>OZ012739.1:312828430-313023430 GCA_963859935.3 Lathyrus sativus
GAAGTTCTACCAGAGTCATGGCCAAAGGATTATCTTCAGATGCAGGTTCAGTAGTTTCTTCTGAAGATGGAGGAGCATCTGTGGGGAGCAGTGGTTCAGATCTCTTGACGGTCCAGAACAAATTTCTTGCAGCTTCAGCAAATTTGAGCTTCGCATCATCAAAACATATGTTCTTCAGATTTGAGGCCACAGAGTTGAATCTGTTGATGAATCTATTCCAGATGACATCAAATTCTTGTGCATCCATTGTTGCTGAGCACTTCCTCTGTACAGTACCTAAATACAATTGTATTTCTTGCAAAAAGGATTGAAATAAATGATTAACATTAAGTCTAGGCTTAGGATGTAACAAAGTTTCCAGTGTTATTGGTTTTGGTTGGGGAGTAGGTGGAAAAAGGGATTTCTGAATGGAGATCAGAGGAGGAGGGTAGTATGGAATGAAAGGAATTTCAGGGGCTTTTTCTGGTTTGGATCTGTTTAACGCATTTAACAGATGAGGGTTGGCTCTGGTGTGAAAGGAAACCACATCAAAGGGTTTATTTGAGTAGGGTTGGAAGGCAGATTTTGGAGGTTCATCAGAAGCAACAGGTTTATCAGAAGAAATTGGGATAGCTGAAGCAACAACTTTGTCAGATTTAGCAGAATAAGATATAGTTGCTAATGAACCTACATCTGACATGGATTGAATGTAGGTGAGAAGTGTAACACCTGAGGTGAAAGAGGACGGTGGTTACATGTAATACCCGTGGGCGAGGGAGTGGTTGTCGGTGTCATGAGGCATGACAATGAGACACTCCTAGCAGCTTCTAGGGGAAAACTGAATTCACATCCGAATGAGAGGGATCCTGAGGCTATGCAGGTATGGGACTGCATGGTTGAATGAAGGCTTATAAGGATTAATTGGTACTACCTATACCAACAAGATGCATCTTCTTTTCGGTAGCTCGTTCATAAGAACTCCACAGTTAAGTGTGCTTGACTTGGAGCAATTCTGGGATGGGTGACCTTCTGGGAAGTTTCTCGGAAAGCGTGTGATTGAGGACAAAGCATGCTGAAAAGACTCGTGTTGGTTTGTGGGGTTAGTCGGTAATCCTAAAAAAAGCAATATGAGGGCGTTACAAATGGTATCAGAGTCATACCTCTCCCAGTACGATGTGGTTCGGGGACGAACCAAGCGGAAGCTGGTGGGCATGTAACACCTGAGGTGAAAGAGGACGGTGGTTACATGTAACACCCGTGGGCGAGGGAGTGGTTGTCGGTGTCATGAGGCATGACAATGAGACACTCCTAGCCCCTTCTAGGGGAAAACCGAATTCACATCCGAATGAGAGGGATCCTGAGGCTATGCAGGTATGGGACTGCATGGTTGAATGAAGGCTTATAAGGATTAATTGGTACTACCTATACCAACAAGATGCATCTTCTTTTCGGTAGCCCGTTCATAAGAACTCCACAGTTAAGCGTGCTTGACTTGGAGCAATTCTGGGATGGGTGACCTTCTGGGAAGTTTCCCGGAAAGCGTGTGATTGAGGACAAAGCATGCTGAAAAGACTCGTGTTGGTTTGTGGGGTTAGTCGGTAATCCTAAAAAAAGCAATATGAGGGCGTTACAAGAAGGACAGATGGAAGGGTCATGGTGAGTTTGGGTTTCAGAGGGGTGATAGGGTCAGATGGTTCAACTCTGTCATAAAAATCTTTGAGTTTGAAACCATATGCAAGATTGTGAAATGAACTTCTGTTTCAGGAATGTTGGGTTCAAAAGTATTGGTTGGTTCTGAAGGAATTTCAGAGGGTTTTGGTGGTTGTTCTGAGGTAGGTGGATCAGATGAAATTGTTATTGGTTCAGATGAAACTGGAACAGATGTTATTTTTGTAGGTTCAGAAATAACAGGTACAGATGCAGTGGGTTCAGATGATTTGGATGGTGGATTATCTAATGGTGGTTGATGTTCAGAGGCTTTTTCTGGTATGGTGCTTTTGTTGTTCAGATGGCTTTTGTTGTTCAGATGGCAGATGTTATTTTTGTAGGTTCAGAAATAATAGGTACAGATGCAGTGGGTTCAGATGATTTGGATGGTGGATTATCTAATGGTGGTTGATGTTCAGAGGCTTTTTCTGGTAGGGTGCTTTTGTTGTTCAGATGGCTTTTGTTGTTCAGATGGCTTTTTCTGGTGGATTATCTAGTTGTTTTTCTTGTGGGTGCTTTTGTTGTTCAGATGGCTTTTGTTTAGATGGTTTAGAGGATATTTGTTGAGCAGATGGTTTTGTTGTTTGTTGTTGTTGTTCTGTGGGTTGTTTTTCTGATTGTTGTTTTTCTGGTACAGATGGTTTGGTTGGAACCACTGGTTGAATTGTTTGGGGAATAGAGACTTGTGGAGTTTGAGTTATTTTTGTTGTTATTGGTGTTGGAACAGAAGATTTTTCAGGTGAAATGGAAATAGGATTGGAAGATTTTTGTGGTGATGGTGTAGAAACATGAGATGGAGCAGTAACAGATGTATTTTGTGTAGAGGGTGGTTTTGGAATAGACTTAATATTAGAATCATTTAAAACAACAGGATTTGCAGAAGATACAGAAGATTTAGTACCTTTGATCTTGACTCTTTTAGCTGGTACAGAAGGAGTGTCTCCAGATTCTTTCCTCTTTAGAAGCTTCTGTGGCTTCTCAGCAATCTTGATCTTCTTCTGAACAGGTGCAGCTTTTGCTTCTGGTTGAATCCTCTTTCTTGGTGGTTCTTCTTCTTCTTCTGCAACAGGAAATGGTTGTCTTGCTAGCTTTATAATGTTTGCAGGAATAGGCTTTCCTTCTTTCTTGCACTCATCAATATATATTACAACAATGTGCCTTGGTTCTTCAGCATAGAACAGAGGATAATCATCTATAGGAGTTCTCTTCTTACTCAGTTCAGAAACATTCAGCTTCTTGGGAGCTGTTGTGAGTTCATCCACTATTTTAAGTCTCTGAAGACTTTTGGCATTCAGAGGCTTTCCCATAATGAATTCCAATTCCTTTGTAACTCCAGCAGCGTACAGAGTAGTAACCAGTCCATTCTCAGTTAGAAGATCTGAGATTAACCTTCCAAAAGGAATCCAGGTTCTGATCTTCTGTCCTTTTTCTTTCACATACTCTCTAGAGGAATTTATATGATTCCAAAGATGCATAAAGAGAATATATGGAAGATCTACCTTGGTGCTCTGACTGAGGCAATACATGAAATAGAGTTGTTCATTGTTGACTTAGTCTGGAGAGTTTGTTGACTTCCTATGATGAATGCATCCCATGAAGATCTTAGCCCAGATCTTGTAGTCAGGCTTCAGATCCTTGAACTTGTTAGAAGCTTGTCCAGCAGTCATCACTTCTTCATACACTTCATCCATATCCACACGCCCAGCTGGCAAGTGTGAAACTCCATCTGTTTCCTCATAGCCAATAAGTTTTCTGATTAGATCTTCTGTTATTATAATCTCTTTGCCCAGAACAGAAGATAGGATAAACTTAGGGTAAACTGAAGCATGGATCTAGAACTCTTTCACAAGAAGGGGGTAAACTGGTCCAAACAGTCTATCAAAATATTTCACCCATCCTTGAGCACCTATGATTGAATGAAACTCAAAACCATTCTCAGCAAGTGAATCAAATTCCACCATTGATTCACACATAACTTCCAACTTTTCAACAGGGGTTAACAATGTTCTTTTTGGTGAAGAGTAAGAAGTAACACTCATGTTAGCAGAGGTAACTGCAGCCATTGAAGATTGAAATTGTGCAGCAGTTGATGATGAAGTTGCCATTGAAGATGGTTTTGTCACATACTTAGGGTTTTTATGCAGAGAGAAGAGAAGATGAAAATGCATAAATTTTCTGAGATGTGAAAAGTGTGAATGTGAAGAGAGGTCATGTATTTATACTAAAACAAGTAGGCATACAAACAGTCAGATTTTTGCACGTTTGAACAAAGCATTAAATGAAAAGAATAAAAATCATTTCAAGCATTTATTGCTTCTGACAAATTGGGGGGAAAATCAAGATTTTCACTATTCAAACTTCACCTCAAACGTCTCTTCAGTTGTGTACACGCCACCTTTGCAGAATTGGAGTGACACGTGTTTGCTTGCATGTATTCTGAATTCTCTTGAGAAATGAAACGTTAACCAACGTTCAGATCCTCTAAGGATTGTTAGTTCAGAGTTTCACAAAACCAAATTAATAAAATAAATAAGCAGTCAGAAGAAATACTTCAGAGCATTAGGCATTTTTGCATCTGTAAAAATTTGCTTCTGACAAATATCATTCTGGACAAAAATCCATACCAATATTTTTCAGAATAAATTTGAATCTATCTTCAACAAGAGGTTTTGTAAAAATATCTGCCCATTGATGATCTGTATCAACAAAGGCTAAATTTATGATTCCCTTCTGAACATAGTCTCTGATGAAATGATGCTTAATTTCTATATGTTTTGCCTTAGAGTGTAAAATGGGGTTTTTAGACAAACATATAGCAGAAGTATTATCACAAAAGATAGAAATGTTACTTTCAAAAATTTGATAATCTTCTAGCTGACTTTTCATCCAGAGCATTTGCGTGCTACATCCAGCAGCAGCAATATATTCTGCCTCTGTGGTTGAAAGTGCAATTGTGGGTTGCTTCTTGCTGTACCAGGAGATTAGATTTCTTCCTAGAAATTGACAATTTCCAGAAGTACTTTTCCTTTCCACTCTGTCTCCAGCATAGTCAGCATCACAGAATCCAACTAATTTGAAATCATCAGATTTTCTGTAACACAAACCCACATTAGAAGTACCTTTCAGATACCTTAGAATCCTCTTGACAGCTGTCAAGTGTGATTCTCTAGGATCTTATTGGAATCTAGCACACAAGCATACACTGAACAATATGTCAGGTCTAGAAGCAGTTAAATAAAGAAGAGAACCAATCGTACCTCTGTAGAGCTTTTGGTCTACTTTGTTACTTACCTCTTCCTTGCCAAGTGAGCTAGTTGGATGCATGGGAGTCTTTGCCAGCTTACTATCAGTCATGTTAAATTTCTTCAGAAGTTCTTTAACATATTTGGTCTGATGTATGTAAGTGCATTCTGGAGTTTGATTGACTTGGATTCCTAGGAAGAATCTGAGTTCTCCCATCATGCTCATTTCAAATTCTGCTTGCATACATGTAGCAAACTCCTTTCCCAGTATAGTATTGGTAGATCCAAATATTATATCATCCACATAAATTTGGCAAATTAGAAGATCTTTCTTAATTGATTTACAAAAGAGTGTTGTGTCCACTTTGCCTCTGATGAAATTTTTCTCCAGAAGAAAATTGCTCAATCTCTCATACCAAGCTCTGGGAGCTTGTTTTAAACCATATAGAGATTTCTTTAGTTTGAAAACATGATCTGGAAATTTTTCATTTTCAAAACCAGGAGGTTGGTGGACATAAACTTCTTCTTCTATAATACCATTAAGAAAGGCACTTTTAACATCCATCTGATACAGAGTGATGTTATTTTGTGCAGCCAATGAAATAAGAAGGCGTATAGATTCTAACCTTGCCACTGGAGCATAAGTTTCAGTGTAATCAATACCTTCTTGTTGACTGTACCCTTGAGCAACAAGCCTTGCCTTATTTCTTTCAACTTCTCCTTTCTCATTCAGCTTATTTCTGAAGACCCATTTTGTTCCAATTATATTGAATCCTTGTGGTCTTTGAACTAGATCCCATACATCATTTCTGGTGAATTAATTCAGCTCTTCTTGCATGGCAATAATACAATCATTGTCTTGCAGAGCTTCATCTACAGAAGATGGTTCAATTTCTGACACCAGTCCAAATAGTGATGCTTCAGATGATCTTAGAAAGGATCTTGTTCTGATGAGATCATCTTTCTTTCCAATAATGACATTCTCTGGATGAGAAACTTTAATTCTTGATGATGATCCTCTAACAGTTGATTCTTCAGAAATGTTTAGATTATTCATCTGAGAAGTTAAAGGAATAGCATCTGGCGTTGCTACTGGTTCCTTCACTTGAACTTTGTCTGCTTCTGGGACTTCAGAGTCAGTGAAGACTATTTCTCTATCTGCAGAATTTTCAACCTGCTTTGGCTTTTCAGAGCCAAGCTTATCATCAAATTTTACATGAATAGATTCTTCCACAATCTGTGTTTCAGTATTGAATACTCGGTAGCCTTTAGAGCGTTCAGAATAACCAAGCATGAAACACTTATGTGCTTTGGAATCAAACTTGTTAAGATTCTCTTTAGTGTTAAGTATATAGCAAGTACATCCAAAAGGATGAAAATATGAAATGTTGGGCTTTCTGTTCTTCCACAGTTCATATGGAGTCTTTTTCAGAAGAGGTCTTACAAACACTCTGTTCTGAATGTAACACGCTGTGTTAATTGCTTCTGCCCAAAAGTGTTTTGCCAGATTTGTCTCATTGATCATGGTTCTGGCCATTTCTTGCAGAGTTCTGTTTTTCCTTTCTACAACCCCATTTTGTTGTGGAGTTTTAGGACAGGAAAAATCATGAGCAATGCCATTTTCAGAAAAATATTTTTCAAAATATTTATTTTCAAATTCACCACCATGATCACTTCTGACTTTTATAATTTTGAAATCTTTTTCATTCTGGACTTGCTTGCAGAAGTCAAAGAACACAAAATGTGACTCATCCTTGTGTTTTAAGAACTTTACCCATGTCCATCTACTATAGTCATCAATAATGACTAATCCATACTTCTTGCCTCTGATGGATGCAGTTTTCACTGGTCCAAACAGATCAATATAAAGTAATTCTAGTGGTTTGGAAGTAGAAACAACATTTTTTTATTTAAAAGATGATTTTGAAAACTTCCCTTTTTGGCATGCTTCACAAAGAGCATCTGAAGTGAACTTCAGATTAGGGAGTCCTCTGACAAGATTAAGTTTATTAATCTGAGATATATGTTTCATATTAATATGGCCCAATCTTCTGTGCCAGACCCATTGCTCTTCATTAACAGACAAGAGGCATTTAACATTTTGAACTTTAAGTTCTGAAAGATTTATTTTATAAATGTTGTTTTTCCTCTTACCACTAAATAGGATAGATCCATCCTTTTGACTAATAGCTTTACAACATTTTTTATTAAAGGTAATATCATAACCATTGTCACTTAATTGACTTATGGACAATAAGTTATGCTTTAACCCTTCAACAAGTAAAACATTAGTAATAGAGGGAAGTTTACCATTTCCAATGGTGCCAGATCCAATGATCTTGCCCTTCTGGTTCCCTCCAAACTTCACATCACCTCCAGATCTAAGTTCTAGGCTTTGGAACATAGACTTTTCTCCTGTCATGTGTCGTGAGCATCCAGAGTCCAGGTATCATGATTGGCGTCCTGACCTTGCTGCTAAGAACATCTGCAACAGGAATTATTTTACTTTTAGGTACCCAGATCTTCTTGGGTCCTTTAGGGTTAGTGGTTCTGGAGGTTTGTCTAAACTTCTGTTTTTCAACATAATGTTTATTCTGACTTGCCTTGGGTTTAAACACATAAGTATTCTTCTCAGAGCTTGTGTGTTTAATGTCATTTAAGTGACCAAACTTAAATTGAGAGTACAGAGGTGTCTTCTTGATGAAGAGTTTGTCAATAGATTTTGGATTACTTCCAGAGGAAGATTCATATCCAATACCTCTTCTGTTGTTCCCACTAACACCATAGATCATAGAAGCCATCTTGCTTCTGTCTATGCTCTTAGTAAGGAATCTCTGAAAGCTAGAGTCATATTTTTCTAAAATGTTTTCACATGACTTAGCCTCAGATTCATATTCTTGTTGAGTTATTTCAAAGTCATTTTTGATTTTCAGATTAATTTCTTTTTGCTCAACAAGTTCTGTCTTCAGAAGATCAATTTCAGATTCAAGACTGCTTTTCAGCTTCTTGTATTTGAGTTTGATATTGTTATAGCTTTTCAGAACTTCTGATAAAACTTTGACAAGTTCTTCTTTAGTAAGTTTAGCCATTACCTCTTCAGCGTCATCGTCAGATTTTAGAATCAGATTCAGATCTTGAAGTTCCTTCTTCCTGATCTTTTGTGCTGGCCATCAGTGCAACATTAGCACATTCTTCTTCTGATTCAGAAGATGATTCAGATTCATCTGAGTCATCCCATGTTGCCATCAGAACCTTCTTCTTTTTGTTAAACTTGTTCTTGGGTTTTTCTTTTTGAAGTTTGGGGCAATCATTCTTGTAATGCCCAGGTTCTTTGCACTCATAGCATACAACTTCTTTCTTGCCAGGTCTTCTGTGCCCAGAAGATTCCTTTCTCTGATCAGATTTTCTGAAGTTGTTAAACTTCTTTCCCTTGTGCTTCCAGAGTCTGTTGATCCTTCTGGACAGTATGAATAATTCATCTTCTTCTTCAGAAGAAGATCATTCAGAGCTTTCTTCAATAACCTGCAAAGCTTTAGCAGATTTATTAGATTTTAAAGCAATAGATTTACCTTTTTCTTTCTTCTGAGGTTCATCTTCCTCAAGCTCAATTTCATGGCTCCTTAGTGAGCTGATGAGTTCTTCTAAAGAGATCTTGTTCAGATCTTTAGCCATCTTCAAGGCAGTCACCATTGGTCTCCATCTGGTAGGTAGACTTCTGATGATTTTCTTTACATGATCTGATGTGGAGTATCCCTTGTCCAGAACCTTTAGACCAGCTGTGAGGATCTGAAATCTGGAGAACATAGCTTCAACAAATTCAGAGTCTTCCATCTTGAAGGCTTCATACTTCTGGATCAGATTCTGGATCAGAGCCAGAGCCTTTGTTTCCTTGACTTGAGAGTTTCCCTCATGAGTCATCTTTAAGGATTCAAACATGTCAAATGCAGTTTCCCTGTTTGTAATTTTTTCATACTCAGTATGAGATATTGCATTCAACAATATTGTTCTGGCCTTGTGATGATTTCTAAAATCTTTCTTCTGAGCATCTGTCATAGATTTTCTATCTATCTTCTTGCCATTCTCATCTGTGGGATGAACATATCCATCTATGACTAGATCCCATAAGTCAGCATCATATCCAAGGAAAAAACTTTCAATTCTGTCTTTCCAATAATCAAATTTCTCCCCATCAAACATAGGGGGTTTGGTGCTAATTCTGTCCCTTTCTTCATATTTGTTGTTAATGTTAGATATTGTATTATCAGCCATAGTAACAACCAAATATATATATATATATATATATATATATATATCAGAGTATTTATCTCTGGATCTTTACTGTCACTGTTAAGTGGTAGCACATACAGAATCGGAGCTCTGATGCCAACTGAAGGTGAGATAATACTTAGAAGGGGGGGTTGAATAAGTATGAAAGATTAAAACTTAGAATAAAAACTCAAGTATTTTTATCCTGGTTCGTTGAACTCAACTACTCCAGTCCACTCTTCCTAGAGTGATTTGCCTTTCTCAATCAAGGACTTAATCCACTATTTAATCAAACAGATTACAATAGTAACACCTAAGAACAACTGTTCTTAGTCTTCTCAAGAGCTACTGATCCCAACTGGATCCTCTTAAGGAAATCTTTTACAATCAATGTAAAACTATTACAAGAGTAAGAATGCTTCTAAAAAGCTATTATCACAACTGTGATGTTTCTCTTAAGTTTAAGAACAATGAAATAAATTCTTAGAATGAATATGAAAGTATGAGAGCTTGAATATAAATTTCTTTTCAATGCAAACGTCAACTGAAGAATTTGGTGGAGTCTTGTTTTTATAGGCAGCTGATCCAAGGTGAGCTGCACGTTGAGAAGAGTGTCCAAAAGGTCTGAGCCTTTTTGTCTTCACATCAAGTGACATTTCCTAGAAGAAGAAAGCACAGAAAAATCCTTTTTGTCTGTGTTCTTGTGTTTAGCAAAAATAAGAAAAGAGACGTTTGATTTACTCCAACGGATATATAATCTTTGAATATTTCTTCTTCAGTTTTCAGCAAATTCATCAGAGTCTGAATGGGTCAGAGTCTTCTAAAGATGATCAGAGTTTTGCTGAATCAAAGTCTTCTGCAGCAGGTGTGCTTTCAGCGTGTTTAATATCAGAGCATATTTGAGACAGAACTTCAGTACTAGCAGCTTTAGTACTTTCAGAATCTTCTGTAGAAACTATGCTTTGAAAGGCTCTTCATACAAAATTCTTCTTCACTTCAGATGCTTCTGACTTGCTTCAGATTCTTCTGAGCTTCTGCTTCAGATCCTTCTGGAGCTTCTGCTTCAGAATCTTCTGGAGGCTACGCTCAGAATCTTCTGTTGGTAGCAATTAGAATCTTCTAATGTATGCATCTGGCGCTACAGAGTCTAGCTAATTTCTTGTGTTCAATTCTGATTTGCTTCTAGAGTGTTAATTTCTTTATTATCTGCAGTAAAAATTCTCAAGCAAATTTTAGAGTATATAATTCTTAAATACAAAATTTCATAATAGTTATCATCAAAACATAGAGATATTATTAAGAACCAATCTGTGTTCTAACAATTTTTTCTCTATTAATAGTATTATTATTTTTGTTGTTATTGTTTGTATATGAAATTTACTTTATTATTGTCAATATTTTTTCCTGGTCATGCTATTGGTATTTATGCTATTTTAAATTATCATTGTTAACCGTGATTGAAATCCCCTATTCTTTTTTTTTTTTGGACAGGTTTACTAGTTAATATGTGGTAGAAAAGTAATCAACCTATGTTAAATTCAAGTTTACTGGTGTAAGTTAACCAGAGTCTTAGCAAGTACTGAATGGAAGTATGATGGATAATGGATTAATGGACTTTAGAAGTGGCTACAACAACAAGGATCGTGTCCTATTTGTAGAACTTACATTCTTCAATAGTTTTGTATTTCTTGTCAAATCTCTTTTTTGTGTGTTCCAAGAGAATAGCTATAATTGCAAGTTTTAACTTTATTGTATAGTAGCGTAAACTCTGTTTTTGACCATATAAAATTTGTAACAGGGTGAAATATAAGAATTGTTATTTAATTGAATTTTGCAAATAAGTAATGGTTTAAACTTCTATATAAATAAAACATTATTAATAGCAGATAAAGAGTATATACAATCTTCAAAGTTATTTATTATCTTTCAATGGATGCAGGTTAAAGGAAATGTTATTAATAAAATATTTTGGTCTCACCCACTTATCACTCTTATGTTATATGTACTATTGTTATTTATATTATTATATTTAACAATATTTATAATATTTTAAATATAAATTAAACAAAATTAACAAAAAAAAACTAAAAACATGAGAGATAAATTACCTGCAGATCTTTAGTTTGCTGCGACATTTCCTGCGAAATTTCATTTACCTGCGTTGTTATCTGCGAATTTATCTATTTTACCTGCGACTTTTTCCTCTTCACCTGCTATATTAATTACCCACGAAGGTTTTAGCTGAGAACATAAAATAGCAGGAAGAATCGCAGATAATACATTTTCTGCGGAAATTTTGTCAAAATCCGCAGGTAAACAAAATGTTAAAAGCAAGAAATGGTTAGATAATTAAGTATATAAATGGATATTTCGGAAAGATAATATGATATTTGTATTTGCGTTATTGAATAAATATGATATTTATATTTGTATAATTTCATTGAAATATCTATTAAGTTGGTAATCTACGAGTTTTATAATATCGGTAAATATTTATAGATATTTATAGATAATATTTTTTTTTTGTAAATATTATATTTTGAAAAATATATTTTTGATTTCTTTTAAAGACACAGAAAAATTATTATCACATAATTACATCCATACAATTCGCTCTTAATTTAACAATTTCATCACATTAATTTTTTTCTTATTCACCAAAACATAATAAGACTAGTTGATTGGATTGAAATTATTAAAATGAGATATAAAGTATTGAAGAGTTTAAATAAGAAATCGCTAATAAAATTTGAATGAAATGTAAAATGTTTCTTTCAAAGAAATTTTTTTAAAAAATAAAGAAATATAATAAGACTATTTATTTTAGAAGATCAAAAGATAAGACATAATAGCATAATGATATTTAAATGATTTTTATAATTTATTAACATATATGTATATCCGCGGGCACATATATTATTGAACCCGTATTTATATCCATTAACAAAAGAATATTTAAATATCTATTTATTTTATCTGTAGATATCTATTAAGATACTCGCTTCATATCCGTGATAGATTTTATTCGCAAATATCTGCGAGTATGAATATTTTTGCCATCCTTATTCCTAGTCTCCCAATTGTCGATATAATAAAAAACAAAACAATAAATCATCCCTATCATATTATTTCCTTCGTTTCACAAAATAAGTGATGCAGTTGACAATTTCACATGTATTAAAAAAAATATAATAATTAAAGAGAGAGAATAAACCTTTTCTAAAATAAACTTTATCATGTATTGAGAATGATAATAATTAAATGATACAAATGAAAAAAAAAGAATTAATTTGAATTAAAAATTAAAATGAATCATTCATTTTAAGGACACTTTATTATTATAAATAACTAACTCATCATAGAATAGAAGAAATAATATTCAATACTAACCTCAAAATGAAAATCTACTATAGTGATTGAAGTAAAATAAGTCTAAGAATTCAACTGCAACATATTTATGTATGTTGATGGAGAAAAAAAAAAACGAAACCAGAACAAATATAAGGCTAAAAAATAGTGAAGATTGCCAAGATTATTCATTTAAAAATAAGCTTAGAAATATTGTTTTAATATGATGAATAAGGACTTATCAGATCATGTAAAGTCATATAATCAACATAGATAATTAAAACAACAATATCATTAAACGTCGTATGAGTAAATAGATGAGTTAAATTAAATCTTGGTAAATGAATAGTATTTATAACCTTTTCTTTAGTTGTAAGGTCCATGATAAAATTTCAAGAGTGAACCTCGAGTTAAAAGGCGTATAAAATATGTAGATATTTGTTTGATTAGAAGCAGGTAGACTAATCCCTCAGCAAAATGATATATTAGAGCGAGCTTAAACATTCTGTCTCGACTTTATTATTACTGTTGACCAGTTAAACCTTTAAATCGACCCGTTTAAGAAGGACCTGAGTGTCGATAATTGATTTCCATTTTTGATCTTTTTCTTTTTGTTTGCTCCTATAATATTTGGTCGGGCTTTGGACATTGACTTGTAAACAATATTTTTATATATACATTTTAGTTTTTTTTCACCTCTACATGTTTATGCTTCTCGGTATAATATTGTTCCTTTTTCAGCCATTGTAATCGTCAAGCTGAGATCCGAGAAGAATTTGGATCCGATGACTGCTAAGGATTTCTTTCACAATCATGCATTTTATGTTGTTGTTTGCAATAAAAAAAACGATAAATAATAGTTTCTTAAAATGTAAATGACCATAAGTCTTTGTGGAACCGTGTAAGGCTCTTTCGCTCGGAGATGAGTTGCATTGAGACACTTATAACGTGTTGATAGAATGTTGAGGTTATACGCATGGATGTGCTCGGAGTCAACCTTCACAGAGGAAGCACTATTGCAGTTTGGAGTGTCTGTATGTCGGACTATAAATGGTGGATCGTGAGTTCGGCTCTGGGAGTTTATGCTCCCAGTAGTACCTGTGAGTATTTCATGTCGAACCAACTAGATGTGACTATATCTTAATCATATTCATATGGATAAGGTACAAGTCCAGTTAGTCGTGGTGGTGTTTTGAATCATACTTACAGGCGAAGGACGTAAAGTCGGCTAGATGCGGCCTTACTTTGATTTGCGCTTCGCATAACCGAGGATCTTACCCGACCAAAGATAAAATATCTTCATCTCTTTCCCTGAGGGCATGGCTTGGATCAAGGTGAACGTCTTCAGGCTTCACCACGCTCGCCCTTAGACCGGCTGGATCCAGAGGGGGGAGTGTGCCAACTACGTGTGAAAGCGTGTATTTCTTTGACATGAGGTATTTGAATGCTATAATTTGGATGTGCAAAATGTGTCTAATAGAAACATTGGGGGAATTGGTTGTTGTAGTCGGACGAGAAAAAATGTCTTTGATTTTTGTAGTTGCGCGATCAAAGCGTATCTGACAGCACCCCTGACTTCTAAAGACGCACGGGGTAGTGCAGGAAATTAATTGCGGTAGCAGGGCGCTCGAAGCGTATCCGACAACACCCCTGGCCTCTAAAGGCACACGAGGCATTATAGGGAATTGATTGCTGTAGTCGGGCACTCAAAGCATATTCGATAGCACCTCTGACTTCTGAAGGCGCACGGGGCGCTGTGGGGAATTGATTTCTGTAGGAACGCTCGAAGAGTATTTGATTGCACCCCTGACTTCATGTATGCAAAATGTCAGGGGGTTTTGATTGTTGTAGTCTGGTGCTCGAAACGTATTCGAAAACTCCCTCGAATTTCATGGACGAACATCAATTGTATCAATTATTCCCATATATGCTGCTATGTGCATTTTTGTTTTGGTGCCCTAAAAAGAGGACAAGGCAGAAAGCAGAAAGCAAAACAACAAGATTGTAATTATATATATATATATATATATATATATATATATATATATATATATATATATATATATATATATATATATATATATATATATATATATATATATATATATATATATATATATATATATATATATATATATATATATATATATATATATATATATATATATATATATACACACACACACACACACACACACACACACACACACACACACATATCATTACACTATTATATAATTAATTTACAAATACATTAATTAAATCTTGCGGCCTGACGCAAGTGTATACCGGGAACTTCCATTCATATCATTACACTATTATATAATTAATTTACAAATACATTAATTAAATCTTGCGGCCTGACGCAAGTGTATACCGGGAACTTCCATTGGATGTGATATCCGAGTGGTTTGATGATCAGTTGGGCCCAGAGTGGGCGGGTTCCTGACTGGTTCTAGGAATTGGGTCTTTGGCTCGGGATGTTTCTGGCTCCTACATTAGGTCGATGCCTATCTTTAGAAGTTCTTCGCCGGTCCCACAATGCACCTTTCCTCAGTTGGGAATTTGAGATGTTGGAAGGAGGATATGGTCAATGGCTAGTGGCCAACCAATAGCTTTACTTATCGAGTGGCCTTACGCTTAAGGTTCTCGTCATCTTGTAGCCTTTTTATCATGTCGGGGTCCCAGAGCCTTGCGGATTGTCCGAGACTGGATTTCTGGTGTCAATTTGATGACATATCCTATGTGGGGCTTTTACGATGATGGGATACCTGGGGTGGTGTCGTACCCGACATGCTTTCTAAGGACGAATCCTTCTGGCCACGTCTGCATTTGGGATGAATTTCCCTCGGATTTTGGTGAGACTCGGACAGAGGTGTGTCGGGTGAGAATGAACCCATGATTTTGCTCGATTGGAAGCGTCATGGACCCTGAACTTCCGAATCCAAACTCGGATCTAAAAGTGTGTCTCGGTCGGCTTTCCATAGCATTCGATGTTGATGTCCCTTGTCATCCAGGGTGTTCCTGGACATAATCTTGATTAGAGGCTTCCATTGAAGTCATTCCAAGGAGGCTCGAAATTGACGTAATCGTTTTCTCAGAATTGGATTAGTGTTTGATAAATACAACGGTGTAGATATGAGATTTCGGCTTCGTGAAACTTTGATTCCTTTGTTGGAGATTTCTTCGGAGCTCAGATTTGAGAGTCGAATGTGGAATCGTGGAAATCTTAGGAATTGGAAGTCGTTTCTCATAAACGGTGCCACTATTTTGTTGCAAAATCCCAATTGGAAATGAATGCAGAAATTGCGGTGGAACTGAGTTTTTGATGTGTTACCTTACTGTGAAACTGTGGATCAAAGTTTGTGATCACGGTGCTTTTTGGACTAGAGGTATTGATGTTGATGTGATGTTGTTGACAATGTTGTCGTCTCCGATATGATGTACCTAAGGGGTACCTATATGGTTGGCACTCCAGCGCCAAGGTCAGTTTAGTATTCAAGATTGAATGTAGTGAAACTGGAGATTAGAGATTGTGTGCCTTAGAACCTTTTATGAAGGTATTTATACTCTAGGCCTAGCAGAGTAGGCTACGTAATGAGCATCGTGCTTTTGGAACTTTGGGCGGCGCGAAGTGGTTGGTCCCAGGTCTTTGGTCGGCACAGAACAAATGGCATTTATCATTGGTCGCTTCATTAGTTGGACATTAAAAATTCCTTTTTACACAGAGAATTAGAGGAGGAAGTTTATATGGATAAACCTCCAGGTTTTACTGTTCTTGGAAATTCTAGACTTGTTTGGTGGCTTCGTCGTTCTCTTTATGGGTCAAACCAATCCTCGTGTACTTGGTTTGGTTGCTTTAGCTCAACCTTGATACAGTTTTGTATGACTAGATGTGAAGTAAATCACTATGTTTTCTCCCTTCATTCCTCCACTGGTCAGCGCATCGTTCTAGTGGTCTATGTGGATGACATTATTATCACTAGAGACGATACATAGAGTATCCAATGTCTCAAAACTCATATTTTCAAAAAATTTCAAACAAAAGACTTGGGTCCACTCAGGTACTTCTTAGGCATTGAAGTTGCTCAATCCTCACCAAGCATTGCAATCAACCAAAACAAGTATACATTAGACATCCTTAATGAAACTGGTATGCTTGATTGTCATTTTATTATTACTCTTATGGATCCTAACGTCAAGCTTCTTTCATTTCGGTAAGATTCATTGAAAGACTTGGGAAGATATTAATGGCTTATGGGTAGAGTTAACTATCTTACAGTCACCGGGCCAGATATTACATTTGCGGTGAGAACTTTGAGCTAGTTTTTAAACATTCCTTGTGATAGTCATTGTGATGCATTCATTCAAATTCTTAGATATATAAAGAATACGCCAAGTATAAGACTATTATATGAAGATAAAGGTGGTACTAAAATCATTTATTATTCAGATGTATACTGAGTCGGATCACCGTCAGATAGGATATCAGCGTCTAGATATTTTCTTATTAGAGGTAATATGATCTCATGGAGAGGTAAGAAACAAAATACAGTTGCACTATCTAGTGCTGAAGCTGAATATCGTGTTATGGCAGCAGCCTAAAAGGAGCTTGAATTGCTTAAGAATTTACTCTAAGAGCTTAGGTTGAGATATCTTCAGGCCACAAAACTCATATATAATAATCAAGTGGCACTTCACATTGCATCTAATCCAATTTTTCATGAATAGTCCAAGCACATAGAAATAGTATGTCATTATGAAAAGGGTAAGGTGCTTTCAAGAAAAATCACCACAGATTACGTCAAATGTGATGGCCAATTGGTTGATATGTTCACTAAATCTCTAAAGGGTTCTCGAGTGAATTACATTTGTAACATTCTCGACTCATGACATATATGATCCATCATAATAGGGAGTGTTAATAATTAATTATATTAATATTTGTATATACAATATTCTATGGAATATTCCTTTGTCTATCTTGAATAAAATAAAATATATCGTAGTATATTTTTTATGTAATTAATACAATAAGCGGTAAATATACTATGTAATACAATCCCTGTATTATAGTGTTATTCAAACACAATTTTATTCAAATGTATCTCACTCTTTCTTTTCAACTTAAACATAAAAAAATTTGATTCCGAAAAATAAGTTTTATAAAAACTTATTAAAAAAAATTATTTAATATTTTTGTAAGGAATTGAAAAAGTAAAATAACAATTTATTCATTTTAAAAAAATATTCTTGAGCAAAATATATTTTTTTAAAATTTAAAAAAAAAACTCTATCAAATAGTACATACTTTTGTTGAAAAATGAAAAAAATCATATGTTTTAGAATGAAAAACTTATTATTTTGAGCTTGAGACCTAACATTAATTTTGAACGCCTTAAGTTTGTAAGAGTTATTTATTTTTAATATTTAAATCTATTAAATTTTCGAATCTTCAAAATTAAACTTCAATTACCTCGAATTCCTTTTATGGAATGAAGGTTTAAAAAATACTGAGTTTAATTTCTGATAAAAATAAAAATTAATCAGTGTCTGTACCTCTTGGCACAAATTCTAAATTACTAGAGCTTTCTTTTCTCTGAAAATTAGAATGCAAAAAACAAAATAAAGTTTGATTTATGAAATTAGTTCCTCTATTATAAATTCAAATAATTTTAGTCATTATTTCGTAAGTTTTTTCATAAAAAATAATGATATGTTTATTTTTAATATATATTTTTCTATAAAGTTTTAGAATAAATTTATGTATCAAATATAAAATATCAAATCATTTTAAAGTTTTAAGAACATTAAAAACTTTTCCAAAAATTTTCTGTTGAATTATTAAATAAATGAACATTTAGATTAAATATTTAATGGTTTATCATTAATATATTTTTGAATATGAATATACATTTATTTATATATATTAATATAAATTAAAATTATGCATATAAATTAGAATTGTTCATGTTTAGTGGTACATATGATTTTATTTAAAAAATAAATAAAAAAATTTGTCCAAAAGTTAATTTTCGAATACAATCTTCTTTTTATTTTGAATTTTTAGTACTAATATCTTCGAAAAATATTACATGGTAAGGTGGGAGTGGGTTGACGATAAAAGCAGGCCCAACACTCTTACAAGTAAGGTGGGAGATTTTATATGCTCTTGTCAAAATTTAATTAAAAATATTTGAACAAAAAATCTGAAAATACAATTGAAAAATCCGATATGAATTTAAAAAATGCGGTAATATATTTTAAAAAGTCCGGTATCATTTTTATCAGTTTTGAGTAGTGAATAAATAGGCTGTCGTAGATTCGAATCCACGATTTTATATTTGATATCTCTGCACAACTATCAACTGAGCTGATTTAACATGATTTTGGAGACAAATTTTGAGGGTCGTTAATCTTTGCTCAATAGAAATGTAGTTGATGTCATAACTCAAAATTTCTGAAACATTTTTGAAGCAAGCAAACAAATGTAGATGAAGCAAAATTTGATATTTGCCAATGATATGCAGTTATTACTATTACACTTTCCATACATTAGAAACTTTCAACTTTTAAGCACTACTTCAATTCAGAATAAACAATTGGAATCAAATACAAGTCCTCTTTTCTTATCACAGAAGCTCCAAACAACTCACTCATATCTAAATCCTCACATTTCATTCCATTAGGAACTCTCCAATCAAACTCACACAACAACATAGCAAGAGCCATCTCAACATTCGCCATACCATAATTCATCCCAGGACAAATTCTCCTCCCAGCACCAAATGGAATATACTCAAAATTATTACCTTTATAATCAACACAACTGTCCATAAACCTCTCTGGATAAAACCTCTCTGGCTCATTCCAGTATTTTGTGTCCATTCCAATTGACCATGCGTTGATTATCACTTTGCTTTTCTTTGGTATATGATAGCCATTGATCTCACAATCTTGTGCACATTCCCTTGGGATTAAAAGTGGACCTGGTGGGTGGATTCTTAAAACCTCTTTGATTATTGCTTTTAAGTACTTTAGTTCATCAATGCATGTTTCATTCAGTTTTCCTGATTTTTTTAGTGTCTCCCTTACTTCAGCTTGTGCTTTTCTTAATACTCTTGGATTTTTCATCATTTCTGCCATTGCCCAGTTGATTGTTGTTGCTGCAGTGTCACTTCCACCGGTGAAAATATCCTTACAAGTAAAAAGAATGTCAAGATTAATAGGTGCAAACTTTAAATATATCCATACCACATCAAACAAATAACTAATTAATTTCTTGCTACTTGTTAACAGTCTCACATCAGACAATATATGACATGAGCATTTGTTTATAAGTGGGGGTAATCCTCACTCTACCAGCCGGTTTTGTAGGGTTGAGTTAGACCCAACCACATTTCTTAACATGGTATCAGAGTCTCGTTTAAGACATAATTATTCATATGCCTATGGTTATGGAAGAAAGTAAATATACTTACAAAGAGTATAGCCTTGATATTTTTCTTAGTTAAGGAAAATTCTTGATTAGTGTTTCCACTATCCTCAAATTTCAAGAGAACATCAATCAGATCTTCATCTCCTTCGACTAAACCATCTTTATCTCTTGACTTTGTCTCCTTATGATCAGTTATAATCATCTCAAGTATTCTATCAACTTTCTTATGCAAACTCTCAAGCTTAGGCCTCCTACCAGTGGCATTTTGAAGCCATTTCGCAGACGGAAACAAGTCACCGATGAAAAAACCACCGGCTAGCTGCAAAATTTCTCTTACCGCTGCTATGAACTCGTCTTGCTCGATGTATTTTTTGCCAAATGCAGCTCTTGAAGTGAATGAAAACATCATTGACACAACTTGTTGAGTAAGATTGATCACTCTTCCTTCTTCGGACGCAATTCTTTTGACGAGATTACTCATCTCTTGCTCTCTTATAGGCCAAAAGGATTGCACACGTTTTATACTTAAAAGTTCAACAGTGCAAATCTTTCTAAGTTGTCTCCAATAATCACCATAAGGTGCCATAGCTATATCGGTTGAATCATAGAAAATGATCTCTGAGGTTAGATTGGCAGGCCTTGATGCAAATATAACATCATGAGTTTTCATTATTTCCTTAGCATATTCTGCTGAAGAAACAATAATAAAGAAAACTTCACCAAGTTGAAGATGCATCAATGGTCCATATTTTTTTGATAAATCTCTTAGTTTTCTATGTGGTGGAGAGCCAACAAGATTGGCTATGTTTCCTATGATTGGTAGCTTCCATGGCCCTGGTGGTATATTTGGATTTGAGTGAACTTTTTTTGTTTTCTTCTTTAGTGTTAGTGTCACAATGATGGAGAGGAAGAAAATGATTAGAAGGGTGGTAGGGAAAATTGCTTGAAGATCCATGTAGATAAAAAGGAAACAGGGTAATAGGTGGAAGAAGTTTCAATTTTATTTCAGAGTTTAGTGAAGAAGAACATTTCTGTGTATAACATATATATAGAAACAAATGTGGAGCATTGAAAAAGTGTTCCTTGTCAGCATTGTATTTTATTTAGGAATCTCTGCAACTCTTTATTTTTAATTGTATAATAACTATGTGGTCATAATCTTGAAAAAAATATTAAGGTTCTTGTAAATTAGAGAGTTTTTTATTTTGATTTTAGTCTTAAAAGGCAAAATCTGTAAGAAACCTAAGGATTTTCCTGCGAATTTGTTTTTACGGACTAACACGCAAGTAAAAAGTGAGATATAGGGACTCAGATAAAAAAAAATTACAGGGACCAAAATAAAAAAACTCGCTAATTTATAGGGACCAACAGACTATTTAAGTCTTAGTTTTATTCTGGATTGACTGATTTTCTAACCCAACTCGGATTCAGATAACCCGAATTTAACATCAAGAATTTGTTAAGAAGATACACTCGCTCTGAAAACACATTTGATTGAGGCTTTCCATCGATCAAGGAGCATTAGACAACGAGATTACATAATGGATTAACAACTGTCCTCAGAGATAGGTGTTTCTTGAAGAAGGTTATAAGGTCTCAAACCCCATGATCCTACTAGACTAAAAAGTGAATGAGTTTCTGGTTCACACAATTTAAATATAGAATGCATAAGTGTTTGATTGTACTCCCTCTGTCCCTCAATGAGTGGTCCAGCTAACCATAAATAAAATAGAGAGAATGATATTTTTACTAAAGTGCCATTTATCAAGTATTGAGAATGATGAAAGTAATATTAATTAGAGGGTAGAATTGAAAAATATGATTGGAAATTGAAACGAGTCATTCCTTTTGGAACCTTTTTTATTTCAAATGGATCACCCATTGATTTGTGAGAATGAGGGAGCACCCATATACCAAAGTAGAAGGCTTTACCACACTTTTCCACTAGATCTTCCAATAACCCGTGAAAAGGAAGATCTATTCTCATATCACTTCATGTCACATATGGGGAACGTCCTCTAACATTTTCACTTTATTTCATTTCATAGAGAACTTTAGTGGCATGTGATCCAAAGAATTACAATCTGAAGAAAACATTAAAGGTTTCTTGAAGCCCATCATCAAGAGCATTTCAGATAAATAGAGCATATTCAAATTCAGAAGGACAGCTAGAGATAGTTGAGATGGAGAACGATGAACAAATCAATGGTTTTCTTTCGGAAACCCACCCTAACTGATGAGGAGTTTAACTAGTGGAAGAATTTCATGTTGTAGCTTGCATAGTACGATAAATTTATACATTTTTGAAATACTTACCAATGAACGCCTTAGAAAAGCACAAATCGGTGAGTCATAACTATCTAAGTGGTACATTCGATGTCTTCGAGGGGTTTTCTTGTGGATCTATGTGCTTGTAGGTATAATGTCTGTAGCAATATATTTAATTTCAATATTGAGAATGCTTTTAAGTAAAGTCCTTGTCAGTAGTGGTGATCCAGACTTTTGGTTTTGAAGATTATAAGTGAAGTCGGCATCTGATGTGTTATGCAAGTTGTGATGCTTGAAGATCAAGATTTCATCTAATGTGATCAAACGGTGGTGTTTGAAGATCAATGTGTCATCTGATGATCAATTTGTGCTTCTCAAGATATCAAATTTAGTTTATGATGATCAAGTTGTGGTGCGCAAAGATATTAAATCTCTGTTTATGATGATTAAGTTGTGATACTTGGAGATCAAGTTATCAAAGCCTACCTTTGGAGGACAACATTGTATGTTAAGCGACATTCAGTGAAGTTAATGAAGATTTCTAATCAAGCAGAGTGTTTGATGGTGGTGTCTATCATGATGAGTTATCTCAAGCCTCATCAGAAAAAAGATTCAAGGTTATAATGAAGTGTTAGAGCCAAAGATAATGTAGCAAGAAACATGAAGCTTCATAGTTATGAAAGAGAGGAAATGTGAAACTCACAGAGTCTGATTCGAGTGATTCGTGCCTGTAAAGGTATAAGATAAGTTCTCAAATTTACTAAGTCAAATAACACACACACACACACACACACACGCCTTCAATGTTTAGAAAGCCTCTCTTATTTTATCAAAATCATCAAAAAAATATTTATGTGCCTAGCTAGTTGGATAATAACTTTAAAATTCTTTGTGGGTGAAATTTACATTATATAACTAATTAGACCTTAAACGTTATCAATTATCTCTTTTTATAACTCCCCGTAATATAATATTAATGCTTATAATCGACTAGTAACAACTATTTTGAAAATTTTCCATTTTTGTACTTGATAATTAATTATTAGTTTACCTTAATTGATTATTAGCCTTAAAAGCTCATACATTGTTTCCATATATGAGTCACCAATTTTTTTTCTATAAATAGATGGTTCATTTATTGTTTTTAACACGCCAGAAAATATATTCTAAGTACTTTTCTCTCACTCTCCTTTCTCTCTCTTTATTTTCTCACCTTTTCCTTAATGTTTTTCAGAGTGAAGTTTTATATCTGTTAGGTGTTTGGGTATAGTGTAAGAGCAATACTGTAAAT
The DNA here is from genome assembly GCA_963859935.3 of Lathyrus sativus. Taxonomy (NCBI): domain Eukaryota; kingdom Viridiplantae; phylum Streptophyta; class Magnoliopsida; order Fabales; family Fabaceae; genus Lathyrus; species Lathyrus sativus. The sequence goes on from OZ012739.1 coordinate 312,851,970, forward strand.
TCTCTTAAGTGAGAAATTTGTTTTTTGGTGTGAGCTAAATCATTTGAAAATATCTCGTTTAGTTGTTGAGGTAAGCCAGTTAAAACCTCTATTTGGTTGAGGATGCCTTTGTAATTAAAACTCTCAGTCGGTTCGTGAGCTTATCCTGGTGTTAAAACCCCTCAGTTGGTTCGATATTTTCTTTTGGTAAAATCTATTTTTGGTTGTAGAGGTCTTTGTGGTAAAAATTGTGTCTGGTGTGGAAGTTAGCCATTGTAAAACTTCAATCCTTGTATAAGGAGGTTCGTGAGCAAAACTATCAAAATCTCACATCGTAGTTGAAACTTTCAAGAAGAATTTCTTAAGGAATTCTTAGACCAAACCTCTATAAATATCTGGTATTGTTCTCTCTTCCATTAACTCCTTACTTTTCAGTTATTCTTTTCCACTACATTTACTTCTATCTGATTTTCTTATTTTTGTTAATTTTATCTTGATTGTTTTACAAATGTATTTCAAAATCTAATTTTGTAAAATATTTTTTATAGTGTTATATTTGCAAAAAGCCTTGCCTATGGCAATACCCTAGGACCACCCTAGGAAAAGGCGACATTGTGAGGTCCCCAGAAGGGAGGTATTGTCTTGACCTTAAGTTTTCCTCGCACCTAGAGGGAAATAAACATCGAATAAGACATCTCTTGGATAAAGATAAATTCAGAGTCATTTCTGACCCTATCACCCTCAGAAATAAGGATTCAATTATCTATCATTTGACTGAGTGAGTAGTGGCCTTTTCCGAGGTAACTTTAGGATCTAAAGCCTCTATAAATACATTATACCCTCTAAGGGATAAGAGAGGCTCAAGTCATACATGTTTACCACTACTTAGAGAGCATTACGCTCATAGTAGCCTTAATACACCATCAACCTAACTGTCCATTTGCAACCCAGCAGCGCCAACCACCAACAGGACCTCTCACCTCACGTGAGTTGGTCCCTCATAAATTGATTCTTTCTTCCACGAGAAAGCCCTCAGAATCCAAATTATAGTACACCTACAATTGCATCTGAGTCCATATACCCTTGCCGAGGGAACACGTAGACCCTGTACTTTTTGACAAGTACAGTGGCGCAAACAGTTGGGCCTCAGTATAACTAACATCGACCATGTACTTCACTCCAATCTTATCACCCTCATCTTTTTGGAGATGACTAACAGGGTCTGACACCACATAGCCAACACCATTGCCAGATGTATTTTCAGGAGGGGCCTCCCTAGGGCTGCCCGACAAAGATACGCGAAGCAGGTGTTCACGACAAACATCATATACCTTAGCTTTACTAAAAACATTGTAGGAATAGAAATGGTCAATATCATTTTTTTCTATAGAATATGTGATAGGCACCGACCCTCACGACATTGATCCTTTAGTAATCACCGTTCAGCACAACAATTGGGACATCAGGTGCAACCTGATAGACCAGAGTAGCTCAACCAATATCCTATTTCGGGACGCCTTCAAGAAGTTACAACCGAATCTGGACGACATAAAGAGGTTCAATGGATCTCTTATAGGATTATCAGGCGAACATGTACAAATAATGGGCTATGTGACCCCAAAAAAACCCTGCAGCGAGGGAGCTAATGCCAAAACCGTCAATGTCAATTACGTCATCGTAGACACTGTGTCATCTTAAAACATTACGTTGGGACTCCCAGCCATCAACATCCTTGGGGAGGTTGTGTCCACACGATACTTAACCCTAAAATATGTGCTCTTATATCGTAGAGTAGGCACCGCCTTGGAGGATTAACAAATAGCTTACAAATGTTATCTGAGCAGTCTAGAGACAGCCAGAGAAGAGCTCACATTGGTTGATGCTCATCATTCTGAAGCTCTAATTGCTGACTGCGAGGGTTGGGACCCCATATAAGGTATGTAGGCAAAGTGACTCACGCCTACAGAATACTTGAAGGAAGTCTAGATAGGTCCTCACATTTACCAAGTCACAAAGATAGGCACCTTCTTATCTATAGAGTAGGAGCGGGAGCTAGCCGACCGATTTCTAAGAAACATCGACCTGTTTTCTTAGGCCTCATTATACGTTCCAGGTATTGACACCAAAGTCGTAAGCTATTGTTTGGCCATCCATCCATCTGCCAAGCTAGTGGTAGAAAGAAAATAAAATGTAAGCGAGGAAAAGAGGGCCGCCATAGATGAAGAGGTAGAAACACTATACAAATCAAGATTCATCATACAAACAAAGTACCCCACCTGGCTGGCCAACGTAGTTCTGGTATGAAATGCCAACAACAAATGGTGCAGGTGTGTGGACTTCGCAGATCTGAACGCTGCCGGCCCCAAGGGTATACATTCGCTTTTAGACATTGACAACTTATTCGACGGATCATCGGGCTAAGGTATTAAGTTTCATGGATGCCTACTCGCTATATAACCAGATCCAATGGATCTCCTGGATGCGCCTAAAACCGCCTTCATGTCGAACCCTGATAACTACTAGTACAATGTCAATGCTAGCGCCACCTACTAGCGACTCATGGACACAATCTTCGCCCATTAGATGGGTGGAATCTAGAAGTGTATGTCGACGAATTTGGTTCATTCTTTTATAGAAGAAAAAAGCTTTATTAGGTGTATACCTCTTTTTCCCCCGAGTAATTGGACACTGGTTATAGAGATCATTGTGCAAATACTATTCTTTCGTTAAGAAACCATTACTCAATTCGCATCACGTCTTTCACAATAAATTTGGATGAAAATTATTAATTGGGTGTACACCTCTTTTTTCCTCGAGTATTTGGATAATGGTTGTAGAACTCACTGTGTGAATACTCGTCATGCACTCAAAAAAAATAATCAACCAATTGAACTTATCTTTTCACACCCCCACGCAATCATAAACTTTTTCAAAAATAAACAATGTTTAGTCTGTTCTACTGCGATACAAACAAGCTCTTAAGCCTTCAATCTCGAGCATACAAGCAATGTTTAACCGCTAGAATGTGACCTAAACATTCATTCATTAAAATCAATCAACTAACACTCATTTTCTACCAAGAACTACGTAGATTTGAGTTTCCCATCACATATGGGGATACGTAGGAGCTAGATTACAACGTCTCGTCAAGCACTATAGAAAAAACAACCTAAAAACATCTTTGCCTTGCCCAAAACTACGTAGCTTTGAATTTCTCGTCGTACCTGAGAATACGTAGCAGCAAGACACACAATCTTGTCAAGCACCTTAATAAAAACCTTTTTGCAACATTTTCCTTTTACATATGAATAACTAGAATAAAATAATAAGCAAAAGCTAACATTTGATTTGCAAATATAACTAAATGGTTTTTGTTGAATACAACAGATGTGAGAGGTGCTAATACCTTCCCCTCACATAATTGACTCCCGAACCCGAATTTTATTGCGACGACCATTTTCTCTTTCGTTTAAGGGTTTTATTGATATTTTCTCTTTCCTTCTGGAATAAATAAAGTTTGGTGGCGACTCTATTTATCATCTCGAGTTTGAGAGTGTTGTAGGTTATTTTACGCGCCACGACATGATCCACTGAAATGCATTTACTATGGGAGGAAGATTACTAGCTTGCATCAGCCTTCTGACAAGTGGTTTCAAGCTGATTTACAACTATTTAGGATGAAGAACTTATGCAATAACGATTATGTTACGGTGAACCACATGATGCTTAATGCATTTTTAGAGAGATGACATACTGAGGCCTCATAATTTCATCTACCACTTGGTGAGATGTCTACCACACTTGATTATGTGTCGTGTATGCTACATCTTTTGATTAAGGGGAAACTTTTAGATCATGGGAAGATAAGCAGAGATGAGACAGTTGAGTTAATGGTAAAACTATATGACAATTGACCCAGGCGCTCCCTTAAGGGTGTTTGAAAACCCCAAAAGGGATCATGCTAGGTTTAGAATCCTATATAAGGTATATAAAGATGAGCTGGTTTGAGCAAAGCAAGCTACTGGTGATGGGGAACAGGTGGGGCAACATAACATGTATGCTCTGATAGCATACTTGTTATATTTGGTTATTACTACCATTTTTTATAGAAAAGAGTGTCACTTATGTGAATATCCTATACCTACGATACTTTGAGGACTTTGAGCGAATCTATGAGTACAACTGAGGGGGCGCTTGTTTGGTCTACTTGTACTCTAAGTTATCCGAGGGATGTAGGTGGAAGACGAATCAGGTAATAAACAACATCACACTTTTGACGGTAATATTTATTGGTCTTAGACAACATCACACATTTGACGGTAATATTTATTGGTCTTAGACAACATCACACTTTTGACGGTAATATTTATTGGTCTTTTAGTGTTTGTATGTCATTTTCATTACGTTTTTGCAACGCCTTTACTAATGTTTCGTGTGTTCCAACATTTTTTAGAATTGGATCCTGTAGCACTTCACACGCATCTCTGGATAGTCGTGTGTACCGACCTATATTGAGGATATGTTATGTGCTTCTTCATTTTCCCTGATCAGATGGAACCATGCGACATAATCATTTCGAGTGTATCTTAACCGCTTGGTAGCAAAGGATATGCACTTTAACTCATATGTCGATCACTGTGAGACGCGACTATTTGATTATATAGTCTTATCCTCGGGATGATTGGCTTGCGGTTCACGTCTAACATTTCCTCATCTGCTTGAGTGTGTCGTGCAACAATTTGGCTACACTCAGACTATTCCCATACACCCTGTTGTCATTGTTCCTTCCGCTATGACACATATAAATATTGATGCCATGTTTGATGATTATCTTAGTCATATGGTACATGTGAAGGCACGAAGTACCATAGCTATTCTTCAGGGCATCACATCCATATATGGTGCAAGCTGCTCCGAGAGATCCACCGCGGTCAGCTCAACAGGAGATACTAGTGAAGAAGCATGTTAGGTTAGATCAAGTTCATGATGTGTTGTCTAGATGTCGTCGTATTGCGGAGATTGCGCATGCAGGTATTGACAGAGGTATCTTTCTTGATGGTTCTGAGGTAAGGGAGGTCCTAGATGCCATTATTAGGAGGCACAAAAGGCACTAATGTACCAGAGACAATGTCGAAGCACGGGTGGCAGAGGAGGTCGAGGAGTCCGAGGAGCTCGAGTCCGGCATACACAATAGTTGATAGTATTTGTAGTTTGGATTTATGTTATGTATTTTATCTTTACGTATTTCGACTTTATTATATATTTCGACTTTATTGTGTATGCTATGGTGACTTATTTTGACTCCAAATTTATATATGTCATTTTTTGTATATTGGTAGTATAGTTTAATGCTCATCATATAACAAAAGCCTTAATACTTATAAATTGTCATTTTATCTGAGAAACCATAAAACTAACTTAACTCGCACATTTTGACTTGTTACCAAAATGCATCGCTCACATTGCTTCTTTCGGAAAAAAGTAGTTGGTTCTGAGCTTTGCAGCTAAGCATTCACATCCAGTTTCTTATACAATGGTGTGCCTTGGAGAGTCATTCTCTAAGCATTCCAAGCCAACCAGGGCCTATCTTTATGCCAAAACAGATGTTGAAGGGTGTTACACAAGGTTGGGGGAACCATAATGGATTAATAATTTTAAATGATAGACAAATTAAAATTAATAATTTTGACAATTAAAAAATGTTAACTTGTGCGGTTAAAACCTGCAAATAGGGCTGGCAATGAACCAAACCAACTCGAAGATAGTTCGGAATTCGACTCGACAATTAAATCGTCGAACTAGGTTCATGAACCAAATGAGTTGAGTATGAGCGAAAAATTAAGTTCGTTAACTAAATGAGCTGAACTTGAACTATACATAGTTCGACTCGTTAGGTTCATGAGTCAACTCGATTACATATGAAAAGAATTATACTGTCTTTAAGATTAGGTTTAAATATTTACTTCAAATCTTAGACAAATTTAATCTTCAATTTAGTAGGTTTTGAATTAGACTCTCAAATGTATCTCTTGAAAGTTGTGTAGGTTTTGAATTAGTAGATTTCGAAGATAAAGTTAAATTTCAATATGATAACTTTTATTTTATTTTAATATTTTATTTAAAATATATATTTATTTATTTAAAATGTCAAATATACTAAAAAATATATATATTAAAAAAAATAGTTTTTAAGTTCGTGAACCATGTGAGCTGAACCTAATGAGATGAACCTAACGAGTCAAACCGAACTGTTCGTGAACTTATAACGAGTCGAGTTTGAGCTTAAAAAAAAGTTCGTGTCAAACTCGAACTCGAACTCGAATTCGAACAATTCTTAACGAGTCGAGCCGAGCTGAGGTGAGTTCGACTCGACTCGACTCATTTCCAGCCCTACCTGCAAATAAAAAATTTATATTAAAAATAAAACAAAATAATTAAATATATACTTGTATTAAATTTAAAATATAATTTTTGATAAATTTTTATTATATTTATATATTAACTTGACATAAATTGATATTATTCTATTTATAAATATTGAACTTCCATTGTTTAAATCTTAAAACTAATTAGCATTAATGAAGTGTCTACTCGTAAAAAAAACCAAGTTTTTAATTAATATAAAATATAATTGATAATTTCATGTTATATGACGTCAAGGCTGATAAATCACAATCTTAATGTCAAACATCAACATCTATTTTAGTCTATAATATATATAATATTTATAAATATATAAAAGCAATAATAGTCTATTTTTGTTATAAATAAATAACAAACCCGTACATAGATCCGGTGTACGATTTTTTAGTGGAATATAATTTTGAATGCGTATATTTTACCAGATTTTAATAAAAATTAGAAGTTAAAATTATTTTTCATAACAAAAGGCAAACAATAATATTAATATGAAAAAATATATACTTAAACTTTTAATTCTCACCTATTTATATGAGATTTAAATATTTCTTGTATTTTATCTTCATCTTCATGTGCGTTTTTTAATAAAAGCGAATGATATGTTCGTTTAATATATAAAAGTAAAACATAATTTTGATTTGTTTTTTTATAAATATTCTCTTTTCAGTTTTCATTTTAAAAGTTTTTATTTTAAATTTTAATTTCTTTTTAACAAATGACAAATTATTATTATTTTCTATTATTTTATAAATAATTTAAAATTAGCAATAGTAATACAACTTATGTTTTACGTGCGTGTATATTAAAAAGAGACGAACAGACCAACACGTGAACATTAGTCTTTTAATAAATTTAATATATTAAATATTTAATATATCTATAAAATAAATTATTTTTATAATAAATTTAATTATAGTTTTGTCTCTTATTCACAAAATTATTTCTTTTATTTTATTTTAAATTTAATCAATTTTGATTACTCTTTCACTTTTTTATATTAAAAATCAATGAGTGTCTATTTTTTAATTTATATTTTTTGATTTTTTAATTTATAGTTTTTTTATCAGTAAAGTTCCAAAATATACTCTTATATTAAGATTTTATATTTTTCACAAATGACATGTCAGACATATCGACAATTATACTAGCAAAAAATATAATACTAGATTAAAACTATTTGAATTTTAAATAAAAAATTTTATTCCCTAAATTAAATAAAATAGAGATAAAATGTAATTAAGTGCTTATAATAAGTATTTGAGAGAATATTATTTAAATTAAAATCGGATGACAAACCCATTATTTTGGAACACCTACAATTAAATAATTTAAAATAATTTTTTAATACAATAATTTCCTTTCTCTATATTAGTTGACATTATTTAAACTAAAACCAGTTGTCAAAGCCATAAACTATGAAACCATAGAAGATATATAGGTCAAATACTAGAAATAAATATTATATAGGAAGGTAGTGTAATAAAAGTAAGATATAATACTATTGAAATCATAACTCAGTTAATAAAAGGCTATATAGTTAGGTTAAATGTCATCTTAATTCTAAGAATATTTAATAAAATGAAATGTCATTATCTCATTGCCTCAATATAGAATATCCAACCATTTGAGTGAATGTAAGATTTTTTTGATGTTATTATTTTGGAAGAAGCTATTGTCAAACGATGTGTTACAACAAGTAGCATCACCTTGGTTGCATCTCCAATTGAATCTTTTTCATTATGGTTTACCAAAGTATTTTTAAAAGAAAAACATTACTTTCATGAAACATTACATTTAATGGCAACTTGTCTTAAAGTTCTATTAATTAGCATAGATGAAGATGACATAGGTAATAGGGCAAGCACTACAAACAAACATTACATCAAATAGAATAACACTAAGAAGTAGAGTATTACCATTTGTCAAGATGCTTAACTTTGGTTGCATCATCAACAAACAAATTAATCATAGTTCATTTCTAGGTGCGGTTGTTTGAGAGAAATTAGTAAATTAACTTATTTGAAGAATTAGATGGATAAAGTTGCTAAAAACACTAAGTATGTGACTCATACTTATGATAAAGAAAATCCTTTTATAGATTAATCTCTAAGGCAACAAAGAAAAATATGCTAAAGGGTTTTACTTACATAACACCCGATGAAAGAATAGTAAACTTATTTAATTTGTTGAATCCTCTAATTTCTTTTAATTTTTTTTTGTTAATTTATATATTTTTCCTTTTATAATATGGTATTTTATTTTTTAAAAATGAAGAAAAATTAGTAAATAAAATTGGCGAGAGACTAAAATTTGGTAAAGAAAGAATGAGAGATATAAGGGTATAAATATAATCAATGATACTATAAATTCAAAGTTTTAATTTTAATTAATTAAATTGATTTGGTTCATTTTCGTTTGAGTTCGAATCTAATCAAATGAATTATATTTATATTAGTTATGAAGAAATTTACCCATCATCCTTACACTTAGTATTTTCGTACCATTTTTACTAGTTATATTTATTTAGTATTTTATCGTTTTTTGTTTAATTTATTGCCGTTTATCATATTTTATGTTTTGGTTGTGTGTTTCACTATTTTTACAGATAAATGTTTGAGGTGAAAAAGGTTCGAAAACGTCAAAACATTACAACAAATAACATTTTTCATGACGAAACTTTCACCTAGAACAAGAAAACCGAGGTCTAAAGAAAAGACACGCTATTTTTTATTATTTAAAAAAATATATAAATTCTCTCGGTTTTCCATAAAACTGAGGTGGAAAAACAAATCAATACAAGCATCGATTCCTAGCTATCACAATTTATGATTCTTTTTGTTTATAAGTGTAAACAAAATGTTCTAACCCTTCGGTTTTTTATTTAAACGAGACATAAAATAATAAGATTTTACTATAAAAGCATTCGTTAAGCAGATTTTACCCTAATCCTTACAAATATGAAACCGCCCCAAGCATCATTCTTTGAGATGGATTGCAAGACATAAAAAGTCTCTAATGTTTTTCTATCTTGAACAAAATATTTTTTCTGCTCTTACAATCTATCTCACATAATGGTGTTTGTTGAGAATGTAATTCTTTGTGTCGAAGCAGGTTGCTCGACACAAATAAAGTAGTATCGAAATAAACTAGCGTGTCTGAGTTGTGTAGTTATTGAAGGAGTTAGCCTCAACATGGATTTTGACTTAGACCTAATTTTGTAGTGTTAATATAATTAAGTATTTTGGGCTTTGTATATTTGAGCTTTGCTTAGAGGGCAAACAAACTCATAATCTATAAATAGGGAGTAACCTCTATTATTGTATAACAATTTGCTGTTGCAAAGAATAATATTCAGTTTTGAATAGCAGAGAAAAACATTGCAGAATTTCTCTTCTTTCGTAGTTGGTTCAAACCCTAATTCCCTTTTTTCCTAATTCAATTTTTCTTTCTTCTTCCATTAACAATTGCGCACATGATCATTCTTGCATCTTCACGACCAAGAATCTCGTTCCTACTTTGCTGGTTGATACTTATTATTCAATTCATTTGAGGAATCAGAAAAACAAAAGGAACTATTGTATATTGTGCACCCTTGTTATAAAGATGGTCTATGGCCCACTTACCCAACAAAGGCCTTTTCGTTGAAAATAAGGGCAATCTCAAACAGTCTTAGAGGATTATGTTCCTAACGGCTCATGACATCTCTTGGTATTCTCGAGACTACAGCAATATCAAGATCATCCTCAATTATGGTAATTTCCCCAACGTACCTCTCATAGGAACTAAAGGGGGAATCAACTACAATCCAAGTTTGGCTTTACGTCAACTGGGTTACCCGATGCTCGACAAACCTGACACCAAGCTATTGGAGAAATTCATCTTAACCGAAGGGGTTAAAAATCCATAATTTCTCAAGAGGATAAATAGAGCTTAGGGCGAGATTCACCGTCAGGGTAAGGCTAAATTGGGTAAGAAGAACTGCATGGTTAAATAGCCTTAAATACAGTGGGTCAAAGGAAGAGTAAAAGAAGTCATGTTGCCTTTTCCTTTTGAGCCTTCCATAAATGAACAACTGGCTGAACCAACTCATATTCCTATCGAAAAGTTCAACGAACTCAAAGTGATTATCTAAAGGTTGAAAAAAGAAAATGAAGAATTACGGTTAAGCCTTAATCAAGTCACCCGTGAAAAGGATGACATGGAGATTGACCTCAACCAAAAGGCAGATTAACTCCTCATGAAAAACGAGATGATCAAATATGAGAGTAAGAAAAGAAAATGAATATGAGAATATTGAAGAGACATTGGCAGTAGTGTCATCATTAAAAATTAAGAGTTGGTTAAAGCTTATCGTCAAATTCAGAAGTTGGAGAAGTGGTGGAAACCGACCATAAAAGCTAAAAAGGAAATGAGGGAAGAGTTTGAAGCTCAAGTGAAGAGTCTCTAACCTGAACTCAAGGACAACCAAGACTATCTGAAGAGCGAATAATTCATGAAGGACCAATTCAAAGACTTGCTCACTAGATGTCAGCATGAGTTGGAAAATGCATTCGAAGACATCCGTATACTCAGGATTCAAGACCACAACATAGGGTTGCTCACGATCAACTAAGAGAAGAATGATCCTATTGGGAAGGTCAAGACCATCACCTAAAGAGGGAACACATTCATTCAAGACCTTATCCAAGGAAGAAATCAGAAGCTAATTCAGAATCTTCTCCAAAATGCTCAAGAATGCAGAGAGAAACACCTGGATCTAGCAGAATTTCTAGACCAAATAATTGAAGATATTCCTAAGAAATTAAAATGGCCTTTGTAGTAAAGATTCCCAAAAACACCCCTAGGGAAGTTTACAATTTTGTTCCATCTTGTAAGGTCATGTTGACTGGCTTTGGAGCCGACTTAAGAGAGCTAGAATGGAAAATCGATTGTAATCCATTGTTTGTAATCACTTTCTTCAATTGGATGAAATGAAAATTTTGGCTTGTGCACAACTTTTGGTCTTATCTTATGTCTTTATTTCTATGTTTTACGATTACTCATAGCAATAGACGAAAGCTCAAGATTCCCTGGAAACATTAAAAACATTTTTGCATGCATTCCATGTTACAAAAAACAAAACAAAGAACACTCATTATCATCTGGCCTTTTACTCAGAATCTTCGATCTCAAAGATGACTTCCTGACATTACTACAGTACTCACAATAACCAAATATTGCTAATGGATCAACTAGAACAAAATTATGTTGTGATAAGGGAAGACATGATCACCATGAGGGCTTAAATGGGTCAGCTCATGGAAACCATCCAAACTATAGCTAGAGGCCAATAAGAATTGATACATGCTGCCTTGAGGCCCATTGCTATTAATCCTAATGTGAAACCACATGTGAATCCACCTATTGGTACCCATCTACCTCCAGAAGGAGGTCTCTTGAATCAAAATATCGGGACCACATTTGAAATTCCTATCAATGGAACATGCCATCAGCTTAAAGTGAATGATCATCATGATGCATTCTTCATCCCAAAAGCTGATTCAACATTTGATGCCTTTGGGCTCCAAATTGCCGAAGCTAAGAAGAAGTTCCGTGTCCTAGAGGAAAGGATGAAAGTTATGGAAGGTCCTAATGCCTTTGGCCTGGATGCTGCGAATATACGCCTAGTTCTAGGTCTCAAAATCCATAAAAAATTCAACGTCCCATACTTTAAGTAGTACAAGGGAATTAGCTGTCCAAGGACTCACATCAAGTCATACTGTAGGAAAATGGGTGCTTAGTTAGACGATGAGAAGCTGTTGATGTATTTCTTTCAGGATAGCCTCAGTGAGGCGTCCCCCGAATGGTACATGCAACGTAAATAAACCTACATCACAACCTGGAGAGAACTGGCAGCGGCTTTTTTCAAGCACTGCCAGTATAATATTGACATGGCTCTCAACAGGACTCAGGTCCAAAGCTTGACTCAAAATAATGACAAATATTTTAAAGAATATGCGCAGAGGTGGATGGAACTAGTTACTAGAGTTTAACCTTCCCTAATAGAACGGGAACTTGTTGACATGTTTATGGGTACCATCAAGGGTATTTATCTAGATAGAATGGTTGGAAGTGCCTCCTCCAGATTTTTAGATCTGGTTGTCGCAAGAGAACAAATTGAAAACTACCTCAAGAATGGAAAAATTCAGGGTGTTGCCACTACCTCTAATGGAGCATAGAAATCCTATTATGGATTTCCAAAGAAGAAGGAAGGGGAAACTAATGCTTCCATAATAACAAAGGAGAAGGTTGAGGCTTACCAAGTGCCTTACTACCAGATTGAAGCAGTGACGCCAAATCAGTATCCACAACAAGCCTATACAATTCCTGCCAGACAACAACCAGTGCAATACCAACAGTCGTATGTCCCACAACAACAGAACCACTACCAATAAGGCCAGTAGAGACAAAGGAGGCCAAAGAAATTTTTTGACCCAACTCCTATGCCTTACGGTCAACTACTCCCTCATTTGTCCCAAGACTCGTTAGTGTAGTTAAGGGATCTGAAGCCTCCTCCAATACATATTCCTTCAGGATATGATGTGAATGTTAGATGTGAATTCCACTCCAAGGAGCCCATACACACAATTGATAACTGCAAAGCTCTTAAGTAAAAAGTACAAGATTTTATTGACTCCAAAGTTATCGCTTTCACGCCTAATGACCCAAATAAGAACAAGAATCCCATGCCTATACATGTAGGCGCTTCTCTAAGTGTCATAGAGGAATATGAAGGACAAAACATAATAGTAAAGGCATATGAAATAAAGCCTCCAATGGCAGTAGTCAAAGAACAGCTATTGAAACGTGATGTGTTATCAGGATGCCAAACTGATTGTAAGCAATGTCTTTTGAATCCCGAAGAGTGTGATAAGCTGAGACTCGATATTCAACAATGGATGGATCAAGGAGCTATCCAAGTAGAACAAGTTTCAACTGATGAAGATGTAGCTACCTTGAAAATTCCATATTATCATGCCCAAATACAAGTACCAGCAAACCCGGTAAATCCCTTGGTAATCATTATGCCATCTCCTTTCCCCTATGAAAGTACAAAGGCTGTTCCTTAAAATTAAGATTCCACAATCTATATAAAGGGGAAAAAGCAAGAGTATAAACCACTTATGATCAAGAAACTAGTTAGTACTAACATTTCCAGAATGGGAGGTATGACTAGAAATTTCTGAGTGTTCGCACTTGCATAGCCTCCAAAGGAGAATAACAACGAAGTCTTGACCAAAGTAAAAGGGAAACAGACTTTCAACACCAAATAAGGGAAAAATCCTCCTTAGAATGCATCTTCTTCAAAAGAGGTTGAATAAATTTTCCGGATCATAAGAAAAAGCAACTATAAAGTGGTTGACCAGCTCAACCAAATACCTTCGAAGATATCCATCTTGTCCTTACTGTTATGTTCAGGGGAACATAGGGACGCACTACTGAAATTCATGGGTGAAACCTACATTCCTCAAGAAATAACGGTGAATCAATTCGAAGGAGTAGTGCTAACATCTCAGCGGGAAATTTCCTGGGGTTCAGTGATGATGAATTACCACATGAAGGAAAGGCTCAGAATAAGGAATTTCACATTTCTATTGAGTGTGTGGACATCGTCTTGTCTAGAAGATCAATAATCAGAGAAGTGGACCTTTCAATCAAGATTGGTCCCCATACCTTATTCATCACCTTTTTATGTTATGGATATATATCCTACTTACAACTGCCTTCTAAGACGTTCATGGATTCATGCAGCCAGAGCAATCACCTCGACACTCCATCAAAAGGTCAAATTCATAGTCAACAACAAGTTAATTGTCATAGACAGTTAAAAAGACATACTAGTGAGCCATTTGTCATCATTAAAATATGTTGAAGTATGAGGGGAAATTCATGAAACTCCTTTCCATGCCTTCGAGATAGAAAATGTTATTATGGATCCTCTCTCCAAAGAAAATTAAAAGCTTGAACTTTCCATGACTTCCTGGAAAGAAGAAAAAACGATAGTAGAAGCTGGTCATCCAGAAGCTTGGGGCAGAGTACTTGAGCTACTTGCAAAGAAATATCAATCAGGAATATGGTATAAATCATCTCAAGTTGTATAAAAGAGGATGACCCTGAAAGCAGTCAAAGGAATAGTTCTCCTACTACCAAAAACTTTTACTAGTGTCGGACACCTTCAAGAAGAACAGATTTCCCTAGTGGACGATGAAGATAACAATACTGATATGGCATGTCTTGTGTACCAGAGAGCTCCAAGTGAAGAACTCAACAATTATACTTCCATGGACATCCTTGAAGTCGTTTTATTTGAAAAGTAATTGTCTTGTTTTGTTTTCAAATCCCTATGCTCTGCTCAAGGTATAGCGGAAGCTTGTAGGCCCCCTATTATTTTCAATCAAAGTTTATCATAAATAGAAAGTAAATTTTCCATTCAATTGTATTCCTTGTCTTTCATTTTTCTTTTAAAATAAGGCAATGATCTTTTCATACACTTTTCTTCTCCATCATTCTAAATTTAAGCATGAATCATAAATCATGCATATCCACCTCAGATTCTATTTATAACAATACTGTTATGGTCCATTATGACTTTGATAATCCAATCTACCACGACAACAAAGATTGTGACGAATATTTTTAACTCCCTGAGGATTTAACCAGATTATTACAGTAAGAATTAAGGGTTATTCAACCGCAACAGGAATAGTTGGAAATTACTAACCCTGGATAGAGGACGATAAAAAAGAAGTCAAAGTGGGCGCCACCCTAGAAGATGAGGTGAAAAAAAAGTTGATTGGACTCCTGCACGATTATGTAGACATATTCGCCTAGTCGTATCAAGATATGTCAGGACTTGATACAAATATTGTTGTGCACAAGCTACCTCTCAAAGAAGAATGTTTGCCGATAAAGAAAAAGCTAAGAAGAATTCGGCCCGACATGGCTATCAAAATCAAAGAAGAGGTTCAGAAACAACTTAACATAAGATTCTAAGCCGTGGAAAATTATCCTCAATGGATTACAAACATTGTGTCGGTGCAGAAGAAAGATGACAAAGTATGAATATGTGTTGACTCAGGGATTTAAACAAAGCGAGTCCAAAAGATGACTTTCCACTACCTCACATTAACATGTTTGTGGATAATATTTCTCAATTCTCTGTATTTTCATTCATGGGTGGATTCTTGGAATATAACTAGATTAAAATGGCCCTGGAAGAGATGGAAAAACCCATATTCATCACCCCTCGGCGAACCTTCTGTTACAAGTTTATGCCTTTTGACTTAAAGAAAACCAGGGCAACATATCAACGAGCAATGGTGACTCTCTTTTAGGATATGATTCATAAATAAATCGAAGTATACATCAACAATATGATTGCAAAGTCCCATACTGAAGAAGAACATGTTGTCCATCTGTAAAAGCTATTTGCAAGATCGAGGAAATTCAGGTTGATGCTAAATCCCAATATATGCACCTTTGAGGTAAGATTCGGAAAATTAGTAGGTTTCATTGTAAGCTAGTGAGGAATTAAGGTTGATCCCGGTAAGGTCAAGGCCATACAAAGCATGCCAGCACCGGTATCGAAGAAAGAGGTTTGTGGTTTCTTAGGGAGATTGAATTACATCGCTAGATTCATATCACACCTTACAACCACTTTTAAACCTATATTCAAGCTGCTATGCAAAAATCAAGCTAACGTGTGGAATAATAACTGCCATAAGGCATTCGAAAGACTAAAGAGGTATCTATAAAAGCCATCAATCTTGATGCCTCTAGTACCAGAAAGACCCTTCATCATGTATCTGACAGTTCTTGATGAATCTAAGGAATGTGTACTTGGGCAACATGATGAAATAGGTAAAAAAAGAGCACGCCACCTACTACTTAAGCAAGAAGTTCAACGACTAAAAAGAATATTAATTGCTTGAGAAAACATGTTGTGCACTCACATGGGCTTCTAAACGCCCGAGACAATACATGTTGACTCATACGAAACTGTTAATATCAAAGATGGATCCGTTCAAGTACATCAAAAATAGTATTTACAGAATATGACATCGAATATGTCACCCAAAAATCCATAAAGGAGAGTGTTCTGTCAGATCATCTTGCGCACCAACCCATGGAAGGTTATCAACCAATGAGGTTTGATTTCCTGGATTAAGACATCATGTTTATCAGAGATTATGAAATCCTAGGCCCAGACGAAGGACCCGAACTAAGATTGCGAAGGACGCTCATGTTCAATGGTGGCTAAAATTCTCAAGGTCATGAGATTGGAGTAATCATTTCTTCTCCAAAAGGCTTTTATCTTCCTTTCACAACAAGATTATGTTTCTACTGCAAAAACAATATGGTAAAATAAGAAGCATGTATCTTTGGAATTGAAGCAGCCATTGATCTGAGGATCAAAATCCTTGAAGTATATGGAGATTCAGCTATAGTTATTAGTCAAATCAAAGGAGAATGGGAAGCTCGTCACCCCAAATTGATTCCATACCAAGAACATGTCTTAAAGTTTATTCTCTACTTTGATGAAATTACTTTCTATCACATCCTTAGGGAAGAAAATCAACTAGCTGATGCTCTAGCTACGTTGTCGTCCATGTTCAAAGTTAAGTGGGATAACAAAGCACCCTCCACAATGGTTGAACGCCTAGGCCATCCATCACATTGTTTAGAAACCGAGGAAGAATCTGATGATAAACCTTGGTTCTACCACATCAAAAGGTACCTCGAGAGACGAGACTACCTTGAGAACACATCAATTACCGATAAGATGACTCTGAAGAAACTATCATCCAAGTTCTTCTTGAGTGGTGAGGTGCTATACAAAAGAAATTATGACACGGTCCTGCTCAAATGCATAGATAGACACAAAGCAGATGTGATCATAAAAGAAATCCATGAAGGCTCCTTTGGGATCCATTCTGAAGGTGAGAAAATACACAAGAATGAGGGGGGGGGGGGGGGGGGTGAATTGTATTTTCTAAAAATATTTCTGCTTTTGAACAAAGTTCATATTCTAAACACTAGTTCAAAATATGATCATAAATGTAGTGGAATAATAAATTAGAAGTAGAGTAAACAGAACCATGAACCCAATAGATTTATCCTGGTGCATCTCCAACTGAGAGTACTCCAGCCCCCTTGCCTCGCAAGAGATTTTCCACTATAACCAACTCATGATTACAATTACTTATGCACTTAAGCATAAGACTTTCACTACTCAGACCTACAATCTAAGACTTCTTTCTCAATCAACACCTGATCAAGACTTCTCTGCTTAGATCCTCAGATCCTAAGACTTTCCTTGCTTAAAATCACCTGGTTCAAGACTTCCTTTCTTAGACACTCTGCTTAAGACTTTTTTGCTCATTCCTCTGTCTAAGACTTCACTTCTCAAATCCACCTAGTTCAAGACTTCTGCTCAGACGCACTGTCCAAGGGTTCTTTGCTTAATCAACAGAGATCAAGACATTTAATGCTCAAGCACGTAGCAAGAGACTTACTTGGCTCAAGCTTTTCAACTAGAGACTTTAATTCTCAAGCACATAGAAAGAGACTTTGATCTAAACTACTAAACAACATGTACAGTAGAATAGAGAACAAGGTGTACTTGATACAAAATCATAGGTACAGGGTAATCACCTTAACAAAGACCTTAAGCACTTAATATTTCCAGAATATTCAATGTTTAGGAAACCTTAAGGCTATTTACAATTTATAACAAATAACAGGATATTCTACATTATTCTGTAGTGTTGCTCATTGTTGTCTTGTTATTTCTTCATTCAGATAGAGACTCTGAAGACCTCTATCTTCTTTTGAATTTCTTCTTCTTCTTTTTCCTTGTTAAAGATTCAGAATAAACCTTCAACTACTTATATAACAGTTTATAGAAGACTAGCTATTAGAAGAGATAACTTAATAAGATGTCTTTGTTTTTTCCATAGTAGAAGAGCCATTGAAGACAAATACATCAAAGATCTTGATCCATTATGTAACATGTTTAACCTTTGCATCTTTAAAGAGATCATGTACTATAGAACTGTTGAGAGTGTTTATCAATAAAACATGTCAACTTTTCTTGAGCCTTGTGAACTTAGACTCTAGTTGACTAACTGATTTGATGTTACAACTTGCTTTCTACAATACGAACAACTTCAACTTTGCTACTACTTCTGAACGATCACAAAAAGCCAATACAATCACAAAGTGTAGAGATAATATGTTGCTTCTTCTGATGATTAGACCTTCAGCTTTAGAGTCTACGTCAGATATCACTTAGCAAGTGTTCTTCAAATTATATATCATTAGAAGCATGTAACTCAGCTTCTCTCACGTGTGCCTTCATATCAGATTCTGAATATAGTATAAGAACCTGCATACATGAATACACATTTGATAACACTATTGTTCTTTTAATACTTTGTTATCATTAAAACCCAAGGAATACATGTCATGAAAAAAATCTTGTTCGAACACATTCTAGTGGGCATACGATGGCTAAAAAGATCTCGTGAGTAGGTTATTACTAGTTGACAATGGAAACTGACTGCTACCTCTATGTGAGGACATCCCACAAATTATAAATTTATGCTGATAAAATGCACGTACCACTGACTCTTTTGAACTTCCTGACATCACCTTGGCATTTTGCCATGTGGGGTGTAGACACTATGCCAAAAAAGACCTTTAGCAGCGCTGCCTAAAGTGGCGCTGCTAAAGGTAAAGGAAACACTTTTTTATGGAAAAAGCGCTGCTATAGGCCCACTTTTAGCAGCGCTTTTCCATAAAAGCGCTCTCTATCCCCCCCTTTAGCAGCGCTTTTGAAAAGCGCTGCCTATTCCCCCCCTTTAGTAGCGCTTTTCAAATGCGCTGCCTATTCCCCCCTCTTTTAGCATCGCTTTTCTTAAGAAAAGCGCTGCCTATTCCCCCCCTCCTTTAGCAGCGCTTTTTAAAGCGCTCTCTTTCCCCTCCCTTCCCCCTATAGCAGCGCTTTCTTGAGCGCTCTCTATGCCCCCCCTTTAGCAGCGCTTTCTCAATAAAAGCGCTGTTTATTCTTCACGTCTTTAAATTTTAAAAAAAAATCACTTTTTTATATTTTTTTTATAAACCTGCTTATAACAATTACCTTCACCTGCTTATAATTCAGGCCTTTAATTCAACACTTTGGCTTTATATATATATATATATATATATATATATATATATATATATATATATATATATATATATATATATATATATATATATATATATATATATATATATATATATATATATATATATATATATATATATATATATATATATATATATATATATATATATATATATATATATATATATATATATATATATATATATATACCATAATCATTGTAATTCACATAAACCGACTTATAATTCAACACAAGCCGATCCTCAGAACAACTTAACAAATACAGTCATTATACATATAATTACAAAACCAATAAGTTTACAAATACATTCACTACACATATAGCGCCAAAACTACATACTAATTCCAGAAATATAATTATCCCGCATCAATATTTGACGATACATATACCTTATACAATTCTCAACTCAAGAATGTATTGACACCATTCCTCCTTAATTTTTTCCAATCTGTCTTTTGAGTAAGTACCACACTTGAATTCATCAAAGTACTACATAATATAACATAACATGCATGATTTAGTTTTAAAATTAATTACTCAGATGAAATATCAGTTAATTATTAAAATAAATCATATAACTTATAAATTGATCCATACCATGATTGGAATCTCTATTTGACCCGACTGAATAATTTCCTTCATAAAGCGTAATAAAAAATATCCGCAATCAATCCCATTGCGCTGACAAGGACACTGTAAATGAAAAAAACAAATGAATATTTATCCAAATATATAGTTTAACTAGTTTTATCAAGTAGAATCATTATAACAGTCAAAATTGTGAAAATATACATGCACTCTGATCCAACTAATGTTGTTAGCCTTCCTTTTCGGCACTGTTGCTTCTCTTTGTGATTGGAATATCTGTATAGCTCTAACATAATATAAACGAATATTTAGAACAATCTCACATAATAAATAAAGATAATTATTCAGAACAGTATATCTCATCACTTACGTATCAACCATATTCTTCATATCAGGATATTTTGTTTGATCACCATCCAATGAATCCAGATAATACACTATTTCTTTCATCGGATTAATCGCAACCAACAACCAGTGTCCACTGTAAAATAAGACAAAAGTTTAGACGGAAATGTTATATAGAATGGAAAAAAATGAATAATTATAATAAATGAATTTAGAATGAAATCTAACTCATGGCCAGTATTATATGGCAAAAAGTACAACTTCTCTATATCTGCGGCCATAAATGCTTGGACTATGTAATCTTTGACTATATCTGGTGTGTGATCGATTTACCGTGAGTTGATATAGCTAGCAGATAAGAATGCGAATCTTGAAATCAATTGATGCGGAACCAACATATTGTCATAGAAGAACCTTAAATAAAAACATAATCATTATTAGAATATTCATTTAAATAAGCAAATAAATTGTTCAATTATTTAATTAAAATTGATCGGAGTACCTGATGTAGGAATGCATAACACTGATGCCCAATTCAGAATGCTGGAAAATCTGGTCCAAATCCTCCTTAGCAATTGTTTTAGCATATTCAAAACCGAAAATACCTTCCTCCATAGGTATTTGACGGATGCCACCCTCAACCACATCTTTTGTTCTTACATATGTTTCAAGGCACAACCTAAATCGAGGAACAAATGCTTTTTTTGGCTCGACCTTTTTTTTGTTGGGCACCTTGCTAGATTCAGGCATTTTACCCTTGTTGACTTGTTGCAACTGTTGATCATGAACCTAAAATTCATATAAGTTCAGTAATTAATGTATAATAAGATAATCATGTAACTGTAGTAGTACCTGTTTTTTTTTTATACAGCTAAATCGGTTTCCCGCATAATAATTCCCTTATCTTTTGATTTGGATTTTGTAGGAGTCTAAGATCATCATATAAATAAGTAAATGTAAATGTAAGAATAACTTTCATGTATGGGTCGTAGAACATTTGAATACTACAAGGTTCATAATGGTGTTCAACCTACCTCATCATCTATGAAAATGAGATTTGACGGCCATGCAACATATGATCCTATTGCGTCTCCCACCACTGTTGCGTCCGAAACATCATCTGGTATAGGCAAAAACACATCCCCCTCTAACGCAATATCAACTGATACTTTCAAAAATCCAGCAGAGAGCGGTTTATGGTGAAGTAAGTCTCCCAAAGTGTTATGCACTTTTCCCTTGCCAACCACACGATAAGTCGGTGATGATAAATATAGCCGACAGGGTGAAATGCCCTAAACAAATAATGAATATGATTAATGTGTCAATTAAGAAAATTGTGCTAAATTAATTTCAATGTAATATATACAATTACCTCTGGAAGCTTCTACGGACAATTGATACTATCTTTGTCACTAGTATCTTTACACTCTGGACCGTGCCTTTCTGACATGTATCTCTCTTTGTCCTTTTGTAATTCACGAATTTGAGCTTTCAATTCCTCCAACGTCTCCATCACTTTTTTATTGCTAGGATTTTTATTCTTTTGCTGCTTATACAATTTTGTTAGAGTGACACCAAATCCCTTACCCCTCACACGCCCAGAATACTCAGGATTATTTAGCACTTGACTCAGTACGCTCCTGCAATCATCGTCCTCAGCTGCAGTTATAGTCTGGGATAGAGTCTCCTGAAATATAGATAAAAGCATATATATAAATATATTATACACTTTTGAGTTTATGATAGAACTAATGTTGTACTTACACATTGTTCAAATACTTGTTGAACTTCTTCCTGAACGACTCCATCTCTTCCCACGCAGACAACCTTCCACAAAACATGGTCTGGAAGAGATGTTGAATCACTTTTCTCCTCTTCTAACTACACATTAAGACAGATAATAAAGCATTCATATCCCATTACATATGCTTACTATTTTTTGTAACTATATCATATTAAAGCATTTATATATACTTACTATTTTTTGTTGTAAGCGTGCATATCCCAAGCGCCCTTTTTTGTATGGATACGCAGGTTTTGATACCCGTTGCCGATTTACGTCACTCACAACCTGAAAAAACAAGTTTAAGTCATATCAGAACTCTTGTGGAAGAAGTATATATATATATTATACATTGTTCATGATAATTTATACTTACATGGAATTCTTTGGTTCTTCGCTTGACAACAAATGTTTCCTATTCTTCATTTGAAATCGTATCCGTATACTTCTTTGGGCGCTCTGATTCGACAAAATTTCCATCAGAATCTTTAAGAAACTTGTTCGTTAAAAACGCTCTAAATCCTTAGTCGTTTTCCGGCCAATTGAAGACAATATTTTCTCTTGCAATCATCAATATTAAAAGATCTCTGCAAACAAATAAACATACGTATAGTATGTTAATATAGTTAATTTAAAGACATAATTGTCGACATAATTAAAAAATATCAAATATCATACCTATATCTCGCTCCAAATTTTGTCTTTAGCCAGTTGTAATGAAAGAATTCTCCAATTATCGCAAGTAATTGGAATTTGCGAACGAACAAGTGCTCTAATGTAACTTGTCAGCATCGCACCGTTAGGTTCAATTAGTTGACCTCTTTCATTCCAATGAACATCATACTTTATATCTTTACCTCTTGCACGAATGATTTTTTTCATAATCGTTATTCCTCTTGTAATATCGCCTTTCATGTCTTGTGCTGTTTCGTTTCCATCATGTGATTTTTCCTCGTTGGTGGCCATAATACGTGTAATTCAGAAAAACCAAATTATGAAATGAATGGCAAATATATATGAAAAGAAAAACATATAAATAAGAAAAACATATATATATATATATATATATATATATATATATATATATATATATATATATATATATATATATATATATATATATATATATATATATATATATATATATATATATATATATATATATATATATATATATATATATATATATATATATATATATATATATATATATATATATATATATATAATTTTATTGAATGACATAATATGTAACTTTTGAATGATATAATATGTAATTTTATTGAATGAGACAATATGTAATTTTATAAGTACCTTTGTCACTAACATCTCTTTCTTTTCTTCGTTGGAACGTGGTTTACTTGTCTGTTAACAACACAGACAGATGCATTGATCCAAATTCCCTCGTTATGATCATTTCTAATATATGATTCATCCACTCTAATATGCTCATCTTGATCATCTATAATATAAGACTCCTTCTCAACATCAACATCTGTAAGAGCACAGATTGTGTCTTAGTAATATCTCTATGTTTTGATGATAACATTAATGATAATTTGTATACAAGAATTATACTCTCTAAATTTGTTCTAAACTGTTTTCTACAGGCACAAAAGATTTTAATCTTAAAGAGCAAATTTGATGTGAACAATAAATTCTGAATGGCTCAAGAGCATCTGAAGATTAGAAGAATCTGAAGTATAAGAGCTTAGTCATCAAGATTCTGAAGATACAACACGCTGCATATATTATCAAGAATCTGAATGAAAGAAGACTCTGAGTGAAGAGACTCTGAATGAGAGAAGACTCTGATCTGAGTGAAGACTCTGATCTAAGAGCATGTTACGCTTCAAGCACACAGCTGCACCAGACTCTGATTCATCAACATCTGAAGAACATCTTATGCTCTGAAGTTTCCAGAAGATTCTGAAGACTGAAGACTCTGATATTGATTGTTGATCTGAACTATCTGAAGAATTATTTGAAGAAGATTATTTTAATATATCCGTTGGAATATGCCAGCAAATCTTTCCTTATTTGGGATAGACATAATTCTCTGCAAGAATATTATTCCTCTGATACATTCCATATATGGTATAATCACAGCTCAGCAGACAATTGCTACACCCACTATTTGTGCGCCGTCTCTCTGCTGCAATAGTACAAAGGACAGTACTATTTGATATTGGAAATATCTTCTCTAACGGTAAAATATTCTCTCCAATATTCAAGTGGCTATATAAAGGAAATCATAGCTCATTCTTCAAGTGACCAATATTGAAAATCTTCTCTGACGTGAAAAACTCACAAGCTCTCATATTCCTCACTGTTCATACATTGTTCTAAATTTAGAGAAATAACACAGTTGTGTTTATAGCTTTCATAGAAGCATTTTATTACTCTTACATTGTATTACATTAATTTGTAAAGGAAGTTTTCCTTAAGAGGATCTAGGTTAGATCAGTAGCTCTTGAGAAGACTAAGAACAGTTGTTCTTAGGTGTTGCTATTTGTAATCAGTTGATTTGAATAGTGGATTAAGTCCTTGTTGAGAAAGGCAAATCACTCTTGAAAAGGGTGGACTGGAGTAGTTGAGTTCAACGAACCAGGATAAAAATACTTGAGTTTTTATCTTTGATTATTTTCAGTCATACTTATTCAACCCCCCCTTCTAAGTATTTTCTCACCTTCAGTTGGCATCAGAGCTCCGGTTCTGAGTGTGCATTCACTTAACCGTGACAGATAAAGATCCAGTGAGAAGAATACTCTGTTATTTATTTGGTTGCTAATATGGGTGATATTCCTACATCAAGCAACAAATATGAAGGAGACAGAATCAGCACCAAACCTCCAATGTTTGATGGAGAAAAATTTGATTATTGGAAAGATAGACTTGAAAGTTTTTTCTTGGGGTATGATGCTGATCTCTGGGATTTAGTCATTGATGGATATGAACATCCTACTAAGGATGGCAAAAAGATTGATAGAAAATCAATGACTGAGGAGCAGAAGAAAGAATTCAAGAATCATCACAAAGCCAGAACCATACTTCTTAATGCAATCTCTCATACAGAGTATGAGAAGATTACCAACAGAGACACTGCTCATGATATGTTTGAGTCTCTCAAAATGACTCATGAGGGAAATTCTCAGGTGAAAGAAACAAAGGCTCTGGCGCTGATACAAAAGTATGAAGCGTTCAAGATGGAAGAATCTGAGAACATTGAGACTATGTTTTCCAGATTTCAGATTCTAACAGCTGGGTTGAAAGTTCTGGACAAGGGCTACTCAACATCTGATCATGTCAAGAAGATCATCAGAAGTCTTCCTACCAGATGGAGACCTATGGTGACTGCATTGAAGCTGGCCAAGGATCTGAACAACATCTCATTAGAAGAACTCATTAGTTCTTTGAGAAGTCATGAGATTGAGCTGGAGGAAGATGAACCCCAGAAGAAAGATAAAGGTAAATCCTTAGCTTTTAAATCTAACAAATCTGTTAAAGCTTTGCAGGTAAATGAAGAAAGCTCTGAGGAATCTTCTTCTGAAGAAGAAGATGAACTATCCATGCTGTCCAGAAGGATCAACAAACTCTGGAAGCACAAAGGGAAGAAGTTCAACAACTTCAAAAGATCTGATCAAAAGAGAGAATCTTCTGGACACAGAAGATCTGGCAAGAAAGAGGTCACTTGCTTTGAATGTAAAGAACCTGGACACTACAAGAGTGAATGTCCCAAACTTCAAAAGGAAAAACCCAAAAGGAAGTTTGATAAAAAGAAAAAGGTTCTGATGGCTACATGGGATGACTCAGATGAATCTGAATCATCTTCTGAATCTGAGGAAGAATGTGCAAATGTTGCGCTGATGGCCAACACAAATGATCAAGATGAAGGAACGTCATCATCTGAATCTGAGTCAGAATCAGACTCTGACTCTGAAGAGGTATTTTCTGAACTCTCCAGAGCTGAACTTGTTGAAAGTTTATCTGACATGTTGGAAAGCTACAGCAAGATTAAACTCAAATACAAGAAGCTGAAAAGCAATCTTGAATCTGAGATTGATCTTCTGAGAACAGAACTTGTTGAGCAGAAAGAAATAAATTTAAAACTCAAAAATGATTTAGAAACAACTCAACAAGAATCTGATACTGAAACAGAGTCAAGTGAAAATATTTTAGAAAAATATGACTCCAGTTTTAAAAGATTCCTCACTAAAAGCATAGACAGAAGCAAAATGGCTTCTATGATCTATGGTGTTAGTGGGAACAACAGAAGAGGCATTGGATGTGAATCTTCCTCTGGAAGCAATCCAAAATCTGTTGATAAACTCTTCATCAAGAAGACTCCTCTGTATTCTCATTTTAAGTTTGGTCATCTGAATGATATTAAACATACAAGCTCTGAAAAGAGTACTTATGTGTTTAAGCCAAGGGTTAGCCAGAATAAACACTATGTTGAAAAACAGAAGTTTAGGCAAAACCACAGAACATCTAACCCCAAAGGACCCAAGAAGATCTGGGTACCTAAAAGTCAAATAATACCTATTGCAGATGTTCTTAGCAGCAAAATCCAGACACCAATCATGGTACCTGGACTCTGGATGCTCACGACATATGACGGGCGAAAGGTCTATGTTCCAAAGCCTGGAACTTAGATCTGGAGGGGACGTGAAATTTGGAGGGAACCAGAAGGGCAAGATCATTGGCTCTGGTACAATAGGTAATGGTAACCTACCCTCTATTTCTAATGTTCTGTTAGTTGAAGGATTGAAACATAATCTATTGTCCATAAGTCAATTAAGTGACAATGGTTATGATATCATCTTTAATCAAAAATGTTGCAAAGCTGTATGTCAAAAGAATGGTTCAATCCTATTCAGTGGAAAGAGGAAAAACAACATTTACAAAATTAACCTTTCAGAACTTAAAGTTCAAAATGTAAAATGCCTTTTATCTGTGAATGATGAGCAATGGGTCTGGCATAGAAGATTGGGACATATTAATATGAGACGTATATCTCAGATTAATAAACTCAATCTGGTCAGAGGACTCCCTAATCTGAAGTTCAATTCAGATGCTCTGTGTGGCGCATGTCAAAAGGGTAAATTTTCAAAATCTCATTTTAAACCAAAAAATGTTGTTTCCACCTCTAGACCATTGGAATTACTTCATATTGATCTGTTTGGACCAGTGAAAACTGCATCCATCAGAGGCAAGAAGTATGGGTTAGTCATTGTAGATGACTACAACAGATGGACATGGGTAAAGTTTCTAAAACACAAGGATGAGTCTCATTCTGTGTTCATTGACTTCTGCAATCAAGTCCAGACTGAAAAAGAATGCAAAATTATTAAAGTCAGAAGTGATCATGGTGGTGAATTTGAAAACAAATATTTTGAAAAATATTTTTCTGAAAAAGGAATTGCACATGATTTCTCTTGTCCTAGAACTCCACAACAAAATGGAGTTGTAGAGAGGAAAAATAGAACATTGCAAGAAATGGCCAGAACCATGATCAACGAGACAAATCTGGCAAAATACTTTTGGGCAGAAGCAATAAATACAGCATGTTATATTCAGAACAGAGTGTCTGTAAGACCTCTTCTGGAAAAGACTCCCTATGAATTGTGGAGAAACAGAAAGCCCAACATTGCTTATTTTCATCCATTTGGATGTATTTGTTATATGCTTAACACTAAAGATCATCTGAACAAGTTTGATTCCAAAGCACAGAAGTGTTTCATGCTTGGTTATTCTGAACGCTCTAAAGGCTACAGAGTATTCAATACTGAAACACAGATTGTGGAAGAATCTATTCATGTTAGATTTGATGATAAGCTTGGCTCTGAAAAGCCAAAGCAAGTTGAAAGTTCTGCAGATAGAGAAGTTATTCTCACAGACTCTGAAGGCTCAGAG
Organism: Lathyrus sativus; assembly: GCA_963859935.3. Lineage (NCBI taxonomy): Eukaryota > Viridiplantae > Streptophyta > Magnoliopsida > Fabales > Fabaceae > Lathyrus > Lathyrus sativus. The sequence goes on from OZ012739.1 coordinate 312,880,233, forward strand.
GCAGACAAGACTGAAGACAAAGACTCTGAAGCAAATCCAGATGCTACGCCTCTAACTTCCCAACTTGACAATCTGCATATTTCTGAAAGACCAACAGTCAGAGGATCTTCTTCCAGAATGAAAGCTTCTCATCCAGAGGATGTGATAATTGGAAAGAAAGATGATCCAATAAGGACAAGAGCATTTCTCAGAACTTCTGAATCTTCCTTCTGTGGCTTAGTGTCAATTATAGAACCAACATCTGTTGATGAGGCTCTGGAAGATAATGAATGGATTTTAGCTATGCAAGAGGAGCTGAATCAATTCACAAGGAATGAAGTCTGGGATCTGGTTCCAAGACCTAAAGGTTTCAATGTCATTGGAACCAAATGGGTTTTCAGAAATAAACTTAATGAAAAAGGAGAAGTTGAAAGGAACAAAGCAAGACTGGTTGCTCAAGGCTACAGTCAACAAGAAGGCATAGACTACACAGAAACATATGCTCCTGTTGCAAGGTTAGAGTCTATACGCTTGCTTATTTCATTTGCTGCACAACATAACATCACTCTTTATCAGATGGATGTTAAAAGTGCTTTTCTTAATGGAATTATAGAAGAGGAAGTGTATGTCCACCAACCTCCTGGTTTTGAAAATGAAAATTTTCCAGATCATGTTTACAAACTGAAAAAATCTCTTTATGGACTAAAACAAGCTCCCAGAGCTTGGTATGAGAGGTTGAGTAATTTTCTTCTGAAGAAAAATTTCATCAGAGGAAAAGTGGATACCACACTATTTTGTAAAACCATTAAGAAAGATTTGTTGATTTGTCAAATTTATGTAGATGATATTATTTTTGGATCAACAAATATTATGCTTGGAAAGGAGTTTGCTAAATGTATGCAGGAAGAATTTGAGATGAGCATGATGGGAGAACTGAGATTCTTTCTGGGAATCCAAGTAAATCAGACTCCAGAGTGCACCTACATACATCAGACCAAGTATGTTAAAGAGCTTCTGAAGAAGTTTAACATGCTGGATAGCAAAATGGCAAAGACTCCAATGCATCCTACAAGCACTCTAGGTAAGGAAGAGGTAAGTAAGAAGGTAGATCAGAAACTCTACAGAGGTATGATAGGATCTCTTCTTTATTTGACTGCTTCTAGACCAGACATTCTATTTAGTGTTTGTTTATGTGCTAGATTCCAATCAGATCCTAGAGAATCACACTTAACTGCTGTTAAGAGGATTCTAAGGTATCTGAAAGGTACTGCTAATGTTGGTTTGTGTTACAGAAGATCTGACGAATATTCACTAGTTGGATTCTGTGATGCTGACTATGCTGGAGATAGAGTTGAGCGCAAAAGTACTTCTGGAAGCTGTCAGTTTCTTGGAAGTCATCTGATCTCGTGGTACAGCAAGAAGCAACCAACAATTGCACTATCAACCACAGAGGCAGAATACATTGCTGCTGCTGGATGTTCCACTCAGATGCTCTGGATGAAGAGTCAACTAGAAGATTATCAAATCTATGAGAGTAATCTTTCTATCTTCTGTGATAATACTTCTGCTATATGTTTATCCAAAAATCCAATTTTACACTCTAAGGCCAAACATATAGAGATTAAACATCATTTCATCAGAGACTATGTTCAGAAGGGTGTAATAAATTTAGCCTTTGTTGATACAGATCATCAATGGGCAGATATTTTCACAAAACCCCTTGCTGAAGATAGGTTTAAGTTTATTCTGAAAAATATTTGTATGGATTTTTGTCCAGAGTAATATTTCTCAGAGTCAACTTCTCAGATGCTAAGTGTTTAACACTCTGAAGTATTTCATCTGTTTTGCTTGTTTAATTTATCTGTGAATTATTTTTTTTGTGAAACTCTGTACTAACCATCTCAGAGGATCTGAAAGTTGAAAACGTTTCATTTCTTAAGAGTTACAGAATCACATGCAAGCAAACACGTGTCACTCAGAATCTGAAAAGATGGAGTACACCTACTGATTATGACGTTTAAGGTATTGCTTTGAAAATCTCAATCTGTCTTGATTTTCCCCCAAATGTCATATCATAATTAAAAATGATTACTTTTCATTTAATGCAAACGTGCGTATGTGTCCTATGTGTGTCTGTTGTGTTTCCCATGCTTGCTTTATTTGTCTATTTAAACCACTCTCATAACACATTCACACTTTTCACATTCTCAAACACATATGCGTTTTTGTTTGTTGTTCTCTCTCTTTGCAAACCCTAAAAGAACTCAGAAACCTTCATCTTCTTCATCATCATCAACAATGACATCTACTTCAAAAGCTGTTACTACCAAAGATGCTACCACTGTCATAGAACCAGTACGCACTCTCCTAACTCCTGTTGATTCACTAGAAGTACTGTGTGAAAGTTTCGTGGATTTAGAAGATCTTGCTGAAAATGGGTTTGATCTGATTTCTTCAATCAAAGCACAAGGCTGGGACGGTTACTTTGATAGGCTTATGGGTCCTGTGTATCCAAAGTTAGTGAAGGAATTCTGGATCCATGCATTTGCTACTCCAAAGTTCATTCACTCCTCTGTGCTGGGTAAAAAGATTGTTATCACTGAAAATCTGATAAGGAAACTCATAGGTTTTAAGGCAACTGATGGAGTAACCTCTCTGTCTTCTGCGCGTGAAGACCTGAAAGATGTTTGTCAAGAAATCTGCACTACTGGTGAACCTTGTAAGAAGGTTAAGTTCTTGAAACCCACTTACAAGATATGGGCTAAGATTTTCATGAACACCATCTTTCACAGACCCTCTTCAAACTCATCTGATTATGTTAATGCTGAACAACTTTACTTCATGTATTGTTTACACCAAAACATTCAGATTGATCTTCCATATCTGTTGTTTAATCATCTGGTATCTCACGTCAAGGAAACAAGGGAAACAGCCAGAGATAAATCTGGAAAAGTCAGAACATGGATTCCTATGGGAAGGCTGATTTCAGATATTCTGATAGAAAACCAACTTGTGGCGCATCTGCAAGAGGCTGGGTTGACAGAAGATCTGACTTATATCATTGGCTCTGAAATAAACGGTTTAACTCTGAGAAGGATGAAACTGGTTGATGATTTATCTGAGAAACCAAGGAAAACTAACTCTGAAGAAGTTAGGGGAAGAAGGATTCCTGTTGAGGATTTTCCTTTATTCACCTCAGATGAACCTAGAGAACTTATTGCTGAGTATGTTGCTCGCTGCATAAGAGATGGTGTTGAGATTCCTGCCAATCTTGTGCAGAAGGAAGGCCAAGTTCTTCCTGATTTGACAAGGGAAAGAAGACGTAAGAGAAAAGCTGATAGTGAAGGTCATCAGAAGAAAAGGAAGCATTCAGATGCTGAAAAGAAGAAGAAAAGGAAGAAGCTGAAGAAGGTTCAACCAAATCCTCCTGCAGCAACTTTTGAAGAAATTAGAGATACTCTGAAACAGGTATTTAACACTGATTCTAATCCTGTTCATCGTTCTGCTACCCCCACACCATCTGACTCACCCCTTATATTTAAAAGATCTAGACCATCTGAGACTCATACACCACAACCAACAAACATTCAAACAAACATTCCTCAACAAACTCAACAAACAACACCACAACCACAAAACACTATCCCAGAATATACCATTCCAGAGGATGTTCACCCTGAACACTCTGACCAACCTGAAAATCTCATTAATCCTAATGAGATATTAGATATCACACCTTTAAACCAGTCTGTCATTTTATCTTCAACTTCTGAAAAATCTAACCACTCTGATACATCATCTGATGATGAATCATCTGGTTACATTAATGAATGCTTGAATGATCTCAAACAACCTCGTTCTGAGAGTGTTTGGAAACAGCTGTTTAAATCTCCAACTTCTGAACATCCACCTTCTCCACAAAATTCCCCAACTCAAACTCTCACTCCACAACCTATTGAAATTCAAAACACTCCACAACCAACAGAAACCCAACAAACATCTGAACCACAAAACAACCAACCAACATCTGAACATCCATCTTCACAACCTCAACCTTCTGAACCACAAACATCTGAACATCCATCTTCACAACCTAAACCTTCTGAACAAACACCACAAACACAACCAACCCAACCCAGAATCCCTGATGAAGCAGAATTGGGATCAAGTGTTTATACTCTGTTAAGAGATTTTGATAAGGATAATGTCTCAGACTTTGCTGACATTATGGATGTTTGCATGACAACTATGGACAAAGAGGCTGCTAATGCTGTTTGGAAGAAATATCTTTACAGACTGAATAGGGAGGCTTTGAAAATCAGGACTCAATGTCTTAGATTGTCAAAAGTAAGGCTTGCTGCTTATCAAAAACGGATTAAGAGAAACCCTCCTCCTATTCTTCTTCTAGAAGCTCCTCCACCTCCAGAAATTCCTGCACCTGATGTTACTAAGATTGTTTCAGAATCTATTGTTTCAGAATCTGCTATTTCAGAATCTACAGATCTTCAGAAGGATGTCAAAGAACTTAAGGATTTTATGGTTGATCAAAAGAAAACAAATGAAGAAATGAAATCTTGGATGGCTAAGCAAGATGAAAATTCAGAAAGGATTACAGCACTGCTGCAACTCATTGCTTCTCAACAAGCCTCATCTGCTAAACCTACTTGATGTTTTGCACAAGCTTTTCATGTTCTGCTTTGTTTTGATTTTCTTCTGATTTGTTTTGTTTGTTTTTATCTGAATCTGAATGTTCTCTTGACTTAATGAAAATGATCTTTTTGCTTATCTGGATATGTGTTTCTTCTGCATCTTTACTGTCTTTTAAAATTCTTTTTGATTATGACAAAAAGGGGGAGAAACAAAATAGAATCTGATTGTTCAAATCTATAAGCAATTATCTGAACTAAGTCAGACATGTTACTAACATTCTTTGAATCTAACCAGACTCTGACAAATTCCATTGAAGTTTTTCCTGAGATCTATCTTTTCAGAACCTGATCAAAAATAGCTAAATCTGAGTAGACCAGACTCTGATATCTATCCTTGAGTATTATGATCTAAAAGATAACTCAAGACAGGAAATGGCAAGATAAACAACCAGGTGTTCTGAAGTTGTTCATCTGGCATCAAGCTTTAATATGGCATCAAGCTTTGACTCTAGAAGTCAAACATATGTCAACCAGGCTTCAATCAGGATGTTAACCAGGATTCAATCAGGCTCTGAATCTGAAATGTAATCAGGCTCTGAATCTGAAATGTACTCAACCAGAAAGGGAAGTATCTAATTCCATTAGAGTATTCATTTCAGGGGGAGATTGTTAATCTCAGGGGGAGTAATTTTAATTCATACTTTTATTGAACAAATTGCTCATGTTTTGTCATCATCAAAAAGGGGGAGATTGTAAGAGCACAGATTGTGTCTTAGTAATATCTCTATGTTTTGATGATAACATTAATGATAATTTGTATACAAGAATTATACTCTCTAAATTTGTTCTAAACTGTTTTCTACAGGCACAAAAGATTTTAATCTTAAAGAGCAAATTTGATGTGAACAATAAATTCTGAATGGCTCAAGAGCATCTGAAGATTAGAAGAATCTGAAGTATAAGAGCTTAGTCATCAAGATTCTGAAGATACAACACGCTGCATATATTATCAAGAATCTGAATGAAAGAAGACTCTGAGTGAAGAGACTCTGAATGAGAGAAGACTCTGATCTGAGTGAAGACTCTGATCTAAGAGCATGTTACGCTTCAAGCACACAGCTGCACCAGACTCTGATTCATCAACATCTGAAGAACATCTTATGCTCTGAAGTTTCCAGAAGATTCTGAAGACTGAAGACTCTGATATTGATTGTTGATCTGAACTATCTGAAGAATTATTTGAAGAAGATTATTTTAATATATCCGTTGGAATATGCCAGCAAATCTTTCCTTATTTGGGATAGACATAATTCTCTGCAAGAATATTATTCCTCTGATACATTCCATATATGGTATAATCACAGCTCAGCAGACAATTGCTACACCCACTATTTGTGCGCCGTCTCTCTGCTGCAATAGTACAAAGGACAGTACTATTTGATATTGGAAATATCTTCTCTAACGGTAAAATATTCTCTCCAATATTCAAGTGGCTATATAAAGGAAATCATAGCTCATTCTTCAAGTGACCAATATTGAAAATCTTCTCTGACGTGAAAAACTCACAAGCTCTCATATTCTTCACTGTTCATACATTGTTCTAAATTTAGAGTAATAACACAGTTGTGTTTATAGCTTTCATAGAAGCATTTTATTACTCTTACATTGTATTACATTAATTTGTAAAGGAAGTTTTCCTTAAGAGGATCTAGGTTAGATCAGTAGCTCTTGAGAAGACTAAGAACAGTTGTTCTTAGGTGTTGCTATTTGTAATCAGTTGATTTGAATAGTGGATTAAGTCCTTGTTGAGAAAGGCAAATCACTCTTGAAAAGGGTGGACTGGAGTAGTTGAGTTCAACGAACCAGGATAAAAATACTTGAGTTTTTATCTTTGATTATTTTCAGTCATACTTATTCAACCCCCCCCTTCTAAGTATTTTCTCACCTTCAACATCATCATGATCTCTAATGTTATCATCGATTACTTTGTTGGAAAAAAGAACTATAGACCATTTCGTACTTGCCAGATCAGTGACATATAACACTTGTTTAGCTTGCGTGGCTAGAATAAAAGGCTCATCTTTGTACCCCACCTTATTAAGATCCACTTTCAAAAATCCTGACTTATCCATTCGTATGCCATTATTATTTTCAACCCACTTGCATCCAAAGATAGGAATCTGAAACTTCTCATAATCAAACACCCAAATGCGCTCGATAACCCCAAAATATAACAAATTTGCATATTTGGGGTTTAAGTCCTTCACACTTGAAATGTGCATTGCTTCGGCAAGCACGGTGACACCACTATTTTGCATTGTACTTTTATCATCTTGTTCTTTGGTATAAAATGTGTATCCATTAATTGCATATGCGCTATAAGAAAACACATGCAAACTTGGACCATATGCTAAACATCTCAACGTTTCTGTTAATGAAACAGGATCAAAATAAAACTTTGAAAATATATGATCCTTGAACCATGTTATAAAAATTCGATTGTGCTCACGTACTATCCAATTTTCATTTCTATTCAGATTTAAACCTCGGAGAACATCCTTGTGCATTTCAACATACGGCTCAACCTCAATGTCATTATGCAGAACATACAAATGCACTTTCTCCCGTTCATCCCTTGAAACTGTCACAACTTTATTTCCAATTAACTGTTTTCCTACTATTTTTTCAACAACATGAGATTTTTAGAGGCCAATGGATTGACCATTGGACAAATATTCAGTACAAAACTCAATCGCTTCTTCAACAATGTATCGTTCAACAATGCAACCCTCTGGTCGACTTCAGTTTTTCACATACCCTTTCAATATTTTCATATAACGTTCAACAGGGTATATCCATCTCATATAAGTTGGTCCACACAATTGTGTCTCTTTCACAAGATGAACAACTAGATGTACCATTATGTTAAAAAATGATGGAGGAAAATACATTTCAAGCTCACACAAAGTAATAACTATTTCTTTTTACAATGTTGGTAAGATCACAAGATCGATCACCTTACTACAAATTGACCTGAAGAAAAAACACAATTTAGTTATTGCACTTCTCACTTTTTTTGGCAAAATAGAATGTATGCCTATTGGTAGAACGTGTTCCATTATAACATGGCAATCATGTGTCTTTAAACTCTTTAACTTGAGGTCTTTCATATAACAAGTCTTCTAATATCTGAAGAGTATCCTTCTGGAACTTTAACTTCACTTAGAAACATACACAATATCTTTTTCTCCTTTCTAGATAAAGTATAAGCAGCAGGTGGTAGATATGTTCGATTTCCTTTCTTCAAGGGTCCTAATTCATTTCTTATTCCCATCACTACCAAGTCCTTTCTTGCTTTAAGGCCATCCTTAGACTTTCCTTGTATATTGAGTAACGTACCAATATCACTTTCAAATACATTTTTTTTCAATATGCATAACATCAAGAAAATGTCTTACATACAACGACTTCCAATACGACAACTCAAACAAAACTGACCTCTTCTTCCACCTACGCGTGATAAGCGTATGAGCAAAAGGCTTGCCAAACCTAGTACTCACATCTTTCACCTTTTTAGAAATTTGTTCGCCGGTCAATGTAGATGGAGCTCTACCTTGTTCTGAATTTCCATTGAATGCTTTTCTCCATCCACGGTAGTGATGATTAGAATTTAAGAATCTACGATGACCAAGAAAGACATTCTTCTGACCAAATTCCAATCATGTCCAATCTATGTTTTCTTCACAGATAGGACACACACATTGATCTTTAATGCTATACCCCGATAGATTTTCGTATGCTGGAAAATCATTAATTGTGCCAAACAACATCGCCCTCAAATTAAAACTTTATTTCCTATATCCATCATAAACCTCCACACCGTTATCCCACAAACTCTTTAAGTCTTCGATTAAAGGTGTCAAGTATACGTCTATGTCATTCCCTGGTTGTTTAGGGCCAGAAATTAACATAGATAACATCATGTACTTACGCTTCATACATAGCCATGGAGGTAGGTTATAAATCATAATAATTACAGGCCATGTGGAATGTGAGATACTTTGTAGACCATGCGGATTCATTCCATCAGTTGATAATGCCAAGCGAAGATTTCTAGCTTCTTCTCTAAAATCAGGATACTCATTATCAATTTTCATCCACTGTGGTGAATCTTCCGGATGTCGATACTTCCCATCTATAATTCTATCATCTGCATGCCAAGTCAAGTGTTTTGCATCTGTTTCACTATGAAACATGCATCTAAATCTCAGAATTATAGGAAAATACCATAAGACTTTTGTTGGTGACAACTTTTTCTTATACCGAGATACACCGCATTTAGGACACTTGTTTAATGATGCATATTCATTTCAAAACAAAATGCAATCATTTGGACAAGCATGTATCTTATCATAGCTCATGCCAGTAGAGCATAACATTTTTTTAGCTTCATAGGTTCGACCGGGTAGAACATTATCCTCCGGAAGCATCTCTTTCATAAGGGCTAATAACTATGTGAAACTTTTATCCGACCATCCATTACCCACCTTTAAGTTGTACAACTTTAATACCACAGAAAATCTTTTGAAAGTAGTGCAACCTTTATACAACGGTTTCTCTGCATCGCTTACCAACCTCTCAAACATATTGGGACAATCCTGAAGATCTTCTTCAAGTGCTTCTGCAATCTCTTCGACTCGATCACAATCATATGTATCCCTGCCATTGTCATTTGAAGCATACGTCGTATTATCCCCCGGTTCGACATTCTCATTACTTATCTCACCATGTAATGTCTAACATGTTATAACTTCGATCAATTCCATGTCTCATTAAATGAGATTCCAACTGAACTGCGTCAATCCGACGCCCATAACAACAACCTAAGCAAGGACATGTGATCCTACTGGGGTCTTTGGCGTGTTCAACAACAAACTTAACGAATTTTGATACCCCATTCTCGTACTATTTTGCCAATCGATTAGAAGACACCCATTTTTTATCCATACTAATTAAGTAGGCTAAACTAAACTAAGAAAGCTAAACAAAAACAACAAATACTTGTAGCACCTGTAGAGAAATTACCAACTTCTAGAACTACACAGTAGGATTCTTGGAAACAATCACAATCTTGCTCTTCACATGTAACCCCTATAATAGAAAAAATTAACATCATCAACATTAAATAATTCTTGAAAACGATCAAAATTAACAGGCATAAATAATTCATTTACTTTCATCAACAACATCAACATCAACACTAACAACATCAACAACAACATTATTGTTACTTAATTCAAGTTTCCATCAACAATAATAACATTAACATATATACAAAATTAATTCATTTGTTTTCATCAAAACATCAACATCATTAACATCAACACTAACAACAACAACATTTGTTTCCATCAACAATCAACATCATTAATATCAACACTAACAACAACAATATTAACATTATTTTTTTCATCAACATTATCATTTTAACATCAACAACAACACTAACAACAACAACATTAACATCAACACTAACAATAACAACATTAACATTATTTTTTTCCATCAACAACAACAGCATTAACATCAACACTAACAACAACAACATTAACATCATTTGTTACCATCAACATTATCATTTTAACATCAACAACAACACTAACATGCCACAATATCATTTGTTTCCATCAACATTGTCATTTTAACATCAACAACAACACTAACATGCAACAACATCATTTGTTTCCATCAATAACATTAATAAAAACATTAACATCAACACTAACAACAACAACATCAACATTATTTGTTTCGATCAAAAAAATTTTAAAAAAACTTCAAATACCTTAAAAATGGTGGAAATGGCTGACAGAGGAGGTGGAGGACGAAGACGGACGGTCAAAACGGACGGACGGAGGCGGAAATGCAGAACATGACGGAAGGAAACGGAGGACGGCGACAGCCGGAGGCAATGGACAGAAGTGGCCGACGATGAGTAGGGTTCTATCGCGAGTGGGAAAGAAGGCAAAACCATGACTGTTCTTTTGATGAAAAATTCTGGGTTTTTTTAAATTTATGCTACTTAAACCTATAGCAGCGCTTTATAAAAGCGCTCTCTAAGGTCTGTCTTAGGCAGGACCTATAGCAGCGCTTTTATAAAAGCGCTTTCTTTTGTATCCCATATAGCAACGCTTTTCAAAAAGCGTTTTCTTAGACTCACACCTTTAGCAGCGTTTTCTGAAAGCGCTCTCGTAGGTTACTTCTATAGCAACGCTTTCTAAAAGCGCTTTCGTAGGGACTACTTTTAGCAGCTCTTTTTATAAAGCGCTTTCTATTGTTAACCATAACTGCCACCTTTAGCAGCGCTTTTCTAAAAGCGCTGTCTAAAGTCTGCTATTTTTTTTCTTTTTTTTCCTGACTCTTTAGCAGCGCTTTTGCAAAAAGCGTTGTCTTTTCTGTGCTGCCAAAAATCATTTTTGTAGTAGTGAGATATGATTGGATGAATCGAACCAACTGCTTCAAACGAATATCGATTTATCTTGGTAGCCATCAGTTACATCACCAAATGGGTGGAAGATGTTTCGTATGCAAACGTGACCAAACAAGTGGTTATTTATTTCATAAAAAAAGAGACCATCTTTTGTTATGGGATTCCCAACAAGATCATTAATAACAATGGATTGAATCTTAATAACAAGATGATGAAAGAGTTATATGAAAGTTATAAGATCGAACACCATAATTCATCACCATACCGCCCAAAGATGAATTGCATTGTTGAGACAATAAACAAGAACATTAAGAAGATTGTTCAAAAGATGGTAAAATAATACAGGGACTAGCATGAGATGCTACCTTTTTCCTTACATGGCTACCATACTTTAGTACGCACTTCAACTAGGGAAACCCTATTCTATCTCGTATATGACATGGACACACTACTTCCTGTGGAAGTAGAAATTCCCTCACTAAGGATCTTAACATATACAAAGCTTGAAAAAGATGAATAGGTTCAAACAAGGCTTGATCAACTCAACCTCATTGAAGAGAAGTGCATGAATACCCTTTGCCATGGTCAACTATACCAGAAGCGGATTAACAAAACATTTGACAAGACAGTTTGTCCTCGAAATTTCCAACCAGGTGACTTGGTGTTGAAGAAGATTTTCCAATCCACACAGATTCACGGGTGTTGCAGCGAGAATCAGATATCAAGCTATTGGATTAACTTGAATCACAAATCATGAAGTTCACCGCCGAGCTTTGATTTATTCAAAGGAAAAGGTAAAGATCAAAGAAAATCCTAAGTGTGCTATGTAACAACACAACTAAAAGATATAAGGTTCGTGGGGTTGGTTATACCTAGGGAAGATGTTAGCATCCTAAGTATTTGTAGTACTCTATAGGAACCTCTTGTTAGTATTTGTGTTATGCTAAAGTTGCTTGCTAAAAGGTAAGGATGGGCAAAGAAAGGAGAAAAGATGGAAAAAAAGGTAGCTCGCTAGGATCATCGAAATCCTATGCCTACGTATCCTTAACAGGAAGTTAGAGCAATTGTAGTTTGAAAACTACGGGTAAAAAGAAATGGGTGAAAAAGAAAAAGAGTGAAAAAAGAAAAAGAGTGTAAAAAAAGAAAAGGTTGCTCACCAAGGAATGGGGCCTTGTGCCTACGTATTCTCAAGAGAAACTTGAAAAATCAGAGCGTCCGTAGTTCGTGGAACTACGAGCTGCGAGGTTCTAAGAACCAAGAACAACAAAGACAAGTAAAAAATAAACAAGGGACATGCACAATGACAATGTAGTCAACATATAGTCTCTTCCCTTAGATTAGGTCAACAAGGAATAAAAAGTAAAGCAACAGGTACATGGAAAAACATCAGGGTATGAACAGTCAGAAAAGTCCACAAAAATACACGGAAAAACATCACGTAATCAGTAGACAAAGATACGTTGTAAAACTTCGCGAAAAAGATAAGCAATCACAGAAAAGCATCGTGAAACACATGCATAAAATACAATCACGACAAAACATCGTGTAAAATAAACAGAAAGTGCACAACAAAGTATCGTGGAATAAGATCAATCATGGAAAAGCATCGTGTAACATATTGAACAGACAAAATGTCATAGGATACGCATGAAAAAACATCATGCTAATCAACAGCAAGTAAAATCAATAACAGGCACAGTAAAGCAAATCTCAAATAAAATCGGGTGGCAAAAGAATTATTAATCAAAAGAATTATTAATCAAATTAAATATTAATATTTAATATGATCAACTAATAATTTAATTAATGAATATTAAATAAAAATATTTAAAATAATTAAAAATTAAAACATATTTTTTTTAAATATTATACAAGTAATTAAACTAAAAAGAAAACACATTAAAATAAAATATTAAAATAAAATATTAAAATATATTTTTTGGGTTCTCTAATGTGTAAATAAAATAAATAATCAAAAGACAAGAATAAATATTTTTGGCATTTTTCAATGTATTTTCAAATTAAAGTGAAAACAAATAAAATAACTAATAATAAAAGATTTGTTTGTTTTTATTTTAGAATCTATGATATAAATAATAAGCAGCAAAAATAAAATAACAAAAAAGAGAAGATAAACTAAAAAACATCTAAACTAAATGGGCTTAGGATAAAAATTAGATGGACCCAAATAAATATTTTCTATCATTTATGCAATAAATACAAGAGGTAATTAATAGACAAAAGAGAAATGTGAAAAAAGACAAACGGAAGTTATTGTTCATCATCCAACACATTTAAATGAACAGGTGTGCTATGTTTACACACTGTAGTCTTTTTAAAGCATCTGAACATTGACACAAAAGCCAAAGCATAAAAAAAACTATTAAAATAAACAAAATGTATGTTATAGCGTATCATTATACGGTGTAGTGTAACTTTTTAGTGTCATTTTAGCATTTCACTTAAATGAAATGAAACTAAATATCAATTATATTAATAACATATTAATGATAAAAGAAAGTGAGTAATAACAGGAATAAAACATGAACACCTACATAATCGCGTATACCTTTGGATCCCGTCTTCTCTCTTCTGTTTCTCGTTCTGGATTCCCATGCCCTTGTTCTCTCGTCTCTCTGCTTCTATGCTATTTTCTCTCTCTCGACTTTTCTTTCTTGTAACAACGCGATTTTATGTGAGTTAACGGTGGTATGAGTGATGGAAGTTTAGGGTGTACGTGCGTGTGGCGGTTGTTGGCGGAAGATGGTGAGTAGAGTTGAATGGGATGCCGTGTGAGTTCATGGAGTGTTCATGTTTGTTATGAGATTAAATGGTGGGGGAGAAGTTTGACTTGAGGTTGTTAAGGTGGTGTGATTTAGTTGTGCAACTCGTCGAAAGTATGCTCAACAGAATGGAATGGTGGTTTATTGGATTAGTGATCTTTGATAAGGGTGGTTGTGTTCAAAAACTGTAGCTGCGAGTTATGGTTGTTGGAAAAGTGTTGTATGTGTGGTTCTATGAAAGAGGATGAAAGTGTGGAAGTGTGAGAAGAAGAATGCAAGTGAGCTGAAAGTTATATGAAACAAAAAACAAGGTGAGTTATGAGCTCATGCGCAGTAGATGAGAGTGAATGGAGATGATGGCGAGCCAAGAAAATGTTATAGAAAGCTTGTTTTTTCAGATGAAAGTGCAATATGTGATTTCATGTAGTGCAATGATTGGTAATGACGTTTTCATATTTTCCATTGAGGGAGAGTAAGTGATGAAAATGTGGTTGTTGTTTTCATATGGAAAAAAGTTCTTCTCTTTTTAAGATGCAGAAAGTTATGGTAGGATTTTAATGAAGTAGAATTTATGAAGAAAATGATTAATATTTGTATGGATATTGAGATGAATGGAGGTGTGATGCTTGGAAAAGGATACTAAAGATGGTAGTAGTGCTGGGTGGTAAGAAATGATGCTTTGAAGTTGTAAAAAAGGGTGGTTCGGTGCGACGATTTCGGCGAGAAGAATGGGTGTTATTGGGTTAAAACCAAATAGCATGTGGGTTATTGTTTAGAGACGAAAATTTGAAGCTTGAAGGTGCATTGCAAGTTTTTATGTATCAGTTGTAAGCGGAAATATTCATGGATATTATATGAGATTAAAACATCAATACTTACTTGTTGAAGTCATGATTCAGAATTCCGAATGGATGAATGACCGGATCTTCCTCTGTATCTCACACTCCCGTTCACAACTTTCAATGGGGCAAGTTATGGAGCCGTCAGTTATGTTTATGATGCTTTTGTGATTACAGAGGGGACCTAGCCATATAATATATATAACCTTAGTCCCTACCCATTATGGGCCTAAGGTTAAAGCCCACACTTTTACCCACACCAATCAGGTTTCAGATATTCAACCATTAGTTAAAAATTGATCACTTAACCAATTAAAGGGCTTATATATGCACCCCCATCAGAATCACGATTAACCCGTTTTTTACAAATTAAACCACAATTGATTGTAACCCATAAAATATTAGATAAATCTAACATTCTCCCACTTGGGCAAAATCAATTGTATGATTTTTATTTTAAAATACATTTTGAAAACGACTCTCGGGTTAATGACTAATTCCTTAAAATGCGGCCGCATTTTAAGGAAATCCATGATTACAGGTGCAGTATCTGAATATGACTCCATCCAACAAAAGTTAAGCAGTATTGAATCACGATGATTATTATGTCCTTCATTGACATAAAACCTTTCGTGGTTACAAATACTACATACTCCGTCAACTTGTCATCAGTGTGGAGTGTGGCAAGAAAATAACATGCTAATGTGATCCAACAACCATTTGCTATTTTCTTCGTCAGTCCTTAACAATTTCTCTCAAATGCATTAAACACAAAGAAATTGTATGGTTTTACAAACCATAATGCCTCAGCTCCAACATGGCGTCGACCACCGGCACAGTGGTCCTGACAACGCCGAGCTTAAAATCATACTTCAGCTCCAATATGGCATCAACCACCGGTATAGTGGTCCTGAAGACACCGAGCTCAAAATAATAACCATGCCTTGAACTCCAAACTAGTGTCGACCATAGGCACAATGATTTCGATGACACTGAGTCCCAAATTTAGCAATTTAAATGTAAATAAACAATGACAAATGATAATAATAATAATAATAATAATAATAATAATAATAATAATAATAATCATTGTAATATCAATTGCTTAAAATAGAAAATACTCGACAATCCAACATTTAAAGTGTCTAAAATAAAATATAACATGATAAAAGAAAATGACATAAAGAACAAACTCCCACTAACCAAGTACATCAAAAGAACTCACAATGCCCATGTTCTCAACATGGTTTTTGAACACAATGGGTCTAAGTCCCTTAGTTAGGGGATCAGCTAGCATGAAATCAGTACCAATGTACTCAACAACAATGTCATTTTTCTTTACAAGATCTCTGACTGTTAAATACTTCAATTCCAAATGCTTAGAACCGCTAGAAGTTTTATTATTCTTGGAGTAGAACACAACTAAACTATTATCACAGTAAAGCTTTAGTGGCTTTGCAATGGAATCAACAATACGAAGTCTAGTTACTAAATTTCTTAACCAAACAACATGAGTGGCAGCAGCATAACAAGCAACAAACTCTGCCTGCATAGTAGAAGAGGCGACAAGAGTTTTCTTTTTACTCTTCCATGATATCGCACCTCCAGCCAACATAAAAATGTAACCAGAAGTAGATTTTCTATCATCAACACACCCAGCAAGATCAGAGTCAGTATACCCAACTATTTCCAAGTTGTCAACTCTCCTAAAAACAAGCATACAATCTTTAGTTCTTTGCAAATATCTCATCACTTTCTTAGCCGCAATCCAATGATCATTCCCAGGATTAGACTGGTATCGTCCAAAGACACCAACTATGAAAGCAATGTCAGGCCTAGTGCATACTTGAGCATACATCAGGCTGCCCAATGCACTGTCAAAGGGTTTTCCCTTCATCTCTGCCCGCTCAATCTCATTTTTAGGACATTGATCTTTACTGAATTTGTCTCCTTTAGTAATTGGAACATCTCCTGGCTTACAGTTCTGCATATTAAATCTCTCTAGAACTCTATCAATATAAGCTCTCTGTGACAAGCCAAGCACACCACGTGATCTATCTCTGTGTATTTCAATTCCCAATACAAAAGATGCTTCACCAAGGTCCTTCATATCAAAGAACTTGGTTAGCATAAGTTTGGTCTCATGAAGTAGACCAAGATCACTACTTGCGAGCAAAATATCATCAACATATAACACAAGAAAGATGAATTTGCTCCCACTGACCTTAAGATAGATGCACTAATCAACTTTATTTTCTTCAAAATCCAATGAAGTTACCACCTCATCAAATTTCAAGTACCATTGTCTAGAAGCCTGTTTCAAACCATAAATAGATTTTCTTAATTTACAAACCAAGTGCTCATCACCACCTTTTACAAAACCCTCTGGCTGCTGCATGTACACCTCCTCATTAAGATCACCATTCAGAAAAGCAGTCTTAACATCCATCTGATGCAATTCTAAGTCAAAATGTGCCACAAGGGCCATAACGATTCTAAAAGAGTCTTTAGTGGAAACAGGAGAAAAGGTTTCATTAAAATCAATACCCTCCTTTTGTGTGAAACCTTTAGCCACAAGTCTTGCCTTAAACCTCTCAATTTTACCTTTCGAGTCCTTCTTTGTTTTGAATATCCACCTGCATCCAATTGCTCTATAGTTTATTGGTAACTCCACTAGTTCCTAAACATCATTATTTATCATGGATTTCATTTCATCATGCATTGCATCTGTCCACATGCTAGATTGAGAACAAGTAATAGCTTCTAGATAATTTTTAGGATCAATAACAATACCAACATCATAAGCATCCTCACTAAGATAAACTACAAAATCATCAGGGATAGTAGGTCGCTTTTGTCTTACTGACCTTCTAACATGAATTTGCTCAACTGGCTCATTAGGTTGTTCAACCTCAGTTATAATAGGAGGATCCACTACATTTTCAACAAGTGGTTCAACCACATCTTCAACTGGATGTTCAGCCACATTCTCATTTGGAGCAAAACCTCCAGGAGTCGTGGATGATCTAGCATTATCAAAATTAGGAAGTGACAAAGTAACAACATCAGACATAACACAATTAATATTATCAGATTCGGTGACAAGCTCAGCAACATCAAGCTCAATGAATTTTGCATGCATGGACTCCACAATTTTATTACCTCTACCATGACAAAAGAATTTGTATCCTTTAGATCGATCCGGATATCCAATAAAAAAACAACGACTTGTTTTTGGGTCAAGCTTTGTATCAAAAGGATTATATATTTTAACCTCTGCAGGACAACCCCAGACACGGAGATGATTCAAACTGGGTTTTCTACCTGTCCAAAGCTCAAAAGGTGTTTTTGGAACTGATTTACTAGGAACTCTATTAAGTATATAGAGGGCTGTTTTCAAAGCGTCACCCCATAAAAATTCCGGTAAATTACTCCTACTCATCATACTTCTCATCATATCTTTAAGGGTGCGGTTTCTCCTTTCAGCTACACCATTCTGTTCAGGAGTACCAGGCATGGTGTATTGTGGAACAATTCCACAATCTTGCAAGTATTTTGCAAAAGGTCCCATGTGTTGGCCAGTAGAATGATATCTACCATAATACTCTCCACCACGGTCAGAACGTACCACCTTTATCACTTTTCCTAGTTGCTTTTCAACCTCAGTTTTAAAAATTTTAAACTTTTCAAGTGCTTCTGATTTTCCCTTAATCAAGTAGAGATAGCCATACCGTGAAAAATCATCAATGAAAATGATAAAAGATGTATTACCACAAATAGTTGGTGAAAGGGGGCCACTAATATCTGTATGAATTATTTCCAAAAGGTCTGAACTTCTAGTTGAACCTTTCTTATTGGTCTTTGTAAATTTTCCTCTAATACAATCCACACAAGTCCCTACACCATTGAAATCTAAGGAAGGTAAAATATCATCTCTAATTAACCTTTCAACTCTTTCTTTAGAGATATGTCCTAAACGCTTGTGCCACAACAAAAAGGATTTTTCCTCTAATTTTAGATCTTTTAGCAATGGAGCTTTTAACATTTAAGGATGAGGATATCATATCACAATACAAAGATAACTTATATAAACCATCCAACAAGATACCATTACCAACAACTTGAGAATTCAACATCAAATTTAATTTTCCATCATAAAAGGTAAATTGAAATCCAAACTTATCCAAACAAGATACTGAAATTAAATTTCTCCTAAAAGAAGGTACATAAAAAGTATCTTTCAAAACAAGTTCAAAACCAGTTCCTAAGACTAAGCTAACATCTCCCACTAGCTCCACAACGACTTCAAGATCATTTCCTACCCTGAGTTTGCTTTCCCTCAAGTTTGGTCTCCGCTGGTTTCTGAACCCCTGTAAGGAGACATCAATATGGGTTGTAGAACCACTATCAATCCACCAAGAGTTAATGGGAACATCAACTAAGTTAGACTCAAAACAAACAAAAGCTAAATGATTACCTCTAGATTTGTTCTTGTTGTCTAACCAAGATTTAAAAGCATGACAATCAGTTTTCTTATGTCCCTTTTCCTTACACCAAAAGCACCAAACAGATTTCTTAAAAGCAACAGGTCTGGGACCTCCTATATTATGATGTTGACCATTATCAGGTTCCTTATCAGGAATTCTATGAGCAACACTATGAGTGTTTTTCTTATTTTTCCAAGATTTTTTTTACCATAATGGGGTTTAGCATGAAAGGTTAGGAGTGCTAGATCACTTTTCTCCTTCTCGAGTTTCTCTTCTTCAGCTACACACTTGGTAATGAGGTTATTGATAGTCCACTTATCACCAAATGTATTATAAGCAGTTTTGATTTGAGTGAACTCAACAGGTAGGCAATTTAAGGCATGAGACACAATAAAATTATCATTCAGGTCAATGTCATGGGATTTTAGTTTGGTTTGGACATGAACCATCTTAAGAATGAACTCTCTGACACCCCCATTGTTATCATATTTCATGTCCGTGAGTTGTTTCATTAAACATCCAGATTCAACATTATCAGGTACCTGAAATCTCTCTCCAATAGCAGTAAGATACTCTTTAGCATTCTCTTTTTCAGGCAACCCACTTATCAGATGTTCAGAAATTGTTCTCTTCATAGCACACAAGCTAAGTCGATCACTTCTCTCCCACTTAGCTAATTTTTCTTTCTCTTCATGTGTAATCTGATCATTGATCACAGGTTTGGTTTCACGCAATGCCATGTCAAGGTCAGCAATCCCTAACGAAAACTCTAAGTCTTTCTTCCATTTTTTAAAATTAGACCCATTCAGGATCTCAATAGAAGCAGAACAATTGTTCATAGAGAAGGTCACTGATTAGACAAAATAGGAATGCATTAGAACAAATAATAAAGGCAAGATATAACTTTAATGAACATAAGCTATCACTAAGAGGCCAACATTATCACACAATCCCCTTTGGGTGGAATACGTAAAACCCAGGTTAGAACCAAGGTCAGAACCTCAGATGAGTCGCTCAATGAGCATACATTGGGTTCGAAAATCTATCTCCTTTGGGTAGATAAATTCTCTAAACTAAAACACCTCCAACAACTTCATCTACAAATTTCAAGAATAAGCTACTCAATGAGCATACATTGAGTTTAGAAATTTATTTCCTTTGGGTAAATAAATCCCTTAGACCAAAGCATCTCCAATAGTTATATCCTTAATCAACCACAATCTTTACATACAATTATCCACCTTTGGGAAGACAATCACAGTAATGACTTAAAACCATTCCTCAAACTACAAAGATACTTTTATAAATTAAAACGAGCGATCTCACTTTGGTGGTAATCACACATAATAATTTATAAAGTTTCTTGCATAGGAATTAAAAAAAAATCTTGCCAAAATAAATCATGAACCAATCATGAATTTAAACCATATAACATTCCTAATAAATTTTGTCTTCAACAGTATCAATCTCAATATTATAGAGATATTATATAATATTTCAAAATACTTGACAAAACAAATATATTACAAATTTATATAAACTAACATTTATTTAATAAAATTTCTGAAGAGAAAATTATAATAATTTAACATTAGATTTATATATACGAGATCAATAAGAATACACGAGATCAATAATTGTTAATGACTTTTAATTTTAATGGCTTTACAATTTCACGTAATGACTAACCATTATATTAAATCATAACTATATATTAAGAATAATCAATTGAGTCCTAATTCATATAATTTAAGCTCTGATACCAAATGTAAGCGGAAATATTCATGGATATTATATGAGATTAAAACATCAATACTTACTTGTTGAAGTCATGATTCAGAATTCCGAATGGATGAATGACCGGATCTTCCTCTGTATCTCACACTCCCGTTCACAACTTTCAATGGGGCAAGTTATGGAGCCGCCAGTTATGTTTCTGATGCTTTTGTGATTACAGAGGGGACCTAGCCATATAATATATATAACCTTAGTCCCTACCCATTATAGGCCCAAGGTTAAAGCCCACACTTTTATCCACACCAATCAGGTTTCAGATATTCAACCATTAGTTAAAAATTGATCACTTAATTAATTAAAGGGCTTATATATGCACCCCATCAGAATCACGATTAACCCGTTTTTTACAAATTAAACCACAATTGATTGTAACCCATAAAATATTAGATAAATCTAACATCAGTATCATAGTATATGAGTTTGTTTGGCTTTTTATGATGTGAGGTCAATTTGATAATATCATAGAGAAAGAAGAAAAACGTGACAAGTCCCTTTCTCCCTGCTCTGATGCAATGCTAAACCATATAATAATAGGTTACTAAAATGAATAAGAAAAATAAAGTAACTTTACAACCCTTAATCACTAAGTATTTCTAAAAAATAATAAAAAACAAATTTTTTATTAGTAAAAAAAGAAAATGATATATAAATAAATAAAAAATATAAAATAACTATTTAAATCTAATTAAAAAAATCTAAGTAAATTAAAATTATTTTTATTTAAAAAATAAAAATAAAATTGGTTAAAAGTGAATAATCAGTCCGGTATCAAAGTGTCTGAAAAAATGAAATGAATATACCAAAATAATCAGCGGAAAATATACGATTCGGAAAAATACAGCGTTTGGTCAAATTTTAAAATAAATTTTACCCGGTTAAATGACTTAAACTGTCCAAAAATGCGACCGAAAAGTGGTCAAAAAAATTTAAATGAGCACGTCAGGTTAAACTATGCGAAACATAGATTAATATCACTGTCATCTGCAAGCTCAATTATAAAATTTTTTGCCCACTGATTTTTCACACAATTGACTTTTGATTTTACCAATTCGGCTGTAAACGCAACAAATTTATTTCAGCTGATAAATTGGGTATTACGCAAGATGAAATGCGTGATAAATTGTGCAGATGATGCAAAACGACGTGGGATCTTAGGCGTCAAAAATTAGGGTATGACAGATGCCCCTATTTAAGTTTCTTCGATCCGGAGATGTGAAGATTGAAATCTTCATCTCGACAAGATCTGAGAGACTTAAATACAAACATGCGTAATTTTTAACCCTAAGATGCCACAAAAATGCTTATGATATGATATGAATGCAATGACAAGGATCCTATGAGGAAAGATGTCACAGAGGATGAATATATACTGGAAAGACTGACAATTTCACGGGGAAACGTCTCGAGAAGACACAACTGAGGGGTATAAGATATTATGGACATCTGCCGAGGTGACAAAGAGCATCCAATAATACTTGGAAAAAGAGGGGCTAAACCTAAACAAAGACACAGACATCCGAAAAAGCATCAGATGCTGAAAGCAAATCAGAAACCTCTAGAATAGCAGAAACAAGTTTATTGGGGAAAGGAACACAACCATCAGAAGTTTTGTCAGAAGAGCATTGAACAAAATTCTGGAAAAGAATAGTAACAACCATCAAAGACATTCAGAAGAGCATTAAATGAACTTTGGGACATAAGCAGACATCTATCAAAGATATTCAAAATAACATTGAATAAGGTCCATTGGGAAATCAACAGTCATCATCCATGAACAAAATTGGATGGAAAAGAGTCACAACATTCAGAAGATCGTTGAATGATGAGGAGAATTCAGAGAAATACATTAGGGACATTGAAGCAAACATCATAGGCATTTAGAAAATCATTGGATACTCTACAACAGAATAACATCAGAGATATCTAGAAAAGCATTGAATGGACTCTGGAAACCATCAGAGATATTCGGGAAAACATCGAATAAACTCCGGGACACATCCAGAAAAACATTGGATGGAGAATGGAAACAAACCTGAAAACATTCAATAGTTGTTAACCAAAGTCAGAAACAAATTGAAGACATCTAAAAGAGCATTAAATGAAGACAAAGATTCTGAAGATACATCCGAAACATTTAGAAGAGCATTAAATGTACGGGAAAAAGTTTTGAAGACATATCTGGAAGAACGTCAGATAAGCAACAAAGGAGTTCTAGAAGAACATCAGAACAAAAATACATATCCGGGAAAACATCAGATAGATACAAAGGAGTTTTTAGAAAAACAAAAGAAACAAAAGTCATATCCGGAAAAACATCAGATAGACACAAAAGGAGTTCTGGAAGAACATCAGAAAAAAAGTCATATCCGAAAAAGCATCAGATAAACACGAAGGGACTCTGGAAAAACATCAGAAGCAAAAGTCGTATCCAGAAAAGCATTAGATAGACACAAAGGGGCTCTGGAAAAACATCAGAAGCAAAAGTCATATTCGGAAAAGCATCAAATAGACACAAAGGGGCTCTGGAAAAACATCAAAAGCAAAATGCATATCCAAAAAAGCATCAGATAGACACAAAAAGAATTCTGGAAGAACATTAGAACAAAAGTCATATTCGGAAAAGCACTAGATAGACACAAAGAGGCTCTGGAAAAACATCAGAAGCAAAAGTCATATCCGGAAAAGCATCAGATAGACACAAAAGGAGTTCTGGAAGAACATCAGAACAAAAGTCATATCCGGGAAAGCATTAGATAGACACAAAGGGGCTCTAGAAAAACATCAAAAGAAAAAGTCATATCCGGAAAAGCATCAGATAGACACAAAAGAAGTTCTGGAAGAATATCAGAACAAAAGTCATATTCGGAAAAGCATCAGATAGACACAAAAGGAGTTCTAGAAAAACATCAGATAAGTTCTGGAAGAACATAAGAACAGAGACTCAATCTGGAAAAACATCAGAGAGAGAATCAAATTTGGAAAAACCTCAGATAGATTCTAGAAAAGCATCAGAATCAAAGGAAATATCTGGAAAAACATCAGATAAGTTCTGGAAGAATATCAGAACAAAGACTCAATCTGGAAATCAGAGAGAGAAAGAAACAATGGTGACATCCAAGAATGGCATTGGATAAAAAAGATATTAGACATCCAATAATGGCTTTGAATGAAAGGTAAAATTACCATATCTGATAATGGTATTGGATTTAAGAGGAACAGACGCATCTGAAAAAACAATCAGATAAGAAATGTCATATCTGGAAAAACTTCAAATAGACACAACAAAGACTGTTTGGTAGGTTCCAAGTAAGTTGGACTTCGACCACAAGGTAAGACATGGATAATAACACGACCTCGGGAGAAATGCAAATGAGGATGAAACACTCATAATATTCATATGTATATGAGTTATGCTATGATATATGATCAAATGAAAATGTAGATGCTTACGACATGGCTCGTCTCTTTTGGTGAGAAGACAAGACTGGAATGCTGATTCCTTAACACGAATATCATTGCCATTCTGCTTGGGGACCAAAGATGTTACTGCTGAACACATCTCTGCCACATTGCTAAACTATATCAAGTTGATAATCCTTGTAGGAAGGATGAAGAGCTGCTTGGGGATTCTTCAAGTAAACTGCCCTAGATTAGCTATCCGTTATAGATGAGCTGATAATTGCTTTAACTTGTCTGATTCTAAAGATAACTGTTTTAGTGTGCCCTTAGAATGCTTTCCCCAGTCTGAGTCTTGAAAAATCTTCTGGGTAAACCAAATTTGAGAAGGACTTGCACTGAGCAACAGACCTTGAACTGATTCTCAATAGGATTTGAAGGGAACTTTCACCTGATGGGATCCCCGATCAAGTTTCTCAACTGTTTGAAAATTCCTTGAGAGGAAATCTAGTTTGCAAACAAAAATATTCATACAAACATGGTAATGCAAAGTTCATGCAACTTTTGAAATCAATTTTTTTTTGAAATATGCAAAGTACAAGAGTCACATGTCAGAACGCGGTGGTTCAAAATACTCAAAGTGTAAAGCAAAGGTGTAATGCCAAAATAATTTATTTGCAAAAATCTTTTGGAGTCAGCTTACACAACCTTACTGTAGTATGATTTCAAAATAACCTTGCTTCAGTTAGGTCTTTTGAGGGTTGTAACATGGCTTGGTTCACAGTTTAAGAAACAAAGGATAAAGGCTCAAAGTTTATTTGTTCCCGCCCAATCTACGTGATGATCTTCAGTCCTACGCTTAGCTAACTCAGACTATGTATTCAGGTTTCTATAGGTTAGGAATTACACTGATGATAACTATGATGATGGTTTAGAAGTCATGGGACCTTTGAAAAGGTAGTCACTACTTTCCTATAACAGTTGGTTGTTTTGACATTTGAGGACTTTTATGGTAAAGGGTTTAAAGATCTCCTCATTTTATCATCCCTAACTTTTTCCTGAACTGTTTCTTGCGAAGATTACAGTCAGCGGGATGCCCCAATTTTTCCTAAGTCTCCTTCATAGGTTTTGGCTTAGCGGGATTTTTATTTTGAGAAAGAAAGTGATTGTCTTTCTAAATGATTACGGTGAACCATCAATGACTTTTGGCTTAGAAAACATCTTCGACACTTTCTTGTTGTGTGCGAAGGAAAACTTATGAATGCAACCTTTATATGAAATGTGTCTTGTATGAACACACAACCAAGTTAATTGAGAACTACCCATTCCAAGGTTAAGATTGCGATTTTTTTTGTAAAGAAAGAAACTCCAATATCTAGGCTCGAAGGGGTTGACAAGGGAATAAATTCCTTATTTCTTTAGTGTTTGGGAAATTGAAACAATGCCTTACATCGTTAGCAAAGTTTAATTTAAAGCCTACCAACAACAGTTATGGGTACAATGTTTTTGTCATCCTCCCTCAAATATTTGCCTAATCAAATGTTTGGACAAGAAGTAAATATTTGAATGATAAAGCATAAAAGTGAGAATAATAGACAAAATAAATTGAAATCAAAAGTTGCAATGCTCAGTTTATTAATACGAAAGTAAAAACACTAATTAAAAGCAAACAACTTATACAAAATGAAGGAAAGTAAAAACAACGAGAAATAAAAGCCCTAGTGACTAATCAGTAACAAAGATGAGTCGTCTTGTCTGAAACACTGACTTTTAAGAAGATAGTCTGCTGAAGTCAGACTGAAGCTTCACTTTTAATGTGCTGGCAAGGGATTGTTCTGGACATTCGGATGACTATCCTTAAAATCAAGGATTCCGGTTCTAACCAACTCACATACTCTAGCTTTCAATGCATAACAATTCTCCAAGTCGTCGCCTGGGGCGCCCTCATGAAATGCACAATGGAGATCAGCTCTAAATCTAGCTGGAAAAGGATTAGGAAGAGGTTGTAGAGTCCTTGTAGTAATCAACCCTTGTTGAATCAGCTCAGGATAAAGTTCTGTATATGTCATGGGAATATGATCAAATTGATTTCTATTCTGATACTGATTATGTCTAACAGCTGAACATTGAGGAACTTGTGTTGGTCGTAGAGCAGCAACAACATGAGTAATGGCAGCAATAGTAGGATGATAATACTGAGGTTGGGGACGAGGCCTCCTCACTTCAGCCATGACAGCGTTGGTCTGATCTTCTTTCTTCTTATGGAAGGTCCTAGAGGATTTCTTCGCACCATTGGAAGATTCAACAACCTTAGATACTTTACCATTCTTCATACCTTCTTCCAATCTCTGGCCAATAGTTACTAGATCTATAAATCTTGAGGAGAAGATCCCAATTATCTTCTCCCAATAGAAAAGGGACAGAGTGTCCATGAACATTCCAGTCAGCTCCTTCTCCGATGGAGGTGGTTTAACATGGGAAGCTAACTCTCTCAAACGCTGAGCATATTCCTTGAAAGAATCTTTCTCATTCCGAGACATATTCTGAAGTTGAAGGTGGTCAGGAGCCATGTCAAGATTGTACTTATATTGCTTCATAAAAGCATTAGCGAGATCCTGGAAGTAGTGGATATTGTTCTGTTCTAGATTCATATACCACTTGAGAGAGGCGCCATTCAAACTGTCCTGAAATTAGTGGATGAGAAACTTCTGGTTGTTGGTATAAGCTACCATCCTTCAGAAATACATGACTAAACGAGCTCTTGGGAAAGAGTGGCCCTTATACTTCACAAACTCGGGAATTTTTAACTTAGCAGGTATAACAAGGCCAGAAACTAAGCACATATTGTCGGCATCCACATTAAAGAAGTCAGTACCCTCAATGGCTTTAAGCCTTTTATCTATAATTTGAAATCATTCACGGACAACCTCAGCCTCAACAAAATATTCACGGTCTTCACCTTGAACACTGACATCATTATAGTCAAAGAAAGGAGCTTGAATAGTCTAGGAAAAAGTGTGGACTACAGGTCTGGGCTCGGTGAAAACTAGAGCTTGAAAAACTGGTCTGGCAGTCTGGCCAATCATAGCAGTAGACGCAATAGGTGGAGAGTAGTTATGAGGTAAACCAAACTATGGCCAAGTTGAAGGTGGCATTTGAACAGGCGGAGGATAAGCGCTTGAAACTTCCTGAATGACAGTCCTCTGAGATTGCTCTCCTCTAAAAATCAGGACTTGGAGCATCTTGGTGAGCTTAGTCATGCCTGATTTCAAATCATCAATCTCCATTCGGATCTCTACGTCGTGTACTTCTTGCTCTAACATCTTACGTCTGTAGTTAGATCTAGTTCGATATCGGTGTTGAGGAATCAGCTCGACGACTGACAGGTACACTGGAAGATAGAGACATCTAGACATGAGTTACTGGACAGATAAATGATATGGAATGGATCATGTAAATATGAAAATGAAATGCGATGCAAGACAGGATGCAAAACACATATAGCAGGATCAAAGGTTCAAGATTACAACATGGAGTCTGGGTGGAGAACCAACCACGGGGTATGTAATATGGTCATTTGATCTGCAGAACATGGTTCTAAAAAGTTCCTAGTGTCAACAACCCATCTTTCAGATATTATTAATTTCCTAAATACTCGGTACTCGATAATATTCTCAAGAGAGTCTCATCTGAGTGTAGTATCGCGTATCAACTATTTTGGCACTACTCCCTCATAGTCATCGCACTACGTCTTAACAAGGCCAAAGTGGGGTAAGTGGGTAACTAAAGGTCCTCAGTATCATAGGCTCCTAGGTTGAAAGTAGTAATGTTTTCACGAATACTCGTTCAACAAAACTAATCCCGAGAGGGCCTCCACTGAGCGGTGGTTTCTCAAGTCAGCTTGGTCGGGAATCAACTCCCTATAAGCCTTCTTGAATATACCACCTTCCTATCATAGGTGCACTCAAGTCCGAGTATAGGACTTATCCTCACCACTCAAGGTAACAACCTTGCATACAGAAAAACCCAGGCACAAACAGATATATGTACAAATATATACAAATATACAAGTATACAAGCAAACAAAAATAGCAACACAAATATAACAAGTTTGGCTCAACCCACTGAACAATGGTCCCCATTGAAGTCATTATTTCTGTTGCGGTGAGAATTGGATATCAAGCTATTGGATTAACTTGAATCGCAAATCATGAAGTTCACCACTGAGCTTTGATTTATCCAAAGGAAAGGGTAAAGATCGAAGGAAACCCTAAGTGCGCTATGTAAAACCACAACTAAGAGATCTAAGGTTCGGGGGTTGGTTATACCTAGGGAAGATGTTAGCATCCTAAGTATCTATAGTACTCTAAGGAACCTCTTGTTAGTATTTGTGTTATGCTAAAGTTGCTTGCTAAAGGTAAGGAGGGAAAATAAAGGAGAAAAGATGGAAAAAAAGGTAGCTTGCTAGGATCATCACAATCCTATGCCTACGTATCCTTAATAGAAAGTTAGAGCAATCGTAGTTCGAAAACTACAGGTAAAAAGAAATGGGTGAAAAAGAAAAAGAGTGAAAAAAAGAAAAGGAGTGTGAAAAAAGAAAATGTTGCTCGCCAAGGATCGAGGCCTTGTACCTACGTATTCTCAAGAGGAACTTGAGAAATCAGAGCGTCCGTAGTTCGTGGAACTACAAGCTTTCAGGTTCTAAGAACCAAGAACAACAAAGACAAGTAAATAATAAACAAGGGACATGCACAATGACAATGAAGTCAACATACAGTCTCTTCCCTTGGATTAAGTCAACAAGGAATAAAAAGTAAAGCAACAGGTACATGGAAAAACATTAGGGTATGACAACGGCACAAGTGGATACCCAATTATGAAGAACCATATGTTGTGAAGAAATCCTTATCTCGAGGAGCTCTAATTCTCACAACTATGGACGTTGAATATCTCCCCCTTCTAGTGAACTCAGACGCAATAAAAAAATACTTCACCTAAAAACAGAACCTCCAAGTCGAAAATCCTAAGGGGTGAATTAGGCAAAAATGGGCATCCTTTTGGACCACAAAAAGAAAGGTCCAGTAAATAATTAGGGATAAAATCAAAAGAAATGAAAAAACCACTAAGTTGAAAACTCTAAGGGGTAGCTTAGATAAAAAAAAGGGCATTCCGGTGGACTGAAAACCCGAAAGGGCGATAAGGAAAAGTTAGGGATTAAAAGGCAAGTGGTTGCGGTATGTGAAGAACCTGTAAATTCACTACAATATTGGAAACCTCGGATGGGAAGAATCGATCTAGTCACTCTCCTCGAAAGCAAAGTACTAGAATATTCAATGATATAGGGATTATAGCAAAATTGGACCTCAATGCAAATTCGAACCTTTCTCATTTCCATTATATATATATATATATATATATATATATATATATATATATATATATATATATATATATATATATATATATATATATATATATATATATATATATATATATATATATATATATATATATATATATATATATATATATATATATATATATATATATATATATATATATATATATATATATATATATATATATATATATATATATATATATATATATATATATATATATATATATATATATATATATATATATATATATATATATATATATATATATATATATATATATATATATATATATATATATATATATATATATATATATATTGCAAATACCTCTTTTAGGAATGGCCTCCTTATGTAATCTCCCATTTATAGGTCAATTTCTCATCAATAAAAAATTTCTTTTATTAAAAGTTCTCCTCATTTTTACTTTTCCTTCTTATTTCCAAAGGGACAAATTATTTTTAATAAACAATGCATTGAAAATTTTGGGGATAATAATAAAAGCGTTGAAAGAAATAGAAAATTAATTTGATTTTGAAATGTGCGAAGGATAACAACGGTTTCCAAATAATGCATTCGGTGCACAGGACACAAAATCACGAAGGTCACCTTGACCTAACATATTAGAAGAACCATCACTCTCTCAGGATAATCGAAACACACTTTTCCAGCACAGGTCAAACTTGGGGCATTGGAAAAGATCCAGATCTGTCTCAATATTACAACATTATCAAGAGACTAAGATGTCGGGAACTCAAGACCTTTCCCACAAAGAATTTAAAGCCCAATCTTTATTGGCACCTTCAAAGCCCAAACTTTATTGGCACCTTCAAAAAAAGGTCAAAGCCCAATCCACATTGGCATCTTAAAAATCCACTCACCATTGGTAATTTGTCTTCATTGACGCCAATCAATATGGGTATACAAAAGCATTGATTTATTTTGATCCTTTTGACAAAGAGCATTAGGCCCCGCCTATCATATTCGTAACAAAATCCCAATCATACATCGACATCTTGTATATAGTAATTGATCATTACATGGAATTGCATCACTAAAGCGCGTAGTATATCCTTCAAGGTGGAGTATTATGCTATATGAATTCAAACATGCATACTTAGCATAAGCCAAGATTCAAGCCTTTCTTGAGAGCATTGACAAATCCTTAGCTGAGAAAATATTATTTCTTTGAAGAGAGCATCATCTCCATAAAAGTCCTAATTGACATTCCCAACAGGATTCCCTCAAAGCATTCCTTCTTTATTTTCCTTTTGCAAATATTGTTGTTCTTTTTTCTATATTTTATAAAGAGGTTCATATATCAATCACTTTCCTTTTGTGAGATCTCGCTGCCTTTTGTGCGAGAGAATCATCTCTCCTTTTCACTTACCTTTTGTAAGTCCCCTTAACCTTTTGCATGAGGAATATATCAGTCCCCTTACCTTTTACAAGTATTCTATGCCTTTTGCATGCATGGAAAAGATTCTTTTGTTTCCATTTACCTTCTGTAAGTTTTCTCTACCTTTTACACAGGAAAATAACGTCTTTTCACTTACCTTTTATAAGTCCTTGTTACCTTTTTCACGAGAAAGTTATCTTTGTTAAACTTTGCATCTTTAGTACAAAATAAGGGACTGGACGTATAACTTACTCCCTTCCTGATTGTTTGGTCACCCGATGTATGTTTGGAAGTTCCAATAATCACCATATTTTGGGAACTACATCTCCATCTTGGCCTGAGAGATATCATGTCATTCTCTTGCCTTTTGCAAGGTCCCTATACCTTTTGCATGAGGATTATCATCTCCTTTACACTTGCCTTTTGCATGAGAAGTTTTTTTGTGTGCTTACCTTTTGTAAGTACCCTTTGCCTTTTGTACGGGAACCCCTTTTTGCTTTGCGCTTGCTTTCTTCAAGTTCCCTCGGCCTTTTGAACTGGGAATTCTATTTCCAACCTACTTGCCTTTTGTAAGGACCCCTTGCCTTTTTACATAGGAAACCCCTTCTACTTTGCTCTTTCCTTTTGCAAGTTCCCTCAGCCTTTTGCATGAGGAATTCTATTTCCTACCCGCTTACCTTTTGTAAGTACCCATTTCCTTTCACCTAGGAAGATTCTTTGGTATACTCTTTCTTGCTTATCTTTTGTAAGTATCCTTTTTCTTTTGCATAGGAAAATATATCTCTACCTTCTGCTTACCTCTTGTAAGTATTCTCTTCATATACAAGCTCCTCTAATTGAAATCCCTCCTTACCAATGTTCATTTCGTCAACCACAATATGCTCCACAAGAAAACAATGACCAAGTCAACCTTGACCAAGATTTCATGAACAAAGATTATTTTATTTCCTATGTGTTTTTTAGCTTAATTTTTAGTATGGTTTTTATGGTTTTGTTTGTATTAAGTTTATGTTATGTTCTAATATAACTGTTCTATTAAGTTTATGGTTTTTGTTATGTTAAGACAATATGTTTATGTTAATTTTCTATATTTTAATTCTTGATAACCATCTGCTTTCTCTATTATGTAACTTTCAATTATACTTTTTCCTACTTTTTGATAATGACAAATGGGGAGAAGATATTAAATATATGTGATTGCTAGTAATCTAACATTTTCAGGAAGAATCAAAGATAGTATGATCTATCAAAGTTAGGTGGAGTTATCCAAGCATTTGATTCTTATAAAAAGGGGGGGGGGGGGGGGCATTGTGATCAAAATATAATTTTCTTTGCTCATATGGTTGTCATAATAAAAAATGGGGGAGATTGTGAAGACAAGCTTCCAACAAGTTTTGATGAAGACAATGTTTTAAAGCTCAAGTTTTATTATCAAAGAAAAAGGAAAATTTTCTTATGATCAACACTCATGGTATATGAAATTCTTATCATAGAAATCTAAAAGTGTTCAATATATTTGATCATACATTTGAAAAAATTCATTTTATACTTTGCTAAAATATCTTTCAAATGTTTTTACTAGCAATGGTTGAAAATTAAGTATGATGCATTCATGGAGTTTTTGGACTTAAAATTTTTTTCAAAAAGTTTTAGCATGCAATCAATTGTAGCTTCCTTGCAATTGATTGAATGAAATAATGAAAAACAAATTTTGAACCCCTGGAATCGATTGACTGGTCCTTGCAATCTATTGCATCTGTGCATTTTTCAAATTTTTAGTCCTTGCAATTGATTGATGGATTTAGGCAATCGATTGCACTTGAACAATTTTTGAAAAATGCTGAAATGTGATCACTCCCTCATTCGCTTCTTTTCATGGCATCTCCTAATTTCCAACTTATTATTTTCTCAGAAAAAATATCCAACCATTGTCATGTTTTATCAAGAGTTTTTCATACTCTATAAATAGAATTCAAATTTCATTTTACTGTTACCTCTTTCACACATTTTATACAAACACTATCTGCATAAATTTTCAAATCCCTTGTTCCAGACTCAGATGTGTTTTGAAAACTTTCATATCATTCTAAAATCATCATTGGGAACTTAGAGAGTTTATGATATTGAACTTTCATATTTGAAAGAGAAGAAGTCCTACATACATGATATAGTTTATCAAACTTATTACTACTCAAATTCATTACTATATCTACATCTTATTTTTTCAGGATTGTTGGATATAAGATTGTGTGATTATTATACTTGTCATCCAGGATTGTTGAAAACAAGGGTGTAAGTGAGGGAAAGATTGTTTTGTTTTCTTGAGTTGTAAATCACAAGAGGATTGTTCTTGGTGATTAGGTTAGAATTCTGTGTATAGAAGTCTAAATTAGCCTTATACAAAAGTTCTGACATTATTGTGCACTCATAGGTGCACTCATAACTTACATGTGTGCGTGTGTATGTGCTGCGTGAAAATAAATAACAAAAAAAAAATCATGTTTCTAGCAAAATTACAATTTGGGAAAAATTAAAACAATATGTGTTGCCCTCAGGTATGTGTGTGTCAACCCATAGAAGTATTTCAACTTCTATATGTCGACCTGTGACGCCTAGGAGTCAACCTCAAGAAGGCAGAGTCATCTGGCTTGCTAAAGTTTCATCTAGTGTCGACCTCAAGAGATCATGTGTCGACCTAAGAGTCATGTGTGTCGACACATAGAAGGCAAAAACTTTGATTTTAAAAGGCCTTCAGTATGTGTCGACCTCTAACCATGTTTTTCACATAAAAAATCATTTTTGACTTGAAAAAATGTTTTTAACCTGATTTTAAGTGTCCTAAAATAAAAATGCACATCTAGACATAAAAGATAAGGTCCAATGTACACAAATACTAAGTGTCTTAATCTTGACATCATTCAAAATATTTCTAAAAGGATAGTGCACTCACAACTTTGCCTATCTTTGTAAATCTAGGTGTTCCACATAATCTTTGCTTTTCAAAATAAAATAATGCTATCTTGGATATATAAAATGTATTTAACAAATAGTATAGCGAAGTTAAGGTGTAACACTACTACAAAATACACATTCGGTAACATAATATTACTACAGTTATGCCTTCCACTGTTGTAATATCGTAAACTGGAAGTACCTAATGCTTATTTATTTTTTTGAAAGTTATTTAATCACGGTTGATATAAAAAATCATGGAGATAAGGTGAGTGGTACAAGGTTTGAATCCTGATAACTATATTTTTTCCATTTTTCCTATTACAAAAAGCGTATGTCACTTAATTTCATAAATAAATAAAAAATTGAAACTTATTTAATCATGGTTTTAATATTCAACCGTTGTAATATGATATGTATAACCTTTACTCTTCTTAAAAGAGAGTAACTCTCTTCCCAAAAGAGAGAAACGACTATAATGATGATTGAAATTTTTCTTCATTTCTCAAGACGGTCACAAGTCATTCAAGAATATCAGCCATTAAAAGTAATCATTGCAAGGATTAAATCATCAGATGTGTCATCTTCAACCTCTTTTATAAATGCACAATTTCATATAATGAATTTCCACTTTTTCAAACTATTCTTCTTAACTTCTTATAACAACATGAGTTCTCCATCTGAGAATGCTAACAGAAATATCTAAACTAAAGTCACCACAATCCAACAACATCAACAATCAACTGAGGAGGTCCAGCCATCTAGATCGACTGATGTCAGGGATACACTGAGGGTAGGAGCGAATCATAGATTATAAAGATTACTTTAGTGCTAGAGGATACTGTTCCAATCTTGACAAAATTATGTAATGAAAAAATTTGTTCTTAATGAATGTATTTATTAGTATTGTTTTATATACTCTTACTTTTATACACTCTTCCCTCTTTACAAAAAATAGTACAAGCCAACAAAAATAATAACAATAATAACAACAGTAATGAAGAATAACAACAACAATTAATAACTCTCTCACCATTGCATTTATAAATAAATAAAAAATTAAAAGTTATTTAACCAATTTATTTAACCACGGTTTTACAATACAACCGTTGTAAAATTTGAAAATTGCATCACGGTTTTTCTTTCTAAGCATGATGAAAAGTGATATTTTTTATATATAAGCGAAAATATCTATTGTTCAATACATAATAGCCGTTTCTCTCAAAAGAAAACTCTAACATATTTCACTATTCTATATTATAACATAACCCTAACATCCATGTCACTCTTTAAACATACTTCAACCTTCAGATTCGTCTTCATCAATCGCTAACTTGAGATTCATTCATTAAACTTATGCTTCGATTTCGTTTACGTTTCTTGTTAAAAATGGGTTCTCATTTTTTCATTTGGTGAATGTTCTCATTTTTTCAGATTCATCTTCACCACCTTAACAAAGCACATACTTTGGCTATGATACATATGGTTTGTGTAACTATGAAGAAAAATACAAGAAGTATGAAGCTATTGTGTAAAGTTCATTCACCTTGTACTTCTTCTTCATAGCTTCATAAACTAGATGAACTTCATAATTTGTTCCAAATCCACAATTAGTTTAAAAAAAGGTGTGTTCTTGAAATATTACATAATATCTTGTGTTGTTATATGTCGTTGTTGTTGATTAATGTTATCAGAACTTCATAATTTGTTGTTGTTTTTGTTTATTATATCTTGTATTCTTGAACCTTATTTTTTCTTTTATTTTGTTGTATGTTGTTGTGTTGTCGATAAATGTTGTTGTTGATTAATGTTTTCAGAATAAGAAAAAAACATTGCAAAGCCACAAGAAAGAAACTTCTTGTGACTTAGCAATGTTTTGTTCTTGTTTTGAAAATATTGATAAATATTTTGTTCTTATTGATAAATGTTGTTGTATGTTGTTGTTGTTGATTAATGTTTTCAGAACTAGAACAAAACATTGCTAAGTCACAAGAAAGAAGCTTCTTGTGACTTAACAATGCTTTGTTCTTTAAATTCTTATATGCTATGCAGATGAGGTTGAGTTTATTATATGCTATGTAGATTGTTTGTTTCACTAACCCTTCACTGAAAATACATTTTATTTAAATTGACATAGAAACTTATAATCTGAAAATTAAGTTGTATTTGAAAACCAACTTATATCAATCAATGTTTTGCAAATTGCATTTATCTCATCATTCATATATATATATATATATATATATATATATATATATATATATATATATATATATATATATATATATATATATATATATATATATATATATATATATATATATATATATATATATATATATATATATATATATATATATATATATATATATATATATATATATATATATATATATATATATATATATATATATATATATATATATATATATATATATATATATATATATATATATATATATATATATATATATATATATATATATATATATATATATATATATATATATATATATATATATATATATATATATATATATATCTCACTCTTACTCTCACTCTCTAACATATAGGATGTGGTTCAATGACATGATTCCTTCATCACATCCGTATCATCTCTTATAATTTAATTTGAATAACAACAATTTATTGATATTATTCAAATTAAACTTGAACAGAAGGAATTGATGTCATGGAGGACTTAGACCATTGAACCACATTCTAAATGTTAAAAAAGCTTGAAATGAATTATGAGATGCATGCAATTTGGAAAAAAGTGGTTTGTGTAAGCTGGTTTTCAAAAATAGTTTAATTTTTAGATTATATACTTCTTCATGAATTTGAATGGTTGTATGTTGTTGTGAGGTTTATTGAAAAATATACAATCTACATATTTTATAATAAACTTGGGTACTTTCAACAACGGTTATTTATTTTAACTGTGATTAAATCTTAGTACATTTTTTAAAGTTCAAGATGTAACTACTTTTCGTAGCAACAATTTTTCAACGGAATGAAACTTTTACTTCCCAATTTTCTCACATCTTACACTAGTGAATTTGTATTTCTTATAGAGAGAATCTTTGAGAGGATTCTATGATCTCATATCGATCGAGTTTAATTCTATTTTTAATGGAATGAATCAATACTACAAGATTCAATGAGGATCATTCTCTTAGATAGAGCTATAGTCTAAACTAATTAGGGAGTATGAATCTGTTTTGATAGTTAAAGCTTTTACTTATACAAGTTCTCTCTAATTTAGCTAATTTTTGTAAATTTAATTTCCCTATCTAACTTTTCTTGTCAAAATAAAATTCTATAAAAAAAGGGAGTTTTTCCTGCTAGATAGCTTCATATTTGCTTCACAGAGAAGGATAAACAAATAATTTTTACCCTAATAAATGGAACCATAGCAATAGCTTCCTCCACAATTTTTGGGCAAATATTGTCTATGACACACAACTCCAATAAATCCATTCAAACATGTTGTGAATAGAATGCCTTGAAACAAAATATAAACGGTTTCTTTATATTCAAGAAACACACAAAGGTTAGGGTTAACAAAGAAAACAAGCAAGAAGAACAAGAAGAAACAACATGATTGGGTATAAACTGTTATTTTTTCCTTTATCTATCAAACAAGATTACAAGTATACAAGAATAACAAGTAACCTCTCTCTCTTGAATTAGGATTTTATCTTCCTATTTTCCTTATACAAGATGAGAGACTAGCATACTATTTATAAGAAAACTAGCACACTAACCTAATAGGATTTTTAACAATTACCCATTACAAGTTAACTTAGGGTACAAGCTAACTTAAACAATTGAGCTTACAAGCAAGGCCCAATTCAACATGCTAACAAACCTAGCAATATTGACTAATGCATGTTAGAACAAACTTCGACTACAATACGCATTACTCGCGAGCAGACTTCGACCATACTAGAGTTCGATCCAATAACTCATAAATCTCCACCTTGGATCTAACTCTATAACATCAAGAAACTAGCTTTCTTCAGGGAGCTTTAGCAACTGCATACAGTGGAAGAACTTGCAACTGAGCAACGTCTTGGTGATCATATCAACAACATTATGATTTGTCGAAACCTTCAGCACTTGGACTTCTCCATGCTCGACTACCCCTATGACGAAATACAGCCTCACATCAATGTGTTTGGTTCGCTCATGATAGGCTAAATTCTTCGACAGGTGTATTGCACTTTGACTATCACATTTAATAGTGATAACTCGACCTTGAAGTTTCAGCTTCTTTGCAAAACCTTTAAGCCACAATACTTCCTTCACAGCTTCAGTTAGGGTGATATATTCCGCTTCAGTGGAAGATAAGGCAACAACCTTCTGAAGTGTTTCTTTCCAACTGATTGTTGTCCCAAACATAGTGAACACATATCTAGAGATAGATTTTCTGAAAGCCATACAACCTGCATAATCAGAGTCGACATATCCTTCAATTGCTGCTTTACTATCTTCACCCAAGGCTCCACCATAAATTAAGACTCTATTCAGAGACCTGTTTATGTACCTTAGAATCCATTTCAATGCTTGCCAGTGAGCCTTTCCAGGATGTGCCATTCGCGATGTACCTGCTTACAACACTTACTGCATATGCTATGTCGGGTATAGTACAGACCATAACATACATCAAAGAACCCACTATATTAGCATATGGAATTATATTCATATAAGTTCTTTCAATATCAGTGCTGGGACACTGATCTATTCTCAGCTTGAATTGAGGGTTTTTCGGAGTCATAATAGGCTTTGAATTCGACATACCAAACTTTTCGAGGAACTTCCGTAGATATGCCTCTTGAGATAAGCATAATTTTGACTGATTTCTATCTCTTTGGATGTTAATCCCAAGAATCCTGGACGCAGCTCCCAGATCCTTCATGTCAAACTCCTTATTGAGTTCAGCCTTCACCCTCATTACCTCTTAACATTGTTGCTTGCTATTAGAATATCATCCACATAAAGCAACAGAATAACAAATGAATTACCCGGTCAAAATCTGAAGTAAACACAGTGGTTAAAATGACTTATGATGAAACTTATGCATGCCATGAACTTATCGAATCTCCTATACCACTGTCGAGGAGATTATTTAAGTCCATATAAGGATCTATTAAGCTTGCACACATAATCTTCCTTCCCTTTTTCGACATACCCTTCAGGTTGCCTCATCAGGATTGTTTCATCTAAGTCACCATACAAGAACACAGTCTTCACATCCATTTGTTATAGGTCAAGGTCGAACTGTGTCATTGTGGCAAGCAACTTTCAAATGGGTTTGTGCTTCACAACAGGAGAGAACACATCATTAAAGTCGATACCTTCTTTCTGAGTGAACCACCTAGCAACCAATATTGCCTTGTATCTCTTCGATGCCACTCCTTCGATTCCTTCCTTAACTTTGAAAATCCATTTACAGCTGACTAACCTGGCTTCAATAGGTTTCTTGATCAGTTCCTTGGTGTTGTTATCATGAAGAGATTTCATCTCATCATCCATGACCTTCAGCCATTCAGTCTTCTTTCGACTCCTTATAACTTCCTTATAGTCTCTAGGTTCTTCGTCTAGAACCTCACTTGCAGAGATTAAGGCATAAGCTATAAGATCTATATACCCAAGTATCTGAGGTGGCTTAATGACTCTCCTCGATCTGTCTCTTGCTAGAACATAGTAATTATCAGTCTCCTCATCTTTGACAACATCTTCTGCTTCTTCTTCGACTTCATTTGGGGTACGCAATTTAGCATCAGCATGCACCACCTCAATAGGAATCTCTCCCTGTTCTAGCTCTTCGTTAGCATTATCAATTTTCTTGAAGACCATCTCTGCTTCATTGAAAACTACATCTTGACTAGTGATACACCTCCTGTGACCTGGCTCTAGGCACCATAGCCTATAAGCTTTGACTCATTCAGGGTATCCCATGAACATGCATTTCAGAGCTCTAGGTTCGATCTTGTCTTGCCTAATGTGAGCATAGGCTACACAACCAAATACTCTGAGTCTGTCGAGACTAGGTCGATGTCCCGACCAAACTTCTGCAGGTGTCTTCATTCCTAAGACAGTCGAGGGACATCTATTTATCAGGTAAGCTGCTGTCGAGACAGCTTCCGCCCAAAACACCTTCTTCAATCCAGCACTAACCAACATGCATCTAACCCTTTCAAGGATTGTTCGATTGAATCTCTTAGCTAAGCCATTTTTTTGACGAGTGCCTGCTACAGTCTTATGCCTTGCAATCCTAGAATCAACAGAGTAACCGTCGAACGCTTCATTGCAAAATTCAAGGTCATTGTCGGTTCTCAACCTCTTAAGTTTTCTGCCAGTTTGAGTTTCGACCAGAATCTTCCAACTTTTGAAATTCTCAAAAGTTTCATCCTTTGTCTTCTTAATGAATATTAATAGCTTTCTGGAATAGTCATCAACGATGGATAGAAAATGCCTTGCAACTGAGTGTGAAGGATTCCTTCCAAGCCCCAAAGATCAACATGAATGTAATCTTGGGATCCATGTGTTCTTTGCTTGCCTTTGTTAAACTTCGCCCTACAAGATTTACCAAATACACAAGATTCACAAAACTCAAACTTTTCAACTTTGTCACCTCCTAACAGGTTTTGCTTCCCTAATTCGACCAGGCCTCTTTTGCTGACATGGCCCAATCTCATATGCCATAATTCTGTCTTCGACACAAGTTTCATGGATGCAACATTTGTCTAACCACTTACAACCTCAGCATCAAGGGTATACAAGCCTTGTTTCTTCACACCTCTCAAGACTTCCTTCGACCCCTTCATGACTCTTTGGATACTTTTCTCTCCTTGAAAAACATATCCCTTTTTGTCAAATTCACCAAGAGAAATCAAATTTCTCTTCAAGTCAGGTACATACCTGACTTCAGTCAATAACCTTATTGACTCATCATGGAGCTTGAATCTCACAGATCCAATACCTACAATTTTGCAAGATTTGTTGTTTCCCAGCAGCACAAATCCATCATCTTGATCACATAGCTCCTCGAACAATTCTCTGTTTGGAGTCATATGCCAAGTGCAACATGAATCCATAATCCACTCTTTTCTCGAGTCTCCATTTGAAACCACAAGAACATCAGATGAGTCGAAGTAATCTTGAACAATGGCTGCGTTGCCATTACCTCCATGATCTTTCAAGCGTTCCGGGCACACATTTCTTGTGTGACACTCCTTCTTACAGTGATAACATTGAATACCAGATGTTTCGCCACTATAAGATTTCTGTTGACTTTTACCTTTCTTCTTGTCGAACTTACCATCCTTTCGCAAGAATTTTCCCTTAAAAGTTAAACCTTCGCCCATCGTCGAAGGTTTATGCTCTTTTCGTGCGTTCAAGTACTTAGAATACAAGGCTGATTGAACTTCTTCAAAGGTCAGGGACTCCCTTCCATACAAGAAAGTTTCTTTGAAGTGAACATGTGTTATAGGCAAAGCACACAGCAGCAACATTGTTTGATCTTCATCATCGATCTTCACATCAATATTTTCAAGATCAAGAATCAGCTTGTTAAACATATCCAACTGCTCAGCCAACACTTTGTCTTGACTCATCTTGAATGAATACAAAGCTTGCTTCAGGTAGAGTCAATTCACCAGAGATTTGGTCATGTACAAACTTTCAAGTTTCACCCATAATCCCAATGCTCTAGTCTCCTTTGATACTTGTCGAAGAACCTTATCACCAAGACTCAACAATATTGCGCTATGGGATTTCTCAATCATGCCCGTTTTTTCTTTTGTCGTTAATGCAACATCCATGACTGCCTCTCCCTTCAACGCTTCCAAACAACTCTGTTGAACCAGTAGAGCTTGCATTTTCAAGCGCCACATACCGAAGTCGTTCACTCCGGTGAACTTTTCAATCTCATACTTTGTTGAACGCATCTTCTCCATGCTCACCGCACTAATTTGTTGTGAATCAGATACCTTATAACAAAGTATAAATGGTTTCTTTATGATCAAGAAATACACAAGGGTTAGGGTTAACAAAGATAACAAGGTAAAACAACAAGGAACAACAAGGATTGGTTATTAAATTGATATTCTTTCCTTTCTCTTAGAACAAGATTACAAGTATACAAGAATAACAAAATAACATTTCTCTCTTGAAATTAGGATTTTCTCTTCCTATTTTTTCCTTATTGCCAAGATCGAGAAACTAGCATCATATTTATAAGAAAAATAGCACACTAACCTAATGGCCATTTTAACAATTACCCATTACAAACTAACTTAGGGTACAAGCTAACTTAAACACTTGGGCTTACAAGCAAGGCCCAATCCAATATGTTAACAACCTAGCAATATTGACTAATGCATGTTAGAACAAACTTCGACTACAACACGCATTATCTTCGACAGCAGCATGCGAACACACTTCGACCTCATGCTTAATTCCTGTCGAACCAGAAGCTACCCTTCGACCATACTAAAGTTTAATCCAATATCTCACATTTTCTAATACAATTTGAAATGTTATATATTCGGCAAGAGATTGGAAAAACACTCAAACCACATAATATATAATACACTCATCTTTTAAACAAACATTAATAACAACATTCATAAAAAACATTCATCAACAACAAACCATAAACAACAAACACGATACAACAAACATATCAAGTCATAAAATGCTTCAAAAATATATCATACATGTTCCATAATGGCGTGTCAACAATGAAATAAGGATGAAGATAAATTTAGACTCGTAAACTTGTGTATATTTTGAATGGATGTCATTCTTCATCTTTGACACAAGTTTGCAAGACTAAATTTAACTTCGTTCTCTTTATTGAAAGAAGCATCCATACCTACAAGTCAAAACAAGAAGGAAGTTCAAACATCATGAAACAAGCTATTGAAACAAATTTTGAAAAAAAAACTATAGAGAAAACAAACCTGTAAAATACTCATTGGCTAAGATTTGTTGTTATGGTTTCTTTTTAGGGTTTCCATATGAGAGAGACAAGTGACAGAGTTGTTAGGGTTTCGTTTTAAGAGACAAGTGAAAGAGTTGTTAGGATTTTGTTTTAAGAGAGACGGTTGCTATGTACTGAAGCGATAAATAATTTCACTTATATATAAAATAAAATACCACATTTCATCATGACTGGTAATAAAAACCGTGGTGATATACAAGGTCAATAATATTTTTATAACGATAAATGACTAATTGTTGATATTGCGATTCGAATCATTTCACTCTGTGTACGTTTTACTACGGTTGCTTCATTTGACTGTTGTGACATGTTCTCTAGTAAATGTCAAAAAAAAAAGCGTAGAAATAAACTATTACCACGATTAACACTATGACCGTTATAAAGTTATTGTTACGAAAAGTCTATTTTGTAGTAGTAAGTTCTATGACTTTGTTATTATTTTATTAAAGTTTGTTAAGGTTAATCTTATATAAATCATCCGCTTATATATAAAAGTATGTCACGTGTCATAAAAATAATAAAAATATAACATATTTTTTAACTTAACTTTTTTATTAAAATTTAACTCTTGAAAACACTAAGATCGACTAAAATGAAAATAGCATAATATTTAACTTTGAAAACA
Organism: Lathyrus sativus; assembly: GCA_963859935.3. Lineage (NCBI taxonomy): Eukaryota > Viridiplantae > Streptophyta > Magnoliopsida > Fabales > Fabaceae > Lathyrus > Lathyrus sativus. The sequence continues at coordinate 312,924,041 of OZ012739.1, forward strand.
CTAAGATCGACTAACATGAAAATAGCATAAGTGCTTAACATTTAACTCTGAACAACAAGTAGCATAAAAAGCTATTATCAAATAGCTAGAGTTTTAGAAGTTCATCACTCTTCAAGGTAGCACAACTTAAATGAACCTCAATTTTTATATTTCAAGCAACTGATGGGAAGTGATGGGAATCAAGTGAAGGTCTCCTTTTCTTGACATAGTAATTCCAAACTCTTCTGTCAACTCTAGTTCCTCATTTTTCTTACCATTGGGCAGCTTCCAATCAAAATGATACAATAAAAGTGCAAGAACCTGCTCAGTATTAGCCAAACCATAGTTCATGCCTGGACAAATTCTCTTTCCAGCACCAAATGGAATGTACTCAAAATTATTACCTTTGTAATCCATCAAACTATCAATAAACCTTTCAGGATAAAACCTATCTGGCTCAGTCCAATATTTTGGATCCTTTCCAATGGCCCAAGCATTAACTATGACCCTACTTTTTACAGGTATGTCATAACCACTAATCACAACAGCTTGTCTATTTTCCCTTGGAAGAAGTAGAGGAACAGAAGGGTGTAATCTTAGTGACTCTTTGATTACTGCTTTTAAATAGTTGAAGTCTTCGAATGTAGCTTCGTCGATCTTTCCTCTTCCATTAATCGCTTCTCTCACTTCAGCTTGTGCTTTCTTCAAAACTCTAGTATCCTTTAACATCTCAGCCATTGTCCAGTTGATGAGAGTTGCTGCTGTGTCACTTCCACCAGTGAACATATCCTTAAAATATAAAAACATGTCATTTAACTTTGTTCAAACTTCAAAAACACACAGTATATATAATAAAATTTTTTTTAGCGAAACATTAATTGCATACCAAAGTTATGGCCTTGACATTATCAGAAGTTAAATGAAAATCCGTATCCCTGTCATTGTCGTGAAATTTCAAGAGACTATCGATCAGATCTTCATCTGCTTCAGCCAAACCTTGTTTATCTCTTCTTGATCTTGTTTCTTTATGGTCATCGATGATACGTTCTAATATCCTGTCTACTTGTTGGCTTAACTTCTCAAGCTTAGGCCTCATTCCGGAGAGATTTTGAATCCATTTAGCTGATGGAAACAAGTCACCGATATAGAACCCTCCAGCAAGTTTTATAAGCTGTTTTACAACTGATATGAACTCTTCTTGTTCTGAGTATTTCTTACCAAACGCAGCCATTGAAGTGAAAGTATACATCATTGAAATAATTGCTTGAGTAAGATTGAAATCTGATCCTTCATTTGAAGAAATCTTTCTTAAGAGAGAGTTGATCTCTTTCTCTCTTACTGGCCAAAGAGTTTTGACCCTTCTTGTGCTCAAAATCTCAATAGCACAAATCTTTCTGAGTTGTCTCCAGTAATCTCCATAAGGTGAAAAGGCTATATCTGTTGAATTATAAGCGGCTATTTCGGTGGCTAGAAGATGAGGCCTTGATGCAAAAACAATATCATGTGTTTTCAGGACCTCCCTAGCAACTTCTGGCGAGGAAACAACAACAAAGAAGATCTCGCCAAGTTGGAGATGCATCAAGGGTCCATATATTTTAGCTAAGTCTCTTAATTTTCTAGGTGGGTTTGTTGTAACAAGATTCAGAATGTTGCCTATAATTGGTAGCTTCCATGGCCCTGGGGGTATTTTTTTAGTACTTGAATAGTTTTTTTCGCAATGATTCTTAAGTTTTAATGCAATGATCATGAACAGAAAAATAGCAAAAAGGGTGAAGATGTTGAAAATTTGAAGAGCCATAGAGATGAAAAGGTACTTTGAGATTAGACTATCACTGGAATATGGTACAATATATATAGAATTGAAAGGTGGTGTTCGAATCCATAATCACGTTGTGTAGTAAAATACACATAAAGTAAGGAAATGACAACAGCAAGTGGCGTTTCCGAACAAAAATAGCTGCATCATGGACAAATTATCCATTTCAATATATATTTTAACACATTAATAATAAGCTGCAGAAGGAATAAAAAAACAAAGTACCCAAAAGATGCTGCCCTTTGAAAGTAGAAGCTTACAATCATCTTTATTTTTATTAGTGGGACATCATCTGTGTTAATCTAAAAGTACAATACTTATCTTCACCTTAATTTTCTTTTTAACCAAGGTTAATATTTTTCTCTAATATATATAGTTTTACTTAGTAGTATTCAGTTTCATTTGTCTAAACAACACAACAAAACTCTAATGAAGATGTTATATGTTTAGTTTTCTCGTTTTTTTATTCAGAGATCCAAATCATTTTGTTTTACTCCTTCTTCAGAAATTTAGTACGTCAAACATCACTACTAATATTGTTGTTGTTGTTTTGTTATTGTTGTTTTTGCGGTGGTGGTGGTGTTCAGGTCCAAAATCCTAGAGTTTTTATTATTGTTTTTGTTGTTGTTAATGAGATAGATGGTTATTGACGTTGATGTTATTGGTATTGTTGTTGTTTATTGTCGTTGTTGTTCTTGATATTGTTGTTGATGTTGTTGGTGTTTTCTTGTTGTTTTGTGTTTGATATTGATATTGAGATTATGTTTTGTGATTATTTGTGCAGTTCTCATCTTGTTTTGTTGAGTTGAACTTATTATATCTAATGTCGATTGTTTGTTTCACTAACCCCTCTTTGAACATGGAACCTAGTAAATTGATTTTGAAAATAATCATATGAAAAATTATGTTGTATTTGAAACTTATCTTACATGGATTACTGATTTTCTAGCATTATGCAACTCATTGTTCATCTCACGTTGTTTTATCATTAAAATCTCTCCAATACTTGTAGTTTTTGTTCAACTGGCTTCCATATTTGTTTATTTTTTATAGCATCAAGTTTTATGCTTTCAATAATGAATTAGTAGAAAAGGAAGTGTTGAATAAAGAAATTGAAACATTCGAGATATTTTAACTATAAAACAGTGCGAGATGAATGAGGAGTTGAAGGATGCTTCAAAATCACTAATCAATGTAACTTGATCTTCAATATAACATAATTGTTCATATAATTATTTTCCAAACTAATTTTGAGAAGTTATATGTTCAGTATAGGAATTAGTGAAATAATCAATCCACACTATATTTAATAAACTCAAAGTTGTTTTACCCTTCAGTTTTATGAGATAAACGAGGTGAAAATATGGTATACCTGTCGGTGAAATTACAAAACCGAGGGGACATGTGTTTCGCCATTTCAGAATTCCAAAATGGTATCTCTGTGGATCTAACTCATGACATTTTCACTTACCCGTCGGTTCTATTAAAACTGAAAGGTAAAGTGTGCACTTTTCACGACACCCTTCGTTACCTCGCCTCAATAGCCGAGGTTAAATGCATTTCTCTTCTGAGGTTAAATGTTGTTTTTCTAGCAGTGCTTGTATGAATTATTATTTCCCCTATGGTTGTATCCATTTATGTATAAAGTGACTAATGTAGTGAATATGTATATCCTGCTATTTTGAATAACATTTATCATAAGCTCCACTTGTTAAAGGATCTCTCATGATTAACAAACTTTCACCTTTTCCTAAGATGATCAGACAAAGAAACACACACACACACACACGTATAATAAAATGTATAATTAGAATCACTCCATGTAACATAAAATACTAATTTCGTTAAACTTCACATTGCTTAATATAAAAAGTTTAGCTCATAATAAGCAATATAAATACAGTCACACATGTTCTTAAAGTTAACGTTTATAAACACTAACGGAAAGAAAATAAAAAACCTAAGAGGTGAGTCCGAGCACACATGGTAGCTCAACACTCTTCCAGAAAGCAAAGCAGAGAGGTTCTCTTCACTTTTGGTTCCGAATTCTTCTTTTTCACACAAGATGTATTTTTTCTAAGTTATTTCTCAAATGTATCAACTTCTGAACCTCTCTCATTTCTTCAAGATGGTCTTGTTATATCCTCATAGCATTTATGGTTTCTTTGAGTCATTGAATCATGGGCCTCGTGATTATCTATTTATTAGACCCATGAAAATAAGCACATTTCTTCTTCTAATCCTCTCGTACTATTACTAGATGTAATACATAACGCATGCAGGGGGAAAAACGTCTTGTGAAAAATATGCTATGCAGAAAGATAGCTTTTGAAGATTTTGTCACGAGGTGCTCATCCTTATCCCTTTAGCTTTCCAGGTCAAATATTGCTTTCATTCTTATGCTTCTTCCACGTTTTCCTTATTATTGAGACCATTCACTCCTTTCAGCGTATTTTGGCTCGAAGGCTCAGTGGAAAGTGAGGTTTCATTGAGATTGCATTCCCGGAGTGACATAACTTGTCACCAGAGTACTCCTACACGAGCACAATCCACATAAAACTCACAAAAGAGAGCACCCAGTGTGCTCCATACTAAATAATCTAAAAACAACAAAACATAACTAATTCACCCTAATTATGATTTTCAAAACAAGATAAAATCAAGTGATGGTGGTTTAAATATATCACCAATAGTGAGTTATCACACCCCTAAACTTGAATGATAAATTGTCCTTAGGTGATGCAATAGATAGTATCATAAATAAATAATAGCTATGCAAAATATTTAAATCAACACATTTCTTACACCTAAATTCTTTCTCAAATTAAAATATCTAAACCTTGACAGAACTTAGTCTTTAATATATATTAATTCGTGAGAGGTGCGTGTGTGTGCGTGTTGTCGCTACGCGAAAAATGACACAGAGTCGCCACCAGATTTTATTTATCTCAAGGAGTGAAAGGGAAATAGCGATAAAACCTTTAGGGAAAAGAGCATGGTCATCACTACCAAGTATTAGGGTTCGGGAGTCGGTTATACGAGGGGAAGGTATTAGCACCCCTCGCATCCATCGTACTCGATGGAAACCTTCTAGGTTGTTTCGCTTGAGTGAGTGTTCTTAATCTAAAAGTTTGCTTGTTTTTAAAAAGAAAGAGGGGTTGGTTTTTTTTATTATAGTGCTTGCCAAGGATTGTGGCCCTTGTGCCTGCGTATCCTCACTTAAAAGAAGTGAAGAATCAGATCTCCGTAGTTCGGAGGCTTGTGAAATGGTTGTTTGTTGGTTGTTTTTATACCTTGAAAAAGGCTTTTCGGATTGATGCCCTAAGGTGAAAAGAAGTTTGATGAGTTGATGTTATTTTTAGGTTTTTAAGAGAAATTGTTATCGATTAGGATTATACAAAAGACTTTGGATAGAGATGAATGTTTCGAATAACCAAGTCGAGCGCCTTGTATTCAAAACATTTGGAACAAGTGTAGGAGGGTTCCATTCTCATTCCTTCTTCACCACCTTAAAGTCCATGGTGTATAACCCTAATCACATATTTATTGTATTTTTTAGATTTTAATGAGAAAAGCACCTCTTGATGTTGGATCAAGGGTTTTATCGTTGGTAAAAATATTTGAAGTGACGCGAACAAGGTCGATGGCGATGCACAAGGCAACCGTCTTACAAGGTTGAAAATGGCTCGGTAAACCCTAAAACGAATCGCAATTTCCTCCTAATGCAAAATGTTTCTAAAATAATAATTTTAGAATTCTTTGAGCATTATGTGAAAATACACATTAATATGAGAATTTAGAAAAAAGAATCACCCAAAAAAGATTTAAGATGAAAGAGTTATGGACTTTTGAATTTTAATGACAATTAAAATAAAATCAACTAAGTCCATTTATTAAAAAATAAGAAATGTCTCCCCCAAGGCTTGAACCCAAGACCTTGGGGTCATAGGCTTAAAACTTTGCCAACCCAGACATTTCACGCGTGTGATATATAATGGAAAGGAAAGAGAAAAAAAAATCAAAACTATGAGAAATCATAAAAACGCCCAAAAAATTGTCCTCACTGAGGATCAAACCAAGGATCAATGGCATTGCAAGTTCTTATAGGCGAGGAATTAACCACTGGGGTGGCAATACATACATTGTATCAAGCCACCCCAGTTGCATATATACCAAAACTTGCGTGATTCTGGGCCAGGCTGCAATGCATTTTCAAGTGAAACATCAAAAAATGATTTGATCATAACTCTTTCAATTCTTAACCAAATTTCATGAAATTTAAGTCAAACTTGCTTGTTTTTTCAAGAGGAACATGATGGTACCATTCAATTTTTAAAATAATGTAAACACATTAAAATTCGAAGAAAAATGCAGAATATGTTTTTTTTAAATGTATTGGCCTCATGAAAATGATTTCATCATAACTCTTTCAATTCTTAACCAAATTTCATGAAATTTAAGTCAAACTTGCTTGTTTTTTTAAGAGGAACATGATGGTACCATTAATTTTTAAAATGATGCACACACATTAAAATTAGAAGAAAAATGCATAATGTGATTTTTTCTTAAAATGCATTGGCCTCATGAAAACGATTTCATCATAACTCACTCAATTCTTGATCGATTTTCATGAAATTTAAGTCAAACTTGCTTGTTTTTTCAAGAGGAACATGATGGTACCATTCATTTTTTAAAATGATGCACACACATTAAAATTAGAATAAAAATGCATAATGTGGTTTTTAAAATGCATTGGTCTCATGGCCAAAATCAATCAAGTTTCAATAACATTTATGCATATGAAAGAGAGAGTTTAAAGGCACCAACCTGTTGTAGACTCCTTACAGCAAGCTAGCAACAAAAATCAAGAGATCCTTCCTTATATGCAAGCTTTGAGATTGTTACCTCTTCTTGAAAAAAAGGCAACTTTGTGGACAGTTGGAGCAATTGTACTTCCAGTTGTGATTTTGAGATTATGAACAGCTAGTACATCATAAATATGAGGTGTTTTGAGTGTTAAAGTAGTGGAAATGGACCTAGGTAGAGATTTGGTCCATAATATGCATAAAAGTCAAACTATGGTGGTATGAAGGTTGACTTTTTGATTCAAGGTTTTTTTTATGAAAGTGATGATGGGAACAGCTTCAAATGGACATTTTAAGGGTGTGTATATGGTCTTTGAAGTGTTTTTGCATTAGGAACAAGAACTGGTGTGAAAAATGAAAAGTGGTAAAAATGGTGGTTTTGTGAGATTTCTTCACTTTCAGGAAAAGGGAGAAAGAAAGAGAGCTATGTATTTGTGATGTTTCTGATAGCTCTGGTGTGGTTTGAAGAGTGTGATGAAGTCTTTATTTATAGGCCAAGAGAGGTCTTGGGGAAGATTTGGAGTCTTGGTCTTGGAGGGAGATTTTTGGAAGAAAATCCATCCAAGATTTGGTACAGCTGCACATGTAACACCCATTTTAATTATTTAGTCTTTTTGGTGTTATTTTGTTTGGTGTGTCCTTGTGTGGGGGTGTGTCTGAGTGCGTGGTGGGTACCCTTAAGTTATGGGGATTGTTTAATAAGTATGGAATTTGATATTAATAAAATATGAATAATATTGGTGGTAATATAATAATTAATGGTAACATTATTATTACTATTATTATTATTATTATTGGATTAAATAAATAAAATAGGAAGTTAAAGAGGTATTAGGGAGTTTTGGAGAGAAGAAAGAGAGAACACGATAAAAATCAGTTTTAGCACAAAGTAAGAGGAAAGAACAAGAGGAAGAAGGGAAGAAGGCTAGGGCTAACGATTTTTGAAGGTTCTTCGTCAATCGGAGCATTAATCGAGGTAAGGGGGAGAAACGAGTTAAGATTGGTAAATTGCATGAACAGGGTAGAGGGGATTCCTTCCCGTAGGAATTTGGTGAATATGAATGCTATATTGAAATGTTGATGATTATTGTTGTTGGTATGATGAATTGTATGTACATTGATGTGTTTATGATCATGGCTGCCATTGATGACTTTGGGTACGTGTTATTGTGAGAGTGGTGAAGTTCTGAGTAACTTCTGTAGTTCTGATGATGAACATAGGTGTGGGTTCCGGAGTTAAAATTGATAGAAAATGATAGAGTAGTGTTTATTGGTTGTAGTATTAATAGGACTGAAGATGGGAGTAGAGTGATAGGCTTGAATTTGAGCAAGATAACAGTTATGGACTGTGAGGGTTTTGAGAGATCGCAGAACTCGCTAAGCGAGTAGCTAGCGAGCGAGCTAGCGAGCGATTCACTAGGTTGTTCTCTAGGCGAGCTAGTAGCGAGTGTTGTATTTATTGACGACATATTGATTTATTCTAAGTCTGAGGAAGAGCATGTAGGACATTTGAGAATTGCATAGTAGGTGCTGAAAGATAATAAGCTGTTTGCTAAGCTATCAAAGTGTGAGTTCTGGTTGAAGACAGTGAGTTTCTTGGGGCATGTAATATTGGGTGATGGTATATCGGTGGACCCATCGAAGGTGAGTGCAGTGTTGCAGTGGGAACCGCCGAAGACAGCAACGGAAATTAGAAGCTTTTTGGGTTTGGCAGGTTATTACCGATGGTTTATTGAAGGGTTTTCTAATTTGGCGTTGCCATTAACATAGTTGACAAGAAAGAATCAAGTTTTCGTGTGGGATGCTGATTGTGAAGAAAGTTTTGAGGAACGAAAAAAGAAATTGACTACGGCACCGGTGTTAGTGTTGCCGACTCCGAGTGAACCTTTTGTGGTGTATTGTGATGCGTCTAAGATGGGATTAGGCGGAGTTCTTATGCAAGATGGTAAGGTGGTAGCGTATGCTTCGCGGCAACTGAGAGTGCATGAGAGGAATTACCCTACTCATGATCTCGAGTTGGCTGCAGTAGTTTTCGTGTTAAAGATCTGGAGGCACTACTTGTACGGTTCGAGGTTTAAGGTGTTCAGTGACCATAAGAGTCTAAAATATATGTTTGATCAGAAAGAGCTAAATATGAGACAGAGAAGATGGTTGGAATTCTTGAAAGATTATGATTTCAACTTGAGTTATCATCCAGGAAAGGCGAATGTAATAGCAGATGCCTTGAGCAGGAAAGCAATGCATATGTCGGCTTTGATGGTGAAAGAGATGGAACTGATTGATTAGTTCAGAGATTTGAGCATGGTTTGTGAGACTACAGCCGATGGTGTAATGTTTGGCAAGTTGCAGGTGAATAACGATTTCTTGGATTTGATTAAGGAAAACCAAAAGCTAGATGTGAAGTTAGTGGATTTGATGCCTGGAGTGAGAAGTGACTCCGATAGTGATTTTAAGTTGGATAGTGCAAGTTTGTTGATATTCCGAGGCAGAATTGGTGTACCGGATAATGAGGAATTGAAAAAGTCAATTCTGAGCGAAGGACATCGTAGTAGTTTGAGTATCCATCCGGGAGCTACGAAGATGTACCATGATTTAAGGAAGTTATTTTGGTGGTCCGGTATGAAAAGAGACATCGCTCAATTTGTTTATGCATGTTTGACATGTCAGAAGTCGAAGGTGGAGCATCAAAAACCTTCTGGATTGATGCAACCGTTGGAAGTTCCGTTTTGGAAATGGGATTGTATAACTATGGATTTTGTTACGGGTTTGCCGAATACGGCAAGAGGATTTGATGCTATTTGGGTAATTGTGGATTGACTTACGAAGTCTGCACATTTTGTACCGATTAATATCAATTTTTCCCTTGGTGAAGCTAGCAGAGATTTATATTTAGGTAATTGTGAAACTACATGGTGTCCGGTCGAGTATCGTGTTGGATAGAGATTCGAGGGTTACTTCAGGATTTTGGAAGAGTTTACAGGAAGCTTTGGGTACTAAGTTGAAGTTGAGTTCGGCTTACCATCCGCAGACCGATGGTCAGTCAGAGAGGACTATTCAGTTGCTGGAGGATTTGTTGAGAGCTTTTGTGTTGGAAAAGGGTGGTGCGTGGGATACTCATTTACCGTTGATCAAGTTCACGTACAACAACAGTTACCATTCTAGTATCAGAATGGCGCCGTTTGAAGCTTTATATGGTAGGAGATGCAGAACTCCTCTGTGTTGGTATGAAACAGGTGAGAATGTGGTATTGGGATCAGAAATTGTACATCAAACTACTAAGGATAATTCAGATGATTCGGGAGAAAATGAAAGCGTCTTAGAGTAGGCAGAAAAGTTATCATGATAACCGAAGAAAAGAGCTGGAATTCAGTGAAGGTGATCACGTGTTCCTAAGAGTTAACCCGATGACTGGTGTGGGTCGTGCGTTGAAGTCCAAGAAGCTGGATCCTAAGTTTATAGGGTGGCGTTGCCACCTGAGCTGTCAAATTTGCATGACGTGTTTCATGTGTCGCAACTTCGAAAGTATGTCTCGGATCCATCTCATGTGATTCCGAGAGATGAAGTTCAAGTCCGGGAGAATCTCACTGTTGAGACGATGTCGTTGAGGATCGAGGACCGTAAGATGAAACAACTCCGAGAGAAGGAGATATCCTTGGTGAAAGTAGCTTGGGGAGGTGCTGCAGGAGGCAGTGTGACCTGGGAATTGGAAAGCAGGATGTGGGAAGCATATCCAGAATTGTTTCCAACAGGTAATTTTCGAGGACGAAAATAATTAAAGTGGGGGAGAGTTGTAACACTCATTTTAATTATTTAGTCTTTTTGGTGTTATTTTGTTTGGTGTGTCCTTGTGTGGGGGTGTGTCTGAGTGTATGGTGGGTACCCTTAAGTTATGGGGATTGTTTAATAAGTATGGAATTTGATATTAATAAAATATGAATAATATTGGTGGTAATATAATAATTAATGGTAACATTATTATTACGATTATTATTATTATTATGACTATTATTATTAATATTATTATTGCTATTATTATTAGTTATTATTATTATTGGATTAAATAAATAAAATAAGAAGTTAAAGAGGTATTAGGGAGTTTTGGAGAGAAGAAAGAGAGAACACCATAAAAATCAGTTTTAGCACAAAGTAAGAGGAAAGAACAAGAGGAAGAAGGGAAGAAGGCTAGGGCTAACGATTCTTGAAGGTTCTTCGTCAATCGGAGCATTAATCGAGGTAAGGGGGAGAAACAAATTAAGATTGGTAAATTGCATGAACATGGTAGAGGGGATTCCTTAACCCCGTAGGAATTTGGTGAATATGAATGATATATTGAAATGTTGATGATTATTGTTGTTGGTATGATGAATTGTATGTACATTGATGTGTTTATGATCATGGCTGCCATTGTTGGTAGAGAGCATTCTGTTTTATTTGTCTAAACAACACAACAGAACCCTAATGAAGATGTTATGTGTTTAGTGTTCTCGTTTTTTTATTCAGAGATCCAAATCATTTTGTTTTACTTCTTCTTCAGAAATTTAGTACGTCAAACATCACTACTAATATTGTTGTTGTTGTTTTGTTATTGTTGTTGTTGCGGTGATGGTGGTGTTCAGATTCAAAACCCTAGAGTTTTTATTATTGTTTTTGTTGTTGTTAATGAGATAGATGGTTATTGACGTTGATGTTATTGGTATTGTTGTTGTTTATTGTCGTTGTTGTACTTGATATTGCTGTTGATGTTGTTGGTGCTTTCTTGTTGTTTTGTGTTTGATATTGATATTGAGATTATGTTTTGTGATTATTTGTGCAGTTTGCATCTTGTTTTGTTGAGTTAAGCTTATTATATCTAATGTCGATTGTTTGCTTCACTAATCCCTCTTTGAACATGGAACCTAGTAAATTGATTTTAAATAATCATATGAAAAATTATGTTGTATTTGAAACTTATCTTACACGAATTAATGATTTTCTAGCATTATACAACTCATTGTTCATCTCACGTTGTTTTATCATTAAAATCTCTCCAATACTTCTAGTTTTTCTTCAATTGTCTTCCATATTTGTTCATTTTTTATAGCATTAAGTTTTATGCTTTCAATAATGAATTAGTAGAAAATGAAGTGTTGATTAAGAACTTGAAACATTTGAGATATTTTAACCATAAAACAATGTGAGATGAATGAGGAGTTGGAGGATGCTTCAAAATCACTAATCAATGTAACTTGATCTTCAATACAACATAATTGTTCATATAATTATTTTCCAAACTAATTTTGAGAAGTTATATGTTCAGTATAGGGATTAGTGAAATAAGCAATCCACATTAAATTTAATAAACTCAAAGTTTTTTTACCCTTCAGTTTTATGAGATAAACAAGGTGAAAATATGGTATACCTATCGGTGAAATTACAAAACCGAGAGGACATGTGTTTCGCCATTTCAGAATTCCAAAATGGTATCTCTGGGGATCGAACTCATGACATTTTCACTTATCCTTCGTTTCTATTAAAACTGAGAGGTAAAGTGTGCACTTTTCACGATGCCCTTCGTTACCTCGCCTCAATAGCCGATGTTAAATGCATTTCACCTCCGAGGTTAAATGTGCTTTTTCTAGCAGTGCTTGTATGAATTATTATTTCCCCTATGGTTGTATCCATTTATGTATAAAGTGAATAATGTAGTGAATATGTATATCCTGCTATTTTGAACCACATTTATCATAAGTTCCATTTGTTAAAGGATCTCTCATCATTAACAAACTTTCACCTTTTCCTAAGATGACCAGACAAAGAAACACACACACACACACACACACACACACACACACACACACACACACACACACACACAGATATATATATATATATATATATATATATATATATATATATATATATATATATATATATATATATATATATATATATATATATATATATATATATATATATATATATATATATATATATATATATATATATATATATATATATATATATATATATATATATATATATATATATATATATATATATATATATGATAAAATGTATAATTAGAATCACTCAATGTAACTTAAAATACTAATTTCGTTAAACTTCACATTGCTTAACATAAAGAGTTTAACTCATAATGAGAAAAATAAATACAGTCACACATGTTCTTAAAGTTAACGTTTATAAACGCTAACAGAAAGAAAATAAAAAACCTAAGAGGTGAGTCCGAGCACACATGGTAGCTCAACACTCTTCCAGAAAGCAAAGCAGAGAGGTTCTCTTCACTTCTAGTTCCGAATTCTTCTTTTCCACACAAGATGTATTTCTTCTAAGTTATTTCTCAAATGTATCAACTTCTGAACCTCTCTCTCTCATTTCTTCAAGATGGTCCTGTTATATCCTCCTAGCATTTATGGTTTCTTTGAGTCATTGAATCATGGGCCTTGTGATTATCCATTTATTAGACCCATGAAAATAAGCACATTCCTTCTTCTAATCCTCTCGTACTATTACTAGATGTAATACATAACGCATGTAGGGGGAAAACGTCTTGTGAAAAACATGCTATGTAGAAAGGTAACTTTTGAAGGTTTTGTCACGAGGTGTTCATCCTTATCCCTTTCGCTTTCCAGCTTAAATATTGCTTTCATTCTTATGCTTCTTCCACGTTTGCCTTATTATTGAGACCATTCACTCCTTTCAGTGTATTTTGGCTCAAAAGCTTGGTGGAAAGTGAGGTTTCATTGAGATTGCATTCCCGGAGTGACATAACTTGTCACCAGAGTACTCCAGCACGAGCACAATCCACATAAAACTCACAAAAGAGAGCACCTAGTGTGCTCCATACTAAATAATCTAAAAACAACAAAACATAACTAATTCATCCTAATTATGATTTTCAAAACAAGAATAGTATCAAAAATAAACAATAGCTATGCAAAATCTTTAAATCAACACATTTCTTACACCCAAATTCGTTCTCAAAGTAAAAAATCTAAACTTTGACACAACTCAGTCTTTAATATATATATTAATTCATGAGAGGTGTGTGTGTGTGTGTGTGTGTGTGTGTGTGTGTGTGTGTGTGACCAATGATGTCATCTATCATGCTAGAAGTCTTCTTTGAATAGAATTATCCTAAATCCTAGTTTGGTGGCTCTATCCTGTGGTCAAAAGTTTCATTTTTCAATTTTAGCAGGGGGGTTAACTAGATTAATGGTTTAGAGGCTTCTTATTTGTTTTTGAACTTGGGGATTCTACTTGCAATACTTTTCTAAGTCACCTTTGCTAGGTGGTTCAGCTTTGCACATGACAGGATCTCACTTTTAATGAGTCCAACTTGTTACTCAGAGTGAAGATACCCATTGTTCCTCCAGTTTTGGCACAAAAACTTTATTCATGACGCTTTTTGACATTTTCATTTTTTTCTGTTCTTTTTTTAACATGCATTAGTAAAGACCATAACAAAAGTTCAAAAGTTAAAAAAAAACTTTCCAATTTCTCTCTAAAAACCATAACAAAAGTTTCAAATTAAAAAACTAATCAATTTCACTATAAAAACCATTACTAAAGTTCTAAGTCAAAAAATTACCAATTTCACTATAAAAATCAAAACAAAAGTTCCAAGACAAAAAACTCAACAATTTCACTATAAAAACCATTACAAAAGTTTCAAGTTAAAAAACTCACAAATTTAACTATAAATACCATCGCAAAAGTTAAAATTTTAAAAATTCACCAATTTCACTATAAAGACCATAATATAAGTTCTAAGTTATAAAACTACCCAATTTTAAAATAAATACTACTACAAAAGTTCAATGTTTAAAAACTAACCAATTTCACTATAAATATCATAATAAAAGTTTCAAGTCAAAACATTCAACAATTTCACTATAAACACCATAACAAAAGTTCAAACTCAAAAAACTCACCAATTTCACTATAAAAACCATTACAAAATTTCCAAACCGAAAAATTCAACAATTTCACTATAAACACCGTAACAAAAGTTCAAAAGTTAAAACACTTCTCAATTTCTCTCTATAAACCATAACAAACGTTCCAATTAAAAAAATTCACCAATTTCATTATAAAAACCATAACAAAAGTTCCGAGTGAAAAAATTCACCAATTTCAAAATAAAAACCATTACAAAAGTTCCAAGTCAAAAAATTCAACAATTTTACTATAAAAGTGATAACAAAAGTTCCAAGTCAAAAAATCCACATATTTCACTATAAAACCACTACAAAAGTTTAAATTTAAAAAACTCACCAATTTCTTTCTAAAAATCATAAACTACCAAATTTTACAATATATACCATTATAAAAGTTCAATGATAAAAAAAAACTCAGAATTTCCACTATAAAGACAATAACAAAAGTTGCAAGTTAAAACATTCAACAATTTCACTATAAACACAATAACAAAAGTTCTGAGTCAAAAAACTCACCAATTTCACTATAAAAACAATTACAAAATTTTCAAATAAAAAAATTCAATAATTTCACTATAAACACCATAATAAAAGTTCAAAAGTTAAAAAAAAACATCCAAATTTCTCTCTAAAAATCATAACAAAAGATCCAAGTCAAAGAAACACACACACACACACACACACACACACACACACACACACACACACACACACACACACACACACACACACACACACACACACACACACACACACACACACACACACACACACACACACACACACACACACACACACACACACACACACACACACACACACACACACACACACACACACACACACACACACACACACACACACACACACACACACACACACACACACACACACACACACACACACACACACACACACACACACACACACACACACACACACACACACACACACACACACACACACACACACACACACACACACACACAAACACACACACACACACACACACACACACACACACACACACACACACACACACACACACACACACACACACACACACACACACACACATATATATATATATATATATATATATATATATATATATATATATATATATATATATATATATATATATATATATATATATATATATATATATATATATATATATATATATATATATATATATATATATATATATATATATATATATATATATATATATATATATATATATATATATATATATATATATATATATATATATATATATATATATATATATATATATATATATATATATATATTAAATCTAATGTATCAAACAATTTTGCAACACCTAACAACAACTTCTTCAAAATAATCCACATCATCCTATTTGGTTAGGTATACATCTTCTATTGAACTACCAATCAAACCACCACTATCTGCCAACACATATTATTTGACTATTTCCCTACAAAAACCTTCTTTTCACCTTCACTAATTCTCCAATACCACATTACAAATGACAAATGTTAGACGACGAAAATGATCTAGAAGGGGGGTTGAATAGATCACTTATCCTTAAAGAAAGTCAGCGCTTATAATAAATTGGTTTTTAAAACTTTTAAGCGGAAGCAGACAAGGAAATACAATCGTCTAAACAAACAGTTACCAAAAAGATCGGATATACACTATGCCTATATGAAATACCGATAAAGATGAGAAATCGAATCAAAATTTGAACACAAATCAATATGATTTTGTTCACTCAAAGTTGTTCAATTTCCAATGCTTGTGAAAAATAAACCAATTTGAAAATCAGCTCAAAACGTTTGTATACAAGTAATTTGCTGAACACTTGGTGTGCGAAGCACTCCAAGTAAAATTCACTTAGTAAATGTAGTGCTAAGCTTTTTCGATTACAATCAAACGGATTGTAATGAGTTTTTTAAATATGTTTCAACACTATCATAAAACAAAATTTTAGTCAACCAATTTGTTTGCACATAAACTTAAAATTTAGAAATGAAAATAGTAAAAAGAGAGAACAACACCAACTTGTTAAGGCAGTTCCCCCGTCGTCCTTGCTCGGGATACGTTTGCCCTCAATTCTAAAAATATAATTGAGACCTGTATATATAACCTGTTGCAAATTATTTTTACAAGAGAAGCAGTAGAAATCAAACACTCAATCCTAATCGTTGATGTTGTACCTATGCCTTGTCTTCCCTTGATTCAAGATGAATCAAGTCCTCCGAATGTGATGAGTAAACCTCTGATTACGACACCACCTTTGAATAACCCACTGGTCTTCAAATCTTTGCATGGTTAATTTCAAACACCCACAATTTGAACCCAAGCCTTCCTTCCATAATCCTCCAGTTAATACTACTAAATTAACAGAACCTCCCGTTCTTCAATTACCTTCGCTCGGATGAATTTGTGAAGGAACAATTTTATGCAAAACCTCCAAAATTCAAGATTCTTAGAGGACAAAACCCTAACGGTTTTATTCAAGAAAAACTCACTGATCTCTCAACCCAAACCCAATACACTGATCTTATGTTTGGATGTTATCACCTCAATGATACAGAATGCACAACAAAATTGATTATGTGTATTTGTTGAGAAAATGCAAGAAAGAGATGAAGATTATGAGAGGCAAATCAGTGTATATTTTCACTTTTCTTGTTGTTTTGTGAAGAATGAGCTAACACAATATATATGCAAAGCTATGACCAAATAACCAACATAACAGACACTTTGAAAGACAAACATAACAGAAAAATAGTGTGAAACGAGCGAACGGTCGACCTAAAGAATAGGGGGATCGACCTGAGCTCTCCCGAATAAAGAACTATGTAGAAAAAGACTATTTGCATCGATCAGAACAGATCCATGCGTCGACGCAAGGCAACCCGATTTTGACAAATACAGATGAACACAATATGAGTCGACCGGAGGGTTGACGTGAGATTTCCTGAGAGCAAATCTCAAAAATTCATTCTGCATGAGTCGACCTAAGCAAGCTTTGAGTCGACTTAGAACTTGCAAAAATGCTAATTTTGATATGTCTTGCTATTTCTAAGTGCTCCTAATGCATATCTAACTCAACCAATATAATCAAACTAACATAGAACACATATAGTGCTTTGTCTATATGAACTAACACATGTTTTTGATAAATGCTTGACACAAGAAAAATAACGAATGCATGTGCGACTCGATGATACCGTCCAAAGTACATGTTTCTAACTATATATGTTTTGACATCATTAAAACAAGTATAAACAAGTATTGAGACATTTTGCCCTCACATGACAAAAATAATCGCTACTCATCTTTCTAATTTCTCACGAAGGTTCGAGTTTCCCCTTCCTACAATTTTTGACAAATAGATTTGGGTTTAAAATTGCAGCATTCATTATGTGTGCGGCTGCTGTTCTTGAAGAATTCAATTTTGGATATTTCTGATTATGGATGAACTGTGGCTGTTTGAGATTGCAACATTCGTTATGGGTGCGACTGTTCTTGCAAAATTCAATTTTGGATATCCCCGATTCTGGTTTGATTTCTCTTTAAACCTCCAATAGTTGTCTATAAATTTCGATATATCAATTTTAGATTACATTTGATTATGTGCGCAACTATATTAAAACTGTATTTTATATATATATATATATATATATATATATATATATATATATATATATATATATATATATATATATATATATATATATATATATATATATATATATATATATATATATATATATAATCACTAATGTTAGTTTTCATTTTTATGTAATGACCCAAAGATCAAACAATGAGATGCAAAATTCTTAATCTCTTCAGATCTATATCAAATTCTTCAAATAACAATGTAATCATCCAGATTTTCGGTGTTCTTAAAGAATGGATATTAATAGTCCTTTCAAATGTTATATTTCCAAATTCTACAATATCTGGACTGAATATAATTGGATATGGTATTGGTAAGGTTTATTTGTAATGACTAATGCAATATTTTTATCTCCTATTCTTCTCAGTTACTTATATATTTGACTTGCAGCACTATATGAAATTGTGATGACTAATGCAATGCTTTTATCTTCCGCCCTCCCCCAATTACTTATATATTTGACTTGCAGCACTATGCAGAGTTATGATATACAGTTATATAAAGATCAGGATGTCCGAGCTTACTAAGTAACCTCATTATTATTGAAAATTAAAAAACGCATATGAATAATAAATATATTATTATATTTCTAATAAAAAAATTAATACATATACTATATTATTCCAAAAATTAATTCAACATAAAAACGGTTTATTAAATAAAATATTTTCTTTTATGAAAAAGTTAATAAACACATGTATTATTATTATTATTATAAACATTTATATCATTAAAAAAATATAACTCACGAAATAATGAAAATAAATATAATAAACTATATTTTAGATCACGAAAGAAAACGCATGATTGGATGGATATGAGTTTACATTTTGTTGAAAATAATAATAAATTTTATACTGATTTAAGGTTCATTACAACTCATAACTCATCCAATTTAAAATCGATTGATATAATCTTTTACTTACATATTAAATAATTGATTAATTAAATTTTATTATAATTAAGAATTAATTGGATTCTAATTACATTATAATTTAAAAATAGTATTAATTTATTATTATGAAAATCATATTTACAGGTTTAATAATTAATTTTATGATAATTTACAATTAATTGGATTCCAATTGCATTACAAAGATCAGTTTATACATCATTTTATTCATCTTTATAATTAATTATATTTATAATTTTAATAATTAAAATAATATTCTTCATGTTGTTAAATTATAAATCATAAATAAAAATATTAATTTACCAATTCAATTATATACAATCAAATGTACATATTTTTTATTATTAGGAGAATTAGTTTTACAGCTTTAAAAACCAAAGACATAAATTTTTTTTATAATGCATTATATTTATTAAAAATCATTGCAAATACCTCAAGTATTAATAAGATTAAATTTTTTTCATTTATATTGATATAAATAAAAATAAATATTTTTATAAAAAATATTCATAATCAATATTTATTTAAATTTATCCATCACAATTTAACACATAATATAACTATATGCACATTCCTAACCATTAATTAAAATATTAAAATAAAATTTATTTAAAGCATAAAAAATTAATTTATTTTTTATAAAAATATGTTTGAATTTAATTAGTATGCACCGACAGTGTAAAATTATTTTATACGTTTAACCAATCATTCTCATGCATTCCGCTACATCAGACTGTAAATTTTAAATTAACTGAATAACATGACAAATTAATATATCCTATTGGATAAAAGTGTAAAATTGTGCAAACCAGTTAAACTCGTATTTATGATACTAATAAAAGAAATCAAATATTAATAAAATATTTACAATAAACTATATTTAAAGTTGTTCACAATTAAATTTAATAATAAAAATAATAAATATTAAAATTTTATACTATCACTGAAAATTGAAAAATACATATGAATAATAAATATGCTATTTTCTTTTACTTGAACATTAAAAAATATAAGTCATATAATATTTTATCCCATAAGATTTATTTGTCACTAATAATAGAAGAAGGTCAACTACTTTTAAGACAAAACTTTATAAATCTTTGTAAAAAGTTTTTAAAAACATTAATGTCATAAAAATTAATGCTATGATTTAAAAATAATCAAATGTTGGTAGGTATAATATTTAAAAATAAAATATATTTAAAGCTATTCCCGATTAAATGCTATAATGATTATAATATATATTTAAAATTTATATTATCAACATTATTACTGAAAAACTGGAACACTAGTTGAATTCTATTACGTTAAACTTTTGACTATCCATCTATAATTTAATTTAATTTTTAATTTTATTACTTAACAATAGAATCACATCAGATTTACAACTATTTTTTTATAAAGAAATTTAAAAAATATCAATTTCATTTGGGAACAAAATTGAAACATTTATATCATTTAAATAAAATATAATAGACTATATTTTAAATCAGGAAAAAAACGGATGAATAGATGGACTTGACAAAACGGATGAATAGATGGACTTGACTATATTTTAAATCAGGAAAAAAACTGATAAGAGACTATATTTTTTATAATCAAATTAATATTATTCATATTGTTTTTAAATTATAAATAATAAATATAAATATTAAATGACTAATTAAATTATATTCAATCAAAAATACCTATTTTTTATTATTAGGATTAGCGTCTAGACGGGCATTCGCGTACCCGTCTGTCCGGTTTTTTAATGCGTATGAATGAAAATATAAACGATAAAAACTTATCAATTTTACTATAAAAACCAAACAAAAGCTCCAAGTGAAAAGTTTCACCAATTTCATGATAAAAACCATAACAAAATTTCAAAGTGGAAAAACTCTTCAATTTCACTATAAAAACCATAACAAATGTTCAAAGTTAAAAAACTTAACAATTTCACTATAAAGACCATTACAATAGTTTCAAGTTAAAAAAAACTCACAAGTTTAATTATAAACACCGTCCATAACAAAAGTTCCAAGTGAAAAATTTCATTAAAAATACCATCACAAAAGTTAAAACTTAAAAAACTCACCAATTTCACTGTCAAGACCATATTAGAAGTTCCAAGTTATAAAATTACTCAATTTTACAATAAAGATCATTACAAAAGTTCAATGTTAAAAAACTAACCAATTTTACAATAAAGATCATAATAAAAATTTCAAGTCAAAAAATTCAACAATTTCATTATAAACATCATAACAAAAGTTCTAACTCAAAAAATTTACCAATTTCACTATAAAAACCATTACAAAATTTCCAACCCAAAAAATTCAGCAATTTCACTATAAATGCCATAATAAAAGTTCAAAGGTTAAAAAAACTTCTCAATTTTCTCTATAAACTATAACAAAAGTTCCAATTTAAAAAACTCACAAATTTCACTGTAAAGACATAACAAAAGTTCCGAGTGAAAAAGCTGACGAATTTCAAAATAAAATCCATTACAAAAGTTTCAAGTAAAAAAATTCAACAATTTTACTATGAAAATCATAGCAAAAATTCCAAGTCAAAAACTCGCGTATTTCCTTATAAAAACCATTACAAAAATTCAAATTTTAAAAACTCACAAATTTCTTTCTAAAAACCATAAAAACTATCCAATTTTACAACAAAGACCATTACAAAAGTTCAATATTAAAAAACTCAACAATTATACTATAAAGACCGTAAAAAAAGTTTCAAGTCAAAATATTCAACAATTTCACTATAAATACAATAATAAAAGTTTCGAGTAAAAAAACTCATCAATTTCACTATAAAAACCATTACAAAGTTTCCAAGTCAAATAATTCAACAATTTCACTATAAACAGCATAACAAAAATTCAAAAGTTAAAAAAACTTCTCAATTTCTCTCTAAAAACCATAACAAAAGTTCAAAGTTAAAAAACTAACCAAAAATGACAAACTTATGGGTTTTAAAAATCTTATTGATTTTAATCTTTCTTTAATTGGTAAACAAGGATGGTGTATTCTCACTAATCTACAATGTCTTATACCACAACTCTTCAAAGCTCGATACTTCCTTCACACAAATTTTGTTGGCTCATTGGTGGGTTATAACACAAGCTTTGTATGGCGTATCATCTATAATGCTAAATTCATTTTTAGAGAAGGAAAGATATGGTGTATAGGAGATGGTGTGAATCTTCTAGTTGGAATGTGTACTTGTTAAAAAGTACAATGAGACACAACCCCTTGTTGTGTAGGATTGTTTGAGAGTTTTAGGATTTTTAAGTGTGCGAGAGCTCGCCCACATATGGTTGTGGAGAGCTCCCAAGTGTATTTTCTAAAGGAATTTTTTTCCAAATATTGGTTTAGGGATAGCTCACGTAGAGATGTGAGAAGCTCTGTATCTAGGTGTCTCTGGAGATATCGAAGGTCTTCCTTCCAATCTAAAGATGGGTATATATGGGAAACTTCAATGGACCTTTATTAGAATCCAAAAGGAGCAATTTCCTCCTATTTTGGGCGAAGACACAAGAGTGGGAAGACTTGACTCTTCATGCAATCATGGGAAAGATGATTATTGTATTGTATTTATATGTGGAAGTATACACACCTCAAATAGTAGCAAGTGATGTAAAAGTAAGAGTATTAATCCCACAAAGATTATATTAACTTAAGTTGATTCTAAGGGTAAAACTTTGTGAATAGTCATGGGTAAAATATGATAATAATGAGTGGTTGTCACTGATTTAGGTTGAGCGATAATGAATTACAGTAAAGATGTTAAATCAGTAGTGAGAGACATGTTGCACAATGATCCATTTAATGAGTTTCATCTTTTATGTGTGAATTATGAAATCTGTCTTGACAAATGATGCCAAAAAGTGATCTAGTGGTGTATGTCTACAACATGTAAACATATGTGCTAGATTAAGGAACGGGTTTATAAGTCTCACAATAACATTAATGCATGTCTTCACTACTATAAATACTACACTTCATGACGAAACTTTCACCCCAGTTATTGTAAAACCGGTGTACAATTCCTGGATGCACCCTGTTTTTTTTATTAAAAAAAATTCAATATATTCCATTTTATTAAAACCAAAGGGTAAACCTATTCATTGCACATGCTTTGAATCTCAGCAGCCTTAGTTTATGTTTTTATCCCATTAAAAGTGGCGCCTTCTTGAATATTTTATTTTTAATCTAAAAACACGCTACTTTTCACCTTAGTTTTCTTTCCAACTGAGGTGAAAATGTTTCTCTGATATATATATATATATATATATATATATATATATATATATATATATATATATATATATATATATATATATATATATATATATATATATATATATATATATATATATATATATATATATATATATATATATATATATATATATATATATATATATATATATATATATATATATATATATATATATATATATATATATATATATATATATATATATATATATATATATATATATATATATATATATATATATATATATATATATATATATATATATATATATATATATATATATATATATATATATATATATATATATATATATATATATATATATATATATATATATATATATATATATATATATATATATATATATATATATATATATATATATATATATATATATATATATATATATATATATATATATATATATATATATATATATATATATATATATATATATATATATATATATATATATATATATATATATATATATATATATATATATATATAGTAGTGCCTTCTTGAATATTTTATTTTTAATCTAAAAATACACTACTTATTTTCACCTCAATTTTCTCTCCAACTGAGGTTAATATTTTTCTCTAATATATATAGCTTCAGCTAATACCATTCAATTTCATTTGTCTAAACAACACAACAGAATCCTAATGAAGAGCCCTAAAAATTGAGATCCATAAAAACATACCGTCTTTACTACGAAGGTGTTATGTGTTTAATGCTCTCATCTTTTATTCAGAGATCCAAATCATTTTGTTTTACTTCTTCTTCAGAGATTTGGTACGTCAAACATCACTACTTATATTGTTGTTATTGTTGTTGTTCTTGTTGTGGTGGTGGTGTTCAGACCCAAAACCCTAGAGTTTTTGTTGTTGTTTTTACTGTTCTTAATGAGGTTGGTTATTGACGTTGCTGGTATTGATATTTTTGTTGTTTATTGTTGTTGTTGTTCTTGATATTGTTGTTGATGTTATTGGTACTTTCTTGTTGTTTTGTGTTTGATATTGATATTGAGAGTATGATTTTTTTATGATTCTTTGTGCAGTGATCTAGATGAAATAATCCTGATGAGGTAACCTGAAGGGTATGTCGAAAAGGGGAAGGAAGATTATATGTTCAAGCTGAAGAGATCCTTATATCAATTGAAACAATCTCATCGACAGTGGAATAAGAGATTCGACAAGTTCATGGCATGCATAAGTTTCATTAGAAGTCAGTTCGACCACTGTGTTTACTTTAGATTTCGACATGGTAATTCATTTGTTATTTTGTTGCTTTATGTGGATGATATTCTAATAGCAAGCAACAATGTCAAAGATGTAATGAAGGTGAAAGCTGAACTCAATGAGGAGTTTGACACGAAGGATCTGGGAGCTGCATCCAAGATTCTTGGGATTGACATCTGAAGAGATAGAAAGCAGTCGAAATTATGCTTATCTCAAGAGGCATGCCTACGGAAGATTCTCGAAAAGTTTGGTATGTCGAATTTAAAGTCTGTTGTGACTCCGACAAACCCTTAATTCAAGCTGAGTATAGATCAATGTCCCAGTACTGATGTCAAAAGAGCTTATATGAATAGCATTCCATATGCTAATATAGTGTGTTCTTTGATGTATGATATGGTTTGTACTTGACCCGACATGACATATGTAGTAAGTCTTGTAAGCAGGTACATGGCGAATCTTGAAAAGGCTTACTGGCAAGCATTGAAGTGAATTCTATGGTACATAAATGGGTCTCTGAACAGAGTTCTAATTTATGGTGGAGCCTTGGGTGAAAATAGTAAAGCAGCAATCGAAGGATATGTCGACTCACATTATGCAGGTTATATGGATTCCCGAAAATCTATTTCTGGATATGTGTTCACTATGTTTGCCACACCAATCGGTTGGAAAGCAAGACTTCAGAAGGTCGTTGCCTTATCAACCACTGAAGCGAAATATATCGCCTTAAATGAAGTTGTGAAGGAAGCATTGTGGCTTGAAGGTTTTGCAAAAGAGCTGAAACTTCAAGGTCGAGTTGTCACTGTTAAATGTGATAGTCAAAGTGCAATACACTTGTCGAATAATTCAGCCTATCATGAGCGAACCAAGCACATTGATGTGAGGCTGCATTTCGTCAGAGGGGTAATCGAGCATGGAGAAGTCCAAGTGCTGAAGGTTTTGACAGATCATAATGCTGCTGATATGATCACCAAGACGTTGCCCAGTTGCAAGAGATTCAGTAATCTTCGCCTGCTTCCTTCTCCTTTTTGAAGGCTAATCATCAGGGGGGAGTCATCATCTTCGTCAGAATCGATAATCACCTGACTAGATGCTCTTTTCGCCTTTGGTTTTTGGGAGTAATTGGGGTTTTTTTTTGGAACTCTGAAAAAGGAAAAAAAAACCAAGGTATCAGAATCAGAGAACTATGTAAAAAACAACAAACAAGCAAGTTTGAGATTGTCACCTTGGGCCTTGGGAAATTTTCCTCAGTCTTTTCTTCGACGTTCTCTTTCCTTTTTTGAACCTTGATAGCTGAAACAAAAGCAAGCAATCACAACAAAATATATATATGTCAAGAAAAGAAAAGAGTTGAAAAAACCTTCCATTCCACACCTTCATATATTTCAGATTCGATACGAACATCTTCAATACCGATATGAAGATGGCCTTTGAAACTTTCTAGCGTGTGCTTAGTCGGAACTACACGTTGTGAATTGGGTTTGGATTGTTCTCGAAGGACTTTAATCGAATCCCCGCAGATAAACCAATCTGGAAATGGAGAGGCAAGAGCCACTCCAAAGTCAGCAGATGGCAGTCGAGGAAATTTAAGAGGATACATATTGAAGGCTAATTCATAACGTTTCTCAGGGGGGGCGTATGAAGGGAGTCAAAGACTCTCCATTTTATTTAGAAATTTTTCCTTCAAAGTCATGATCGGCTATTTAGTATGCCTGTGCACAGTCTGATCATATAGTTTTAAAAGATTATCGAACCAAAAGGACCAAAAGTCGATCTACCGCTATCTAATGCTACTATATAAAGATAAGGCTAATGTATTTCTAATTTTTGGGGTACGAAAAATTAAATAAGTGTCGAATTAAAATACTAATTAAAATAGGATATTGCTAAATATCAGTATATAATCTTTATCGGTCATCGGGGGTTCGCTAATTCGTGGACGTTTAGTTTTGAGAAAGAATCATTGTTTTGTAGAAAGAATCCATTCAAAAGCCCTTATATCACACTCTCGTTCTCTTGAATTAGACTATGCTTTTAAATCAAACTGCGGCTATCACTCTCTCATTTTGCAGATAAAAACACTTTTTGGAAACGGATAAATCCTAAATAAACTTAAAGTGCTCTCGCTGTTTTTAAGCCTAATGTTCTATTTCAGCTATCTGATTAAAACCTCAAACTCTCGCTCTATTGATTTTAACCTTTGTTACTTCCTCACTCTCATGACAAAAGTTATTAATTTTTGGCAAAATAAACAGAGACCAGAAAACTTTTATTTCATTTAAATTATACGTCATAGTTTACTTAACCCCCTCCGACCGGTTGCGATTACATACCGATACTACGGGTTTTAGCCAGACATGGCTTTCATTTGCTCACTAAGTTCAATCCTAATTGTAACACCCCCTTCTAACCTTGGCGAATAAATAAGAAAATAAACAGAAAACAATCAGAGTGCGGCAAAAAAAGGTTTCATGACGACCGTCATGGATGTCACGACCGTAACGGTCATGACGAGCGTCATGGAGCTGTGACGACCGTCACACTCACATATTCTGGGACGCATTAGAGGTGTTACAGTTTCAACTTAACCAACAATAGACGCCTGCAACAGATCATTTAATAACATACGTAGCACAGATTCGGATGAACAGACAACGATAATTTGTTTAACATTTTAATCATAAAACGACATGTTATAATATACTTCCAACCATTCACAATAACCAAATTCCATAAAAGTTCAGCAAGTAACTATCTTGCATCAATTCATAAAACAACTAGTTATCGGTCACGAAATCATTACTACCGATTCATCGGTCTAGTGCATACAACCAACATTTGGCACTATTAGAAGCAACCAATTTGTTAAAGAAAAGTGCTTAATAAGATTCAGCAACAAGGAAATTAAATAAAAGTAATAACATCAATCGTTCATCCGCCCAAGAGTGCTACGTATCAGAGTGACCAACAACGCTCAAGAGTGCTACGTATCAGAGTGACTAACAACCTTAAACGGAAAGCTAAACTTTATTTCGGATTACCTGCAAGTTACCACCAACGGAGGTAACATACAACATAAAGGGTGAGATATCAACAATATAACATAAGGCATGATAAAAGTCATGTTAGAATATTATCACAATATTATTCTCCCAACAGATTGCAAAATATTATCCATAATAAACCCCAATAATTTGGTATTCAAAATCCATGACAATTAGCATTAACAATTCAGCAACTCAACAATGCAATTCAACAAATGCGACTCAACTGCGCATATGCATGTGGTACCAATTTTCCATTAAGGCCACCAATACAGGCAAAACCAATAATTTTGCCACTAAGGGTCGCCAATACAGGCCAATAATTTGCCACTAAGGGCCGCCAATACAGGCCATCCAATCACCAATACAGGCCAACAATTTGCCACTAAGGGCCGCTAATACAGGCCAACCAAGATGATATGCCATGAAATGCAACTATTATGGACTATAACATAACCACAACAACTAATTCAACAAGGCATTTAAGCCTACAACCAATTTGTCCATAACAGAGGCATACCCATCATCATATAATTACAACTTATCAACATAATCAAATGAGAATATTATAATAACATTTTCTCAACAATGACATAACAACTTCATATGCATCAATTATTCATCATCTCAATCTGTTCATGTAAGGGAATAGTAACAATATCATTATCAACAAATAAGAACTCAAGACATTTCCGCAGAACAGCATCACAACTATTACACACTTAATTATCTATCTGTTCACGGTAAGTTTTGTTAATCTTCAATCGGTAATTGACATGGTATCACATAGACCAATGACAAACAATACTACTTCCGACACAAACAATTCTTATCTCTAATATTTATCGATTAACGGAAACTATATCTATGATTCGATTCCCTACCTGAATTCGATCAAGTAAGAGCATAATAACAAGCTTTTCTCAACAAATGGGAAATTAGCGCGTGCCGGCGCCGGTTCCCAATGTTATTACCTAAAACTAATGACATAGAACACTAATTCAGGCACAAACAACCATTAACCCTTAATATTTCTCAACCTATGGGAAAATTAACCCTTAATATTTATCTACCTTCGGGAACATTAACCCTTAATATTCATCGATCTACGGGAACATTAATACGGGAACACTACTACGGGAACACTACTACGGGAACATTACTCATGATTCAACTCCCTTCATGAAATCGATCATACCCATAGTTATAGAATTGAACCCCACCCTTACCTTAGAATTGAGGCCAACTCTATGCTTTTCGGTTCTGGTTCTGTTCTACGGTAACTCTCCTGCAATTATCTTCCAATTTCACCGATGGACAATTCTTCTGTTCTTACTTTCTCTACAGCCACGTCCTTTTTCCTCTTTCCTCCACCTTTCTCCTCAATTTTGGTTTTCTGAGCAGTTTATCGTGTTTTTTTTGCTCTTCCCATTATTCCATCCACTAATAATAATAATAATAATTATTATTATTATTATTATTATTATTATTATTATTAAACTATCATCATTATTAATTATATTATATTATTATCAAACTCTATATTTTATTACATGGTTTTCCTATACTTTAAGGACATCCACCCACGCTCTCAGACACGCTTCCACATAAAGGCGCACCAACAATTCATAAATAATTTAATTTAAAATGAACGGGCGTTACAACTCTCTCCTACTTAAAAGAATTTCGTCCTCGAAATTACCTCAATCAAACAGCTCGGGATCAGACCCCCACATCTTGCTTTCCAGTTCCCACATCATGCTCTCGTCAGCAGTTCCAACCATACCACTTTCACCAAGGTAATCTCTTTTCCTCTTAACGTCTTCACCTCTCGATCACACAAATCCTCATACAGTGCCATTCCGATACTAGAACGGTAACTGTTATTGTAGGTAACTCAATCAATGATAATTAACTATCCCACGATCCACCTTGATCCAATCACACAAGCTCTCCACAAATCCCCTAAAGACTGGATAGTTCTCTCTGTCCGTCCATCCGTCCACGTATGATAGGCAGAGTTCAACTTCAACATGGTACTCAAAGCGTCTGTAAACTCTCCCAAAATCTCGATGAAAGTTCAGATTCCCATCAGACCCAACGATCTCTAACGTTTATTCTTCGACTTCTGACAATTCTAACCAGCATATACAAACTCAACCACTTCTCTCTCCATCTATGGCCTTCAAAATAATTTCCCCAAATTCGGTTACATCTTCCTAGCACCGGGATTGATACTCCATCTACCTCAATACTCTTATTCCACTTAATAATATCTAGAACACAAACTCTATCACGACATCTCGTGATACTATTTCCATTAATCTGAAAATCATCCCTTCGACTTTAATTCCTCAGATTCAACCAATCTACCCACTCAACCAGAGTTCTGACCTTATTGAATCTCGTCAAGAATACCCTTAGTAAGGTCCAACATACTAAGCTAAACTCTATAAGAAGTCTCTTCACCAACCAAACTCATATCACAAAAATTGCTCAATCAGTCCTAACTCTTTTCACCACCATCATCGGTATAGGCAAGGATTTCCAAATCACTGCTTTGCTTCACCCGAATGGTAATTCAATACAAAACCATAATCCTTCCGGAGTCCCAATTATTTCCTCTGCCTCATATTCAACTCTTCCAAATCAAATAAATACCTTAAGCTCTTGAGGTCACCAAACATTTCAAGTCTCAAACTAACCAATCGATGCCTCCACCTTCGGCACAAACACAACAACAACCAACTCTAAATTACTTGTCAGATAATCCCTCTTATGTACTTTAAATTTCCTCCAAGCATAACTAAACTCGCTGATGTTGCACTTAACATATCTCCCAATCATATCAACAAAGCATCACAAAACACAACAAATGGTCCTGTCGGGTTCGGCAAAAATCAACACACGGTACATTTTCAATTTTCTGCTATAATTGAACCAGGTACAGGCCTCAAAACAAATTTTTCTAGAAAGAGCATCTCGTTAGCTTTCTAACGCTTCGAACGGGGTCAAAACTGACAACGGTTCAAGAGTTATGAATTTTCGAAGTTTTTCCAAAACAGAATTTTTCTGCATAAAGACTGCTACGAGTTTGAGCATTTTCGCCCGAAAATCCGACCGATTCAATTATTTTCTTTGAAACAAACACATACTCATTTGTACCAAACATATATTAGTGGTTTAGAACCATCAAACGTGAAATCTATGACTTTCGATTTTAATCTGAATCTTAAACCCTCAAATCTCCAAAAATGCAAAAACTTACAAAAATCAATCAAATTCGATAAAACAAGCATACTCGATCACGGCCTAACATTACCCGACACAACTGCGTAATCTATTCCAACTTTCGTCCGTAAAAACATCGATTCCGTAAAAAGCTGCAATCTCGGAATTCGACGTACGACAACAATTTCACACATAGAAGGTCATTCGACACATCTTCAACTCTTGGAATATTTAAAGGTCTAGTTATACCAATATCACATTCCACATCTTACTTTCTTTAATAATCATCAGAAGTCACTGTCCACTCTTAATATACTCGACCTCACTCTCTGTTACCTTAGTACGTACACCAGACACGAGTCTCAACACTGCTTAATCAGTTTAATTCCTTGACCATCCAAACAAACATATAATATGGAGCTCTCTCTCTCTCAGACTAGTTTCTGTAACTAAGTCGGTCACAACACCACTTCACGTCCTGGCTGTATATCACTATCTTGTCAGGCTAACTTCTAGACAACTATAATTAATCGGCAAATCGCCAACTTCCCACTTTGACTATAACTCAAAAATTCCCATCAAAATTAAACACCTCAACACTGTCCTGTGCCGACTCATCAAAACAATTCTTAGGCACTTAGCTTAACCCAAGACAATTCACTGCTCATGCCATCTAAGCTTGCTAGACACGTCCATCTCATGATAGGGTATAAACCATCCTTACCAACTATAAGAGCGTTCAACCACACACCGAGCTACAACTCCACACTTGCAACATTCTGGAGAAGCACAAGCTTCTCCCCCACTTGAATCATTCTCACTCCTGCAGACAACGGTTCTATAATAAAACATGTACCGACAGTATTTTCACACACATGTCGCATACAGGGGAACAAACAACATTAGACAACTTGGCCGGACGGACCGACCTGCTCTGATACCAATTGTAACACCCCACTCTAAACCCTCGCGGAAAAATAAGAGAAACAACATAAAACAATCAGAGTGCAGCAAATAGAAGGTTTCATGACGACCGTCACACTCATATATTCTGGGACGCATCAGAGGTGTCACAGTTTCAACTTAACCAACAATAGACGCCTGCAACAGATCATTTAATAACATACGTAGCACAGATTCGGATGAACAGACAACGATAATTTTTTTAACATTTTAATCATAAAACGGCATGTTATAATATACTTCCAACCATTCACAATAACCAAATTCCATAAAAATTCAGCAAGTAATTATCTTGCATCAATTCATAAAACAACTAGTTCTCGGTCACGAAATCATTACTATCGATTCATCGGTCTAGTGCATACAACCAACATTTGGCACTATCAGAAGCAACCAATTTGTTAAAGAAAAGTGCTTAATAAAATTCAGCAACAAGGAAATTAAATAAAAGCAATAACATCAATCGTTCATCCCCCCAAGAGTGCTATGTATCAGAGCGACCAACAACCTTAAACGGAAAGCTACACTTTATTCCGGATTACCTGCAAGTTACCACCAACGGAGGTAACATACAACATAAAGGGTGAGATATCAACAATATAACATAAGGCATGATAAAAGTCATGTCAAAATATTATCACAACATTATTCTCCCAACAGATCGCAAAATATTATCCATAATAGACCCCAATAATTGGTATTCAAAATCCATGACAATTAGCATTAACAATTCAGCAACTCAACAATGCAATTCAACAAATGCGACTCAAATGTGCATATGCATGTGGTACCAATTTTCCATTAAGGCCACCAATACAGACCAATAATTTGCCACTAAGGGCCGCCAATACAGGCCAATAATTTGCCACTAAGGGCTGCCAATACAGGCCATCCAATCACTAATACAGGCCAATAATTTGCCACTAAGAGCCGCCAATACAGGCCAACCAAGATGATATTCCATGAAATGCAACTATTATGGACTACAACATAACTGCAACAACTAATTCAACAAGGCATTTAAGCCTACAACCAATTTGTCCATAACAGAGGCATACCCATCATCATATAACTACAACTTATCAACATAATCAAATGAGAATATTATAATAACATTTTCTCAACAGTGACATAACAACTTCATATGCATCAAGTATTCATCATCTCAATCTGTTCATGTAAGGGAACAGTAACAATATCATTATCAACAAATAAGAACTCAAGACATTTCCGCAGAGCGGCATCACAACTATTACACACTTAATTATCTATCTGTTCACGGTAAGTTTCGTTAATCTTCAATCGGTAATTGACATGGTATCACATAGACCAATGACAAACAATACTACTTCCGACACAGACAATTCTTATCTCTAATATTTATCGATTAACGGAAACTATATCTATGATTCGATTCCCTACCTGAATTCGATCAAGTAAGAGCATAATAACAACCTTTTCTTAACAAATGGGAAATTAGCGCGTGCCGGCGTCGGTTCCCAATGTTATTACCTAGAACTAATGACATAGAAAACTAATTCAGGCACAGACAACCATTAACCCTTAATATTTCTCAACCTATGGGAACATTAACCCTTAATATTTATCTACCTACGGGAAGATTAACCCTTAATATTCATCGATCTACGGGAACATTACTACGGGAACACTACTACGGGAACATTACTACGGGAACACTACTACGGGAACATTACTCATGATTCAACTCCCTTCATGAAATCGATCATACCCATAGTTATAGAATTGAACCCCACCCTTACCTTAGAATTGAGGCCAACTCTACGCTTTTCGGTTCTGGTTCTGTTCTACGGTAACTCTCTTATAATTATCTTCCAATTTCACCGATGGACAATTTTTATGTTCTTACTTTCTCTACAGCCACGTCCTTTTTCATTTTTCCTCCACCTTTCTCCTCAATTTTGGTTTTCTGAGTAGTTTATCGTGTTTTTTTTGCTCTTCCTCCCACAACTTCTCCAATAACTCTCTAATTCCCATTATCCCATCCACTAATAATAATAATAATAATAATAATAATAATAATAATAATAATAATAATAATAATAATCATACTAATTATTAAATTATCATCATTATTAATTATATTATATTATTATCAAACTCTATATTTTATTACATGGTTTTCCTATACTTTAAGGACATCCACCCACGCTCTCAGACACACTCCCACATAAAGGCTTACCAACAATTCATAAATAATTTAATTTAAAATGAACGGGCGTTACACCTAATACTAACTAGAAGGCAGAAGAAATGCATAAAATTAAAGTAGTAAAATTAAGGCAGATAAAATAAAACCTGACAATTAGTAGAACTTGGATTTGATTTCTTGAAGGTCGGCTTGTATTGTCAGTATAAAGTTTACAACCTTTGTCGAATCAATCCTAAACTAATGGCATAACAATTTTCCTTACAAAGCTTTTGAAACAATACAGAGGAAAGAAAAAGCAAAAAGCAGAAAAACTAAAATTAAAATTGGAAAAATAATGCGTGAAAAGAAGGTCCCGTTCTTCACAAACTGCTCCCTTTTTATACTGTTAGTGGGCTGATCTTGAGGCTTCCCATTTGGAGAGATTTCAGGAGAAAATATAGTGGGAAGTTGACAAAAAGTGGGAGACTTCGTGCAGGAAGTTAGGGGAGGAAATGGTAGGCGCCACTTCCCGTTCAAATAGGGGTGGGAGTTACCACTTTCCTAATATTTAGGAGTGGCACTCGCCACCCCTCTCCATGTGGCAACCAACACTTTCCCTTCATGATATTGGTGGCAGGCGCCACCTCTTCTTAGTGTGGCAGGCGCCATATCCAAGTGGCAAGTGCCACTTGGTGTGTGGTGGCCCCCACACCTTTTCTTTCCTTTCTCTTTCTTTCTTCTTCTTTTCTTTCTCTTTTCTTTCCATTTTCTTCATGTATTTCTCCTTTTATACTTTTTGTCCAAATTTATAGTAACTTGCAAAACAGAAGAAAACAACAGCATAATCAAAGATAAATCAAATAAAACAGTAAAAGAAACGGATAAAATTCATGCAAGTCAAGTCAAATATTCGATATAATTTTGCGCTATCAAACTCTCCCACACTTGAACCTTTGCTTGTCCTTAAGTAAATAAAACATATGCATGGAATCTAACACGACTTAACTCAAATCATACATCGTTGCAAGACTTTCGCACAAAAGATAGGTACTGGTAAAATTACTAAGGATACCGTAACAACACGAATTTAATAAGCGTAATCAAGAACTCCCTCGCTGTACAGATAAGTCCGAATCATGTTATTATAACTCAGCCTATTCATTTTCACCTCTTTTTCATTCTCGCGCAATCTCATTAAGCACGTTATCCCCGCACGCCCATGGTAAGTAAACCTGTTAGTGTTCATTGATCTCTTTTTCTTCCAAAACTTTTTCACATTCCTTTTCTTGTGTACTTTTGAATTTCAAGAGTCCGATCTGTTGGGCTAAATGGTCGGGTAAGGACCACCTAACTTAGTAAGAGCATATCCTTCGTTCACTTTAATCATTCTATTTGATTCTTTATTTTTGAGATCAAACACATATTTGCATCGGTTTATTACTTAGGCTGTGCTTCAGGATGGTGCTGACTGCTAATATAAACTACTCAAGAGGTTATTCTAGATTTTAGGCTTCGGCATAATAAGTACTCAAACTCATCAGCACATTAAGGGGTTCAGGGTGTCAAGACAGTATCGATATTATCAATACTTTCCCAAATCTCTCGAACTCAGTCTGAGTCAAGCAATATACTTTCTGGGTCAATGTCATGCTTTAAACCAACAATTTAAATTTTTTTGTTATGGCTCAAGTATTTTGGAGAATCCGACAAGTGACAGAAACTATCTAAAATGACTCAACAACACATGAATTTATTTTATTTGTGAAAATTTTAAGTAGAAAATTAAAATTAAAAATTTACCTAGAAAACAGTAAATAACTGGGAAAATAATAAATAAAAGCAGTAAAGCTTCCTTTCCCACACTTAAATCGAGCATTGTCCCCAATGCAACAAATTAAGGTAAGAAAAGAATATGGACCCTGGAAATTCTCTATCTGCGACCTCTGTCGCGACTTCGTGCCCGCCTGCCATTTCTAGGGTGGTCAAGTGGATCTTCTGGATCTGCCGCACGTACCGATAAGTCTGCCATCTCAGTGATCAATCCTGACATGCTGTGTTGTTTGCTTTGCATTTGTATGACAATCTGCATCATCTCGGCCTGCTGGGCCTTGATGCTCTGAATCCTCTGATCCCGCTGAGCGTCTAATTCGCTCCTTCGCAGCATTTCAGCATATATCTCGTCTAGAGTGGCTGTTGTGTCTTCTCTTCTTCTAGGCCTGCACCTTGAGGATGTACCTGCAATATTATCAAAAGCAACATGTGTGGTGTGTGGTTGTGCGTTAGTGTCATCCCCGCCAGCAGCAACATTCTCAGGAATGTGCGCGGGGGTTGGGTCATCAATGTAACAGTAGTTATCTGGATTACGCACATCCGTACGAGCAGGGTTTGGTAAAATAATATTTGGGAACACTTGGTTATTTATCATTAAATTGTAGTTCCCATCTCTCCGTCTCCTCACCATTTTCATACTTCTGATCATATCTATATCTATGGTCCTTGATGGCAAGGGTGTTAAAGCTACAAAATTATTTTGTAGGCCGAGAATTCGACCTAGCGTTGTTATCAAGCCACCAAAAACTATAGCTCTTTTCTTTGCGGTGCCTATCGCTCTCATGTGAGTGGAAAAAAAGGGACGGTGTTTATTTTTTCGCCGGTTCCTACAGCGGTAAACAAATAGAAAAATTCTGCTTCGTTTACTTTATTAGAATTTGACCTTCTGAAAATGGTACAGGCCAACAGTTATCGCAAATAGCGTATCGACGAGTTTTTGAATTAACGAGGTTGTATTACCTTCGAAACTGTGTGTTACCGTCCTTGTTATTGCTCTCCAGAAGTATTTATATGCGCTTAGCCATCCCTCACCCTCTAGCACATCATACTTAACATTATCTCCGTATGGACATTTAAAAAAGACAGCTAATTCCTCGAAAGTAAATGTATACTAAACATTAAATAAGCGGAAATAGATGTTTCCGTTAACATCATAAACCAACGAGCTAAGAAATTCTAGAGTCGGTTGTATATAGACATGATCTTTAAATGACAAAAGGTATGTTAAGCCTAGTCTTTCTAGCATATATTCTAAACTGTCTTTTATTCCTAATGCTTCTAAGCAGGGTACATCAGCATACCTTGTTGACTCTATTTCTCTATTCAGTAGAGCTACATATAACTCTGCTTGCTTCTCACCATCTTCAGCTTCTCTGAATATGATTTGGTATGTTGCCATGATGGTTGCTTGAAAATGATATTGCTGCTTCTTCTAATTTTTACAAATGAATATTCTTGATGGTGTTTTGTTATGTTGATAAAGATGATATAAATAGTGGATTTTATGTTGGTGTAATCCGTAAATGTGAAGTAAATAAGGTGGTTGGGTTGGTTTTAATTTAATGATGGTCAAAATAATCAGAATTTGCAGGCAAGGTGCACTATATGCAAGCTAGAGTGGGGTTACTTTGAAGGGTGCATGTGATAGAGGAATTGATGTGGCAGACATGCATTAAAGGAATGTGGCAAGTGCCACCTTCATTTAAGAGTGTGTGTGGCGGGTGCCACACTTTCCTCTCACTAAGGTGGCGAGTGCAACCTCCCTTTCACTGCCAGGGTGGCAAGTGCCACCTTCTTATGGTGAGGAAAAGACAAAAAAAAATTTGTTTTTTATGGGTTTTTTTATGAAAATGAAATGAAACTGGTTCTAGTCATCAAATGAAAAAAAAATAATAGCAATGGTAATTGGAAATGAAAATTAATAATGATAATTGGGAGATGAAATAATTGGAAATGAAAATTAATAACGATAATTAAGAGGTAAAACAATCCGTTACAAAATCCGTAAAATCGAAAAACAACAAAAGATACAATGTCTGAAAAAAATAATAATGTCCGAAAGAAATAATAAATGTAAAGGTCCTCTCCCGCACTTAAATAAAAAGTGTCCCCACTGTTCAAAAGTGCGAAGATCGGAATGCAAAAATGTATCCAAGAAATCAGCCACGAGGAGGAGTTGGAGGAGAAATAGAGAAAAGATGTTAATAGACGTGATCTAACTGCTCGGTCACCATATCCATGAACTGATGAAAATCCACCCATAGAGTAGGAACTTTGCCTCTGAGGCCAGCAATGTCTGTTTCCAGCGCGCGAATGGCAGCAGTATGATCCACTGGTTGGGCAGTAGGCACAACAGGAGTGCTTGAGCTAGTGTCAGAGAGATTGTCAGCATATTGGTCATAATGATCATAAATCTGTGGGGTCACAGGTGGTGAAGGTGGAGCTTCAGGTTCATCTAAATCATACAGCCAGTTATTCAAATTGTGGACACTAGTTCGTTCATGATTCGGTAAGGTAAAGAGATGGATGAC
This sequence comes from Lathyrus sativus, assembly GCA_963859935.3. Classification (NCBI taxonomy): domain Eukaryota; kingdom Viridiplantae; phylum Streptophyta; class Magnoliopsida; order Fabales; family Fabaceae; genus Lathyrus; species Lathyrus sativus. The sequence continues at coordinate 312,962,521 of OZ012739.1, forward strand.
TCGGTTATCGTTTAGGTATTCAAAGGTCTCAAGGCCTAGGTCTCGAATGATGTCGCGGTTGAGGCAGAATGGGATATCCATAGGTCGTATAACACCTAAGGGGTTTATGCTAAGGAGTGGTTGTCTCAATCCAATGGCATTGGCAATCATGGTTACGAGGCCGCCTATAATGATCGGTCTGTGGTCAGCTTTTGCGATACGTTTAAAATTGGCCATCAGGAAGGCAACCTCATTAATGGGTCGAGCTTGAGAAGCACAATAAATAATGAACAACTCGTCTTACGACACAGAACAAATGTTTTCCTCTTTACCAAATAGGGTATGAGCTAGAAACTTATGCAGGTATCAGATAACAGGGTTATGGATACTCTCATAATTCATAGTGTTAGGCTCAGGATGGTTATTTCCGAATATGCTGCCCCAGAAGTAATTTAACTCAAGGTTAGATACTAGCTCTTCTTGTAATATGGTATAAGCATCAGGTCCGCTAGGAAATCCTAAGAGTTCATCCATTTCACGGTGGTTAAAGTGGTAGTCCATGTTAAATAATCTAAAAATGATAAGGAAACTACTAAAGTCGTACCCGTGGTTAGGATGATAAACCAGTGAGCTCAGGAATTCTAAGGTAAGCCTGCGGTAAGAACTAAATCTCCTCTTGATATCAGAACGCTCCCAACCAATCTGGTTGAGAAGGTACATAAAATTGTCCCTAATACTTAATCTAGTCATGGTGAGTCCATCTAGGTATAAAGTAAGCGACATCTCTCTCTGAGCAAGGGCTTCGAAGCGCCTCCTCCGAGCTCTTCCTACGAAAGTGATGCCCATATAGTCGACTCTGCTCATCTCTAAAGTTAGTAACTAACTAATGCCAAGTTAACTTGTATATAAGTCAATAATGAACATGAGTTAGGAATGACTAATATGATAGATAATTTTCCTGGCTATTCTTGGAACATAAAAAATATTGAAAAGCATATAAAAGAAATTAAAAATTACAAAATTAGAAAAATAAACAATAAAATTAAACAGAAGCGGGTTGTCTCCCACTAAGCGCTTTGTTTTATGTCGTAAGCTCGACATAATTTTAAATTCTCCTAAATATGGGGATGAGTGTGTAACTCGTTAAGTGTTAGACTCGTGGAGTATTCTCTGTTTTCAATGTTGTGGTAATGTTTCAGGCGCTGTCCGTTAACTATGAACGGTTCACTGGATTTTCCTTTTATTTCTACTGCGCCATTTTGAAAGACTTTTATTATTTCATAGGGACCAGACCACCTAGAGCGAAGTTTTCCTGGGAAAAGTTTTAGTCGAGAGTTAAATATGAGTACTACATCACCTTTAGAAAATTATTTCCTCGATATACACTTATCATGCCTTTTTTTTGTTCGTTCTTTATAGATACGGGCATTCTCATAAGCATCTAACCTAAGCTCTTCTAGTTCATGGATATCTAATATTCTTTTTTCGCCTGCGGCGGTAAAGTTTAAGTTAAGGGTCTTAATGACCCAATATGCTTTATGCTCTAATTCTATCGACAGGTGACATGATTTGCCATAAATTAGTTAAAAAGGTGTAGTTCCTATTGAGGTCTTATAGGCTGTCCTATATACCCACAGAGCTTCGTGTAATTTGGAAGACCAATCTTTCCTAGGGGTCGCAACTGTTTTTTCTAAGATTTATTTAATTTCTCTGTTTGAAACCTCTACTTGCCCGCTAGTTTGCGGGTGATATGGTGTTGCTACACGGTGTCGGACTCCATATTTCGTTAAGAGTTTTTCGAAAATCCTTGAAATAAAATGAGAGCCACCGTCGCTGATGACTAGTCTCGGTACACCGAATCTAGGAAAAATTATGTTCCTAAAAAGTCTAATCACTACCCGTGCATCATTTGTCGGAGAAGCTATAGCCTCAATCCATTTCGACACATAATAAATAGCAACGAGTATATATTTGTTACGAAAGACGATGGGAAATGTCCCATGAAATCAATTCCCCACATGTCAAAGACTTCTACTTCCAGAATGCCTTTCAGTGGCATTTCGTCGCATCTAGAGATATTGTCGGTGCGTTGGCACCGGTTGCAGTTTATGATCATGATATGGACATCTTTCCATAGAGTGGGCCAAAAGAGGCTGGATTGTAAAATCTTAGTGCAAGTCTTTGAAGTGCTCGCATGTCCTCCATAAGGAGCAGAATGACAATGAGAGATTATATTTTCAACTTCGTCTTCGGGAACACATCGACGGAAAATACCATCGGCACCTCTCTGGAAAAGCAGAGGTTCATCCCAATAATAATGTTTAAGATCGTGGAAGAATTTTTTTTCTTTTGTTGGTACGTTAAATCCAGTGGAAGAACTCCAGCTGCTAAGTAGTTGACGAAGTCAGCATACCATGACAGTGTGGTTTCAGTGAAGATCGCTTCCATGACTTCTTTTGTTTCAGTATCATCATATATTAAATATCGTTCAACCGTGTTTTCTAACTGAGCTATGAGTCTCTCATAAGGGAAATCATCATTGATAGGCACTTGCTCAGGCTCAATATCCTCCAGTCTTGATAAATGGTCAGCTACTACATTTTCAGTTCCATTTTTGTCTTTGATTTCTAAACAAAATCCTTGTAGCAGTAGTATCCATCTTAGAAGTCTCGGTTTTGCGTCCTTTTTATTCAATAGGTACCTGATTGCGGCGTGATCGGTATAGATAATTATTTTTGCTCCTACTAAGTAAGAATGGAATTTATCCAAAGCGAACACAACAGTTACAAGTTCTTTTTCTGTGGTGGCGTAGTTCATTTGCACAGGGTCTAGGGTTCTACTAGCGTAATAAATCGCATGAAGCTTTTTATCTTTTCTTTGTCCTAGAACAGCTCCTACGGCATAATCACTAGCGTCACAAATTATTTCAAACGGTAACCTCCAATCAGGTGGTTGCATAATAGGTGCGGTAATGAGAGTTGTTTTTAATTGTTCAAAGGCTTTTTGACATTTATCGTCGAAGATGAATTCAACGTCTTCCATTAATAAGCCAGTCAACGGTTTAGTAATTTTAGAGAAATCCTTTATGAATCATCGGTAGAAACCGGCGTGTCCTAAGAAACTTCATATTTCTCTTACAATTTTAGGAGGTTGAAGGTTTTCTATAATTTTTATTTTAGCTTTATCTACTTCAATCCCCTTATCAGACACTATGTGTCCAAGTACGATTCCTTGTCGGACCATGAAATGGCATTTTTCCCAATTTAACACGAGATTTACTTTTACGTATCTTTTAAGTACCATTTCTAGGTTCGATAAGCATCCTTCAAAAATCTTCCCACAAACAGAAAAATCATCCATAAATACTTCCATGATGTTGTCTATAAATTCAGCGAAAATTGACATCATGCATCTTTGGAATGTTGCGGGAGCGTTACATAGTCCAAACGACATTCGTCGATAGGCAAATGTACCATAAGGACACGTGAAGGTTGTTTTTTCTTGGTCATCTGGATGAATAGGGATTTGGAAGAATCCTAAATAACCATCTAAATAGCAGAAATATGAATGTTTAGCTAATTGTTCAAGCATTTGATCAATGAATGGTAAAGGAAAATGATCCTTGCGAGTAGCTTTGTTTAATTTTCTATAATCAATGCACATTCTACTCCCGGTCACAACTCTTTGTGCTATAGATTCGCCTTTTTTATTCTTAACAACTGTAACACCCCCTTCTGGTACGACATGCACTGGGCTAACCTATTGACTGTCGGAGATCAGGTATATAATTCCTGTTTCTAGCAGCTTTTGCACTTCTTTCATGACTACGTCGCTCAGAATAAGATTTATCCTTCTTTGATATTCTCTAGAGGTCTTACAATCTTCCTCTAGCATAATGTGATGCATACATATAGAAGGACTTATTCCTTTCAGATCAGAAATGTTGTAGCCTAAAGCAGATGGGTATTTTCTTAGGACGCACAGTAATTTCTTAGTTTTTATTTGTCCTAAGTCTGTCTTAACTATTACTGGTCGTTCAAGCTCGGTGTCTAGGAATTCATACCTTAAATTTTTGGGTAGTGTTTTAAGTTCTAAAGTCGGTTTCTTTGGGCAAGGCATATGATTGGGTGTTAGTGCTAGGCATTCGCTTAGACTGTCGTCTTGGTATTCACCACGCCAATTATCATCTTCAAAAATTGGAGGTATTGAAATCTTTAGGGTTTATGAATAAGAATTTTGTTCCATCTCCATTTCTCTTATGCATTTGTTGATGGCATCTAGAAGATAACATGTATCGTCTATAGCTAGTGCTTGTAATAATTGTGTCAAAATAAATTCGACTTTTTCTTCACCCACTTCAAAAGGTAGCTTACCTTTCTTTACATCTATAATGACTCCGGCTGTAGCTAATAATGGCCTCCCTAATATAATAGGAGTATTGGAATCCTCTTTTATGTCCATGATTATGAAATCAGTAGGGATATAGAATTGACATATACGTACCGGAACGTATTCTAATATTCCTATTGAAAATTTAATAGAACCATCGGCAAGTTGTACAGACATCTTAGTTGGTCTTAATTCTCCCATATCAAGCCTTTTGCATATGGTTAAGGGCATTAAGCTAATACTGGCTCCTAAGTCACATAGAGCTTTGTCTATGAAAAATCTTCCAATTATGCAAGGTATGGAAAAACTACCTGGATCTTTCAACTTAAGAGGCATTTTATTTTGGAGTATCGCGCTACACTTAGCAGTAAGCATAACCATTTCATTATCCTCGATCTTTTTCTTATTTGTTAAGATTTATTTAAGAAACTTAGCATATGAGGGCATTTGGGTGGTAGCTTCTGTAAAAGGTATTGTGATATTCAATTGTTTCAGAAGTTCAACGAATTTCTTGAATTGCCCTATGTTTTTAGATTTAGCAAATCTTTAAGGATAAGGAATAAGAGGTTTATAAGGTGGTGGAGGCATATATGATTCTTCTTTTTCTTCGGCCTCTTGGTCACTACCTTTATGTTTTGCTCGATTTCCTTTTCATATTCCTTCTCAATAACTTTTCTAGGATTTTGATACATGGCTGGATTCTCAAGTCTCGGGTCAGTTGGTTCGTCTAATTTGGTACCACTTCGTAGTATGATAGCATTTGCATGTCCTTTTGGATTAGGTTGCGGCTGTCCAAGAAATGTGCCTGCAGGAGCAATAGTAGGTGCTTGTTGTTGTGCCACTTGCAAAATTTGGGTTTCAAGCATTTTGTTGTGAGTGGCTAAAGCGTCTACCTTGTTTGATAATTATTTAATTTGCTCACTAGTGTGTATGTTTTGATTTAGGAAGTCTTTATTTGTTTGAGCTTGGGCGGCTATGAAGTTCTCCATCATCAATTCAAGGTTATATTTCCTAGGAGCATTTTGAGCAGCTACGGCAAGTTTCTGATATCCTGGTGGTACAACAGGTGTTTGTCCAGGTGCATACAATGCATTATTATTTTTGTACGAAAAGTTCGGATGGTTTTTCCAACCTGGGTTGTAGGTATTTGAGTAAGGGTTTCCTTGAGCATAATTCACTTGGTCTGGGGAAACTCCTGTTAAAAGTTGACATTCAGGGGAAACATGCCCAAGAATTCCGCATAACTCGCAGTTTGGAGCTACGGAAGCCATGGTGGCTGTAGGGGTTATAGTCAAACTTTCAATCTTTTGCGTGAGAGCATCTACCTTTGCATTAACTTAGTCAAGACTGCTTATCTTGTACATACCACTTTTCATTGGAGGTTTCTCTACTGAGGCTCTTTCACTCCCCCACTGATAGTGGTTTTGAGCCATACTTTCAATAAGTGCCTAAGCCTCATTGTAGGGTTTATCCATTAGTGTGCCACTTGCGGCGGCGTCTATTGTCAATCTTGTGTTATACAAAAGACCATTGTAAAAAGTATGGATGATCAACCATTCTTCTAGACCGTGATGTAGACAAATCGCCACCATGTCCTTGTATCTTTCCCATGCATCGAAAAGAGATTCATTGTCTTTCTGTTTGAATCCATTTATTTGGGCTCTTAGCATAGCCGTTTTGCTAGGTGGGAAATATCGTGCTAAGAATACTTTCTTCAACTCATTCCACGTAGTGACAAATGCGGATGGTAGAGAATGAAGCCAAGCTCTAGCTCTATCTCTTAATGAAAAAGGGAAAAAAAAAACATAGTCTTATCGCTTCGGGGATGACACCATTTTCTTTCACTGTGTCTTCATATTGCAAGAACACTGACAAATGTAAGTTCGGATCCTCCATGGGATTCCCAGAAAATTGGTTTTGTTGTACAGCAGACAACAACAAAGGTTTTAGCTCGAAGGTATTTGCCTCGATGGGAGGAGCAACAATACTATTATGTGGCTCATCCTACGGAGGGATGGCATAATACTTAAGGGGTATATTCTGAGGTTCTTCAGCCATAGGTACTGATAATTCTGGAAAGGGAATTTTAGATGGGAGAAGGTTATGCTTAATTCGGAGTTCGTTAATGCGGCGTCTTAAACTAATAAAACGCTCGATGTTGTCAATCGGTTGCACAAGCTTCTCACCTTTAGAGCGAGTGTTTGGCATACAATCGACGATTAAAATGGGGAAATAGTTTCCTTAGTCTATACTACTCAACACTAAAGTTACGATATCGACTTAATTGGTCCCCGACAATGGCGCCAAAAACTTGATCGACTATTTAGTATGCCTAAATGCTTCACGACTGCAAGTGCACAATCTGACAGTGTAGTTTTAAAAGATTATCGAACTCAAAGGACCAAGAGTCGATCTACTGCTACCTAATGCTACTATGTAAAGCTAAGGCTAATGAATTTCTAATTTTTGGGGTGCGAAAAATAAAATAAGTGCCAAATTAAAATACTAATTAAAATATGATATTGCTAAATATCGGTATATAATCTTTATCGGTCATCGGGGGTTCGGTAATTCGTGGACGTTTAGTTTTGAGAAAGAATCATTGTTTTGTAGAAAGTACCTATTTAAAATCCCTTATCTCACACTCTCGTTCTCTTGACTTAGACTATGCTTTTAAATCAAACTGCGGCTCTCACTCTCTCATTTTGAAGATAAAAACACTTTTTGGAAACGGATAAATCCTAAATAAACTTAAAGTGCTCTCGTTGTTTTTAAGCATAATGTTCTATTTCAGCTATCCGATTAAAACCTCAAACTCTCGCTCTATTGATTTTAACCTTTGTTACTTCCTCACTCTTATGACAAAAGTTATTAATTTTTGGCAAAAGAAACAGAGACCAGAAAGCTTTTATTTCATTTGAATTATATGTCACGGTTTACTTAACCCTTCGACCGATTGCGATTACTTACCGATACTACGGGTTTTAGCCAGACGTTGCTTTCATTTTTTCACTAAGTTCAATCCTAATACTAACCAGAAGGCAAAAGAAATGCATAAAATTAAAGCAGTAAAATTAAGGCAGATAAAATAAAACCTGGCAATTAGCAGAACTTGGATTTGATTTCTTTAAGGCCGATTTATATTGTCAGTACAAAGTTTAAAACCTTGGTCGAATCAATCCTAAACTAATGGCATAATAATTTGCCTTACAAAGCTTTTGAAACAATACAGAGGAAAGTAAAAGCAAAAAGCAGAAAAACTAAAATTAAAACTGGAAAAATAATGCGTGAAAAGAAGGTCCCGTTCTTCACAAACTGCTCCCTTTTTATACTGTTAGTGGGCTGATCTTTAGGCTTCCCATTTGGAGAGATTTCAGGAGAAAATGTAGTGGGAAGTTGAGAAAAAATGGGAGACTTCGTGCAGAAAATTTAGGGGAGGAAATGGCAGGCGCCACTTCCCGTTCAAATAGGGGTGGGAGTTACCACTTTCCTAATATTTAGGAGTGGCACTCGCCACCCCTCTCTATCTGGCAACCGCCACTTTCTCTTCATGATATTAGTGGCAGGCGCCACATTCAAGTGGCAAGTGCCACTTGGTATGTGATGGCCCCCACACCTTTTCTTTCCTTTCTCTTTCTTTCCTTCTTCTTTCTTTCTTCTTCTTTTCTTTCTTTGATCTTTTCTTCCTCTTTTCTTTCCATTTTCTTCATGTATTTCTCCTTTTATACTTTTTGTACAAATTTATAGTAACCTACAAAACAGAAGAAAATAATAGTGTAATCAAAGATAAATCAAATAAAACAGTAAAAGAAACGGATAAAATTCATGCAAGTCAAGTCAAATATTCGATATAATTTCACGCTATCAAGTCACAGCGGCGTTGCGGACAGTCCGAATAAGTTCACTTGGCCGGTAAATAGTTTCAAAGAACTTTTGGAAGGCTTGGATTTCTTTGATATGATTTGAAGTACCTTTTTTCTCTTTGTCCTACACAGAGAGGAAAGCCTGGTTAATTAGTTTGTTGAAGGAAGGAGCATCAAAAAACTCTTCAACATAATACTTCGACCACCAAGTGTGAAACTCTGGTGTACAGAAGCAACAAGGTTCGAAGGGAACGGGGGTCAGCTGAATTTTTCCCTCATAGCATGCTAGTTGCTTCGAACAAGCGTCTTCACTGAATTTAGTAGCAGGAAGCAATAGAGTGCCCTTCTTCTTGAAAAGGAATTTGGGAAGTGCCTGCGCCAGTCCAAACTGTTGAGCCACGAGGTTTGGTTGGTAAGATACCAATGCAACTTGAAACTTCGACATGTTCAGTCGAAGAGATATTAACCTTGGGGTTAAAAAGGCCTCCCATAGCTGTGTCGACTCTACTTCTTGGGCTTTTGTTGATGCAGAAAAAGGCCTTGTAAACCATTATGGACCGTACTTCCTTGCTGCGAAGGGGGCCATGTTCGACGTAAAATCATGACGCTTCACCTGCATCATGACATAGCTGTGGAAAGCAGGCCTCAACGAAGATCCTTCTTCGTTGGGAGTAAGCCTCACCAAGCGAGTTCCTTTGACCCTCCAGTTCTTTATTTCTGCTTCTTCTTCATTTACAACACCCTTGTTGGGGAGACTAGCTTCGAAAGAAGAATTCATCCACAATTGTAGTAACCAGAAAGGGCCTGACAATAGTAGGTTTCCTTTCGCGCTTAGATCCTTCAACTGGGTCACTCCGTCACTCAAGGATTCATATAGATTTCCTAGTATCATTTCACTCAAGCAGATGCCGTGCCCTCGATGAAGTTGGGTGGCTAGGGTCAGAAATTTCCTAGCTACTTGAAGGGATTTGGAGCAAAAGATACAGTGAGACAACCAGACGGTGAGGAAAGCTATGTGTTTGACGTCAGAAACTTCACTAGTAAATTTGTCGAAGAAGTGGGAAATGAATTGAGAGTACGTGGGTTTGGTAGATGAAAAACCTATTGAGTCATCTGACTCAAGATCAGGATCGTATGTGGTGCCAGTTGGTTTTAGCCCTGTGATAGCGGCTATATCAAACAATATTGGACTCATCATCCCACAAGGGAGATGAAAGGTGTTGTGGGTGCTATCCTAAAAATATAGGGAGGATACTAACATGGTCGAATAGTAGTTTAGAGTAGTTTTCGACAGCATGATAAGGTCATAGATCTTCATTTGTTTCTAAAGGTAGGACTTAACCTTTTCAACCTTATTTAGCCAATTATGTATTCGTTTGACTCCTTGAAAGAGGTTGTGGCGTGAAAAACCCTAAAGTTGGTGCCCATATACCTTAAGTCTATCCCACTAAGGGTTACAACATCCCTAGTTATGTTCTCTACTCGTTGTTTGTTGGCTTGGCCTATGGGTTTTGAACTACGGTAAAATGGGAAGAAGTCCCTAATGGTTTCAGAATGAGAATCTACAGAAGGCAGAGGCCCATAGAGGGCATGCCTTTTCCTAGCAATGGTGAAAGGGATTAGTACCTGAGAAGTGTAGATTCTGCGTTTCTCCTCCTCCAGTGGTTCAGGCACGAACTGCTGGTTTCCCATCTTATTTGGCCCAACCAGCACTTCAAAAGGTGGAAGTTGAGAAGTTCTTTTCAAATCCTTCTTGTGAGCCTTTTCCTGATCTTTGATCATGGTAGAGGAAGACATTTTCAAAGTGAAGGTTGTGGAAGAAGAAAAGAAAATATGGGTTTCTTTGTAAGAGAATAACAAGGGGAATACTAGGAAAGCGGAAAAAGTGATTCTGAGTAAATGGTTCCACTTATAGGAGAAGGTACAAGAACGTGGGAATGGGAAAAGATTAGTTGGTGAGTAACGTGGCTATAATGAGACACGTGGTGTATCAGAAGAGGTTTGAGGAATTGTGAATAGTTAAGTCTAAAGCTCACCTTTTCTTAGGCCATGATTTCCTAAAACCTATGAGCATGATCACAACTAGTGGCATGCGTGAGGGAGACGTGTTGAAGTTGCTGTAATAAATTCTAATGATGTCATTAAGTATGGGGAACAATGAGGATATGACTTCAAAGACATTCAAAGGTCGTTAGAGGCGTCGAGGCGGAGTATCAAAAAATGCCATTTTCTCCAGAGGTCGAAAGTGACATTTTTAGGGGGCAATTTGTTAGCCTTAAATTTTGACGCCTAGGTGGAAATGTTAGGTTTTTTAAGTTAAGACAGTATTTTCGACTATGGTTACACTGCGGGGATTTCGACCAGGAGACGGACGATTCGACAGACAAGAACCTTTGAAGTTTGAATTCAAATTTTGGAAGGAAATGCAGTTATTTTCCGCCATGAGAAGGAAGCACGTGACACTGTTTCAAGTAATCAAAGCATGCAGAGCGACATTTGTTTTAATCTAGTCCATTGAGTCATTAGGAGCGGTTATTTTGACTAGTTATAAATAGTGGCTCATTTTAGGATTTTGGGGTGTTCATTTTGTACAAGTCACTCAGAAAATCACTCAAAGTATCCAAGTCAAAGTGAGAAAAAAGTTATAACTGAGAATGTACGTGTCGAAACACCATATTTTATTCTAATGCATTAAAGCTTTTCTCTTTTCTTTTATAAGAATATTCCTTCACTTTGCTGTGTTTTTATGCAAGTTATATTTTATGGTATTTACCTTTTACTTCGAGTTACTATCTTCTTCGCCCCAAATTACTTTCATGTTTTACTTGCTTTATTGTCGAAGCCTTTTTATTATTTTCAATACTGTTGAAGTATCTATCCCTTTCTTTTAAGTTTCATTGGATTTTAAACTCAAATTAGCTATGTCCTAGGATTTAGTGTGATCGATCCTGCAAGTTAAAACGAGTCCTTAAGATTTGTTAGACCAACGGTTGTTCTCCAAATTTCACGGTGAACAGATGATATATTAACTAAAAAATAAAAGACGTCCATGATAGAGAAAGCCCACAATGCAATATTGTTGAGCCTTGGTGATAAGGTTCTTCAACAAGTATCAGAGGAGACTACGACATCTGGCTTATGGTTGAAACTTGAAAGTTTGTACATGACCAAATCTCTGGTGAATTGACTCTACCTAAAGCAAGCTTTGTATTCATTCAAGATGAAGGAAGACAAAGTGTTGGCTGAGCAGTTGGATATGTTCAAAAAACTGATTCTTGATCTTGAAAATATTGATGTGAAGATCAATGATGAAGATCGATGATGAAGATCCAGCACTCTTATTGTTGTGTGCTTTTCCCAGAACACATACTCACTTCAAAGAAACTCTCCTGTATGGAAGGGAGTCCCTGAGCTTTGAAAAAGTTCAATCAGCCTTGTATTCTAAGGACCTGAACGAACGAAAAGAGCATAAACCTTCGACAGTGGGAGAAGGTTTGGCCGTTAAGGGAAAATTCTTGCGCAAGGATGGTAAGTTTGACAGTAAGAAAGGTAAAATTCAGCATAAGTCTTATAGTGTCGAGGCATCTGGTATTCGATGTTATCATTGTAAGAAGGAAGGTCATAAAAGAAAAGTGTGCCATGAAAGCCTGAAAGATCATGGAGGTAGAGATAATGGCAATGCACCCATTGTTCAAGATGACTTTGAATCATCTGATGTACTTGTGGTTTCAAGCGGCGACTCAAGAAAGGAGTGGATTATGGATTCAGGTTGCACTTGGCATATGACTTTAAATAGAGAATTGTTTGAGGAGTTATGTGATCAAGTTGGTGGATTAGTGCTGCTGGGAAACAACAAATCTTGCAAAATTGCAGGTATTGGGTTTGTGAGATTCAAGCTCCATGATGAGTCAATAAGGTTATTGATTGAAGTCAGGTATGTACCTGATTTGAAGAGAAATTTGATTTCTCTTGGTGAATTCGACAGGAAGGGATATGTTTTTCAAGGATAGAAAAGTATCCTAAGATTCATGAAGGGGTCTAAGGAAGTCTTGAGATGTGTGAAGAAATAAGGCTTGTATACCCTTAAGGATGAAGTTGTAAGTGGTTCGACAAATGTTGCATCCTGGAAACCGTTGTCGAAAATAAAAATTTGGCACATGAGATTGGGCCATGCCAGTGAAAGGGGTCTGGTCAAATTAGAGAAACAAAATCTGCTTGGAAGAGACAAAGTCAAAAAGCTAAAATTTTATGAACCCTGTGTACTTGGAAAATATTGCAGAGTGCAGTTCAACAATGGAAAACAAAGAACTCATGGATCCTTTGATTACATCCATACGGATCTTTGGGGGCCTGCAAGGTGTCCATCACATTCTAGAGCAAGGTATTTTCTACCCATAGTTGATGATTATTCCAGGAAGTTATGGGTATTCATCCAGAAGTCTAAGGATGAAACTTTTGAGAATTTCATAGGTTCGAAGACTCTGGTCGAAAATCAAACTGATAGAAAGGTCAAAAGGTTGAGAACCGACAATGACATTGAATTTTACAATGAGGCATTCGACAGTTTTTATGTTGCCTAAAGTATTGCAAGGCACAAAACTACTGCAAGGACTCTACAACAAAATGGTTTGGAAGAAAGGATTAATCGAACTATTTTGGAAAGAGTTAGATGCATGTTAAACCAGTGCTGGATTAAAGAAGGTGTTTTAGGTTGACACTGTTTCAAGAACAACATATATGATAAACATATGTCCTTCGACTGTGTTAGATATGAAGATGTTGGTATGATATGCACTTAAGAGGGGGGTGAATTAGGTACTTAGAAATTTTTCCATATTTTTCGAAGATTTCAAGTTTTACTTTCCTTAGAGATTACTAAGTGAGGAAACCTATAAAGTGCGGAAAGTAAAGAACACGATGATATATCCTGGTTCCCCTTACAGTCCGAGAGTACTCTAGTCCCCTTTCAACATGAAAGATATTTTTCAATAATGTTAGATCCTAAGACAAGACTATCCTAGTCTTTCTATACAAGACTCTAACAATCACACCAAGAATAATTCTCTTGGATTTTACACTGAATTTGAAATGAGAACAATCCTCTCAAATTCAACTCTCTTGCTTCCAACAATCCTGGACAACAAGGAAATACAACCTTACAATCTTAATTTCAACACTCCTAAAATTTAGATGTAATGAGCAACAATACTTAATTTTGATTTTGTTGGAGTGCTTTGAAGTTGATCTTTAAATATCAATCAAATGATTGATCTTCTTCTTGTACAAACAAAATCAATATAGGATACACAAGTGTTCAATGATGGAAGAATGAAACTTAAAATATTTGTATGAAAGTTCAAATGCAAGGTTTCACTCTTTTGAAAATTTCAGATTTTCACGCTTGAAAAATTTGAGTTTTAATGATAATAAAAAAAATTGAAAATTAAATTTCAAGAAGGTGAATCTCAAAATCTAAGATTATGAGGTTTTTATAGCCTCTAAACACCTTTAAAAATAAGTTCTAATGATCAAGAGTTTCCATGGTTCAAGAGGAAAAGAAAATGAGACTTTCTGCCAAGAGTCGCAACGTTAGAAAAAATTTGAAAATCCCTTCAGGGTAATTGTCGCTACTGCGAAAAACAACCGGCGGAAAAAACAAAAGAGTCGCCACTTTCGTTATTTATCCCAAAGAGAGGGAAAGGAAACGATCGCAAAAACCTAAAGAAAAAGGGAAAGACAAGGTCATCGCAACCATGTCTGGATTTAGGAGTTGGCTACGCAAGGGGAAGGTATTAGCACCCCTCACGTCCTTCGTACTCGACGAGATCCATGCGTTGTTGTCTATCTAAAAGGGTGTGTTGAAACTATCTAGCTAAAGGCTCAGGGACAAAAGAAAAAGAAAGGACATGACTCGACAGAATAATCGATGTTCTGGGCCTACGTACTCCCTCGTGCAATGGGAAAGTCAAAGTCAACGTGTTCGACTAACTATGGCTAAAGAAGGGGGAAGGTTGCTCGCTAAGACATCGCGTCTTATGCCTACGTACTTCCATCTGGTATGAAAGATCAGAGCAAACGTAGTTCTGGCTCAAAGGACCACAGGTTAGTTCAACTGTTTTTTAGTCCGAGTAGGGTTAACAAGCAGTTCTAGCAGTTGGTGTATGCAGCTCGACCATTGGAGACTTAGGCGTTACCGTTTGCGGTAGAACTAAGAGTTAACGACACTCTTTTTGTGAAAATATTTTCCTTGATTAAGAACCCTAAAGGGTGAAAAAGAGTTTGAATTGTTTTTGTGTTTTTTAAGAGAAGAAGTGTTTTGAATTTGATTTGCAACTCATGTCGCACTAGAGACTATGATCTAAGAGCGAATGCGTCGCATATCACCCAAAGGGTGTACACTAAACACTCTAGGTCCTTGAGAGGAGGCCCCTCAATTACCATTTCTCAAATAGCTTAAGGCTCGTAGCGTGCTACACTTGTCATTCTTTATTAAGTGTTTTATGAATGTTTGAAGATGAGAAGAGAAGAAGGAACACTAATGGGAGACTAATCAATCCTAAAAGTTATCATGCAAAGTGAACCTAAAGTTGAGATTCAAAAGGGAGCTACCTAATGTTATCATGCATAGTTAGGCACCTAATGTCTATCATAACCTCAAAAGGTTAGAGGACTTATGGGGAACATGGCAAAGAAAAGCAATAAAAGAAGAAGAAGGAGAATAAGAAATGCATATGCAAATGAGAATGCAAACAAAATGCAACACATATAATGATAGTGGGAGGAAAATAGTGTGGGGCAGTAGCCACCACAAGCTCATCTCAACTAAGCATGCATATTTCATCTTAGTGCCGAGAAACTGTGAGAAATTCCATGTTCTTCGCAAAATTCTTCGAAAGGAGCATTTTGGAATTCTCCAGCAAGATCGCTTCTTATGGAGGAAATTGTTAGTGACTTATCATTTTGAATTTGCTTTGCATATTTCTTGAACACCTTGAATGCTTCACTTTTCTGCACCAAAAAAAATGTCCAAGTATATCTAGAGAATCGTCAACAATAACTAAAGCATATACATTACCTCTGAAGCTTCGTGTTCTCGATGGACCAAATAAGTCCATATGTAACAATTGTAGTGGCCTTGTTGTGGACACCACATTCTTGAATATGAAAGTTGATTTGGCCTGTTTCCCTTTTTGACAAGTATCGCACAACTTATCTTTGAAAAACTTTATCTTTGGCAAGCCAATGACTAAATCATGCTTTACTAATTTATTCAAATGCTCCATATGAATGTGAGCAAACCTTTTGTGCCATAACCATGAATTGCTATTGTTTGCCATAAGACATTTAACCTTCAAAGATAAGTCATCAAGGGAAATCATAAAAGTATTGTTAATTCTTCTACCTTTGAGTTTTATCTCATGAGTGACTTCGTCTTCTATCAAGCATTTATCTTTGGTAAATTTGATTTTGAAGCCTTTGTCACAAAGTTGGCTTATACTCAGAAGATTGTGCTTTAGTCCTTCAACGTAAAGTACATCTTCGATGGATGTGAAAGGTGGTGCTCCAAATTTTCCTGTGCCAATAATTCTTCCTTTGTTGTTGTCTCCATATATAACGAAATCCTTGGCCTTCAACACTAGATGTGAAAATTTGTCTATATCCCCGGTCATATGCTTCGAACAACCACTAACAAAATACAAAAGATTTGAAGTGGTTTTCAAGAAAACCTATAAAACAAAGTATTTCTTGTTAGGTACCCAAATTGCTTTAGGTCCTTCATAATTAGTGTCTTTATTAACCCACACATAATGCCCACTTGCTATACTAAAATTTCTAACATAGCAAGCATTAGGTGTATGGCCAATAATACCACAATAAAAACAAGTAGGAACGAAATTGCTCTTATATCTTGGAACATATGATTTCCTTTTAGGAAATTTTTTATTTTTAGGATATTGATGCACATTCTTCGGTTTGTTCACTTTCTCTTTAGAAGAGTTGTCGCTAGCCTTAACAAAGATTGTTTTACTAGAACGTGGTTTTGAAAATTTTGAGTAACCAAGTCCACTCTTATCATTCGAATACCTTTGTTGGCTAAGGACCCCTTTTAATCCAACTTGTCCTTTCTCATATCTTTCAAGGGCTCTTTTTAGTTGAATAATTTGGAACGAAAGTGACTCACAATTTTTACAAACCAAGTCTTGTTTATCTTCACTAATTTTCTTTTGCTCCTTATCTTTTGCTTCTTTTTAAAAAGAATCAACTTTTTCTTCTAAGGATATATTCTGTTTCTTTTGTGAAGATATTGTTTTACATGATTTTTTACATTCACTTAAAAGTTCATTTATGACATCCTGTGCATCATTATCATAAAGAGAAACTTCATTACTAACCTCATCATCTTCACCATCAGAATTGTGGGTAGCCATCAATGCGAGATTTACGCTTTCGTCACTTTACGATTCGGATGAGAAACTTATGTCATTGTCGTCCCATGCAACATATGCCTTTTTGTTTTTTGTTTTATTCTTACCTTTGAATTCTCCTTTCTTTGACTTTGATAGATTTGGACAATCGGACTTTATATGGTCTTGCTTACCACATTCGTAACATGTAACCTTTTGTGTTGAAGTGAGAACCTCCTTTTACTTGAAGTTTTTCTTTCTCTTAGCGAAATTAGTGTTCTTGTCATTTCTACTAAAGAATTTCCTGAGTCTTTTGATTAAGAGGATAAAGGTTTCATCTTCTTCTGGTGCATCATAATCTTGATCATCTTTCAGGTTCACTTTCAATGCGGTACCCTTGGACTTCTTCTTTTGATGCTCATGTTTCTTAAGTCGTCCAAGTTCTAATTCGTGTTCCTGAAGCTTTCCAAACAGAGATGCAAAAGTCATTGTTGAAAGACCTTTTTTTCCAATATGGCTGTAACCTTTGGCTGCCAATATCTTGTCAAGTATCTAAGAATCTTGAGATTAAGTTCATCGTTTGAAAACGTCTTACCAAGTGCTATTAGGTGATTGGTCAAATGTACGAATCTTTTCTAAAGAGCAACTATGGATTCTCTGGGCTGCATTCTAAATATCTCATATTTCTGACTTAATGTATCTAGTCTAGATCTCTTGACTTCATTGGTTCCTTCATGAGTCTCCAACAAGGTATCCCAGATTTTGTTTGCCAATTTATATTGTGAAACGCAAAAGAATTCGTCCATACTTAATGCACTTTGTAATATGTTGATCGCTTTCTTCCCATCAAGTATTTTATTTTTATCATCTTCATCATATGAACTTTTAATCTTTGGAGTGCCAACATAATTAACCACACTAACTGGTTGATGATGACCATTTTCAATCGTTTCCCATATTCCTTCTCCTTGAGCTTCTAAATGTGCTATCATACGAATTTTCCAAAATTCGAAATATTCTCTAGAAAATAGAGGAGGTTTGTTATTGCTGCCATTGTCTTTGAAAATTGGACTTGCGCTAGTAGAAGCCATGCTGGAACAATAGGAACAGGTTACCTATAACCTGCTCTGATGCCAATTATTGGTATGATATACACCTAAGAGGGGGTGAATTAGGTACTTAGAAATTTTTCTGGATTTTTCGAAGATTTCAAGTTTTACTTTCCTTAGAGATTACTAAGTGATGAAAGCTATAAAGTGCGGAAAGTAAAGAACACGATGATGTATCCTGGTTCCCCTCACAGTCTGAGAGTACTCCAGTCCTGTTTCAACATGAAAGAGATTTTTCAATAATCTTAGATCCTAAGACAAGACTATCCTAGTCTTTTTATACAAGACTCTAATAATCACACCAAAAACAATCCTCTTGGATTTTAAAATGAAGTTAAAATGAGAACAATTCTCTCAAACTCAACTCTCTTGCTTCCAACAATCCTGGACAGCAAGGAAATACAAACTTACAATCTTAATTTCAACAATCCTGAAATTTAGATGTAATGAGCAACAATACTTAATTCTGATTTTGTTGGAGTGCTTTGAATTTGATCTTCAAATATCAATCAAAGGATTGATCTTCATCTTGTATAAACAAACTCAATATAGGATACACAAGTGTTCAATGATGGAAGAATGAAACTTAAAATATTTGTATGAAAGTTCAAATACAAGGTTTCACTCTTTTGAAAATTTCATATTTTCACACTTGAAAATTTTTAGTTTGAATGATCATAAAAAAGATTTGAAAGTTAAATTTCAAGGTGAATATCAAAATCTGAGATTATGAGGTTTTTATAGCGTCTAAACACCTTTACAAATGAGTGCCAATGATCAAGAGTTGTCATGGTTGAAGAGGAAAAGAAAATGAGAATTTCTGCCAAGAGTTGCAACATTCTGGCCTGTTGCACCAGTGATAATCGGTTACCTCTAAGTGGTAATCGGTTACCAGTTTCAACGTTATAAAAAATTTGAAAATCCCTTCAGGGTAATCAATTACCAGGATAGGGTAACCGATTACTCTGAATCAGTTTTGCCAAAAAAAACTCAAAAACAGTGGCAGAAAGGCTTTGAAAATGCAAAATATTTTTCCAATGAACATGCAACGAATTGAGGAGAGTTCAGAACACTTGTATAGGCTATATGAAGGTTGAATGTTATACCTTTTCCTTGTTTTAAAAGATGTCTTCAAGTATTCATCAAGTCTTGATTAAATTTTTGACATTGAAGGTATTTGATCTTGATCTTGAACTCTTGAAATACTTTTAGCCATCCTTGAGCTAAGTATGTCGTCATTAAAATCGTTGAGAAGCCATGTCTTCATAGAAGATACGTGAAGAAGCTTGGTCGGGACATCCACCTAGTATAGACAGCTTGAGAGTATTTGGTTACGTGGCCTATGCTCACATTGGGCAAGACAAGATCGAACCTAGATCCTTGAAATGCATGTTCATGGGATACCTTGGAGGATTCAAAGCTTATAAGCTAGTGTGCCTAGAGCTAGGTCACAGAAGGTGTATCACCAGTCGAGATGTAGTTTTCAATGAAGCAAAGATTGCTTTCAAGAAAACAGATGATAATGACGAAGAGCTGGAACAGGGAGAGATTCATGTTGAGGTAGAGCATGTTGATATTGAATTGCGTACCCTAGATGAAGTCGAAGAAGAAGCAGAAGTTGCTGTTGAAGATGAGGTGACTAATAATGACTACCTGCTAGCAAGAAACAGGTTAAGGAGAGTCATCATGCGACCTCACAGACTTGGGTATACAGATCTTATAGCTTATGCCTTAATCTCTGCAAGTGAGGTTCTCGACAAAGGACCTAGAAACTATAAGGAAGTAATGAGGAGTCAAAAGAAGACAGAATGGATGAAGGCCATGGATGATGAGATGAAATCTCTTCATGATAACCAATCCTTGTTTTTCCTTAACTCTAACCCTTGTGTGTTTCTTGATCATAAAGAAATCGAGTATATTTTTCTAAGGTGTCCTAATTCACAACAAATTGGTGCGGTGAGCATGGAAAAGATGCCTTCAATAAAGTATGAGATTGAAAAGTTCACTGGAGTGAATGAATTTGGTCTATGGCGCTTGAAGATGAAAACCCTATTGGTTTACTAGGGTTGTTTGGAAGCATTTAAGGGAGAGGCAGTAGTGGACGCTGCATTAACGAGATAAGAAAAGAAGACCATGATAGAGAAAACACACATCGCAATATTGTTGAGCCTTGGTGATAAGGTTCTTCGACAGGTATCAAAGGAGACTACGACATCAGGGTTATGGTTGAAACTTGAAAGTTTGTACATGACCAAATCTCCGGTGAATCGACTCTACCTAAAGAAATCTTTATATTCATTCAAGATGAGTGAAGACAAAGTCTTGGCTGAGCAGTTGGACATGTTCAAAAAGATGATTCTTGATCTTGAAAGTATTGATGTGAAGATCGATGATGAAGATCAAGCACTCTTGTTGTTGTGGGCTTTGTCCAGAACACATGCTCACTTCAAAGAAACTCTCCTTTATGGAAGGGAGTCCATGAGCTTTGAAAAAGTTCAATCAACTTTATATTATAAGGACCTGAACAAACGAAAGGAGCATAATCCATCGACAGTGGGCAAAGGTTTGGCCGTTAAGGGAAAATTCTGGCGAAAGGATGGTAAGTTCGACAAGAAGAAAGGTAAAACACAACAGAAGTCTTATAGTGACGAGGTATCTGGTATTCGATGTTATCATTGTAAGAAGGAAGATCACATAAGAAAAGTGTGCCCTGAATGCCTAAAACAGAGCAACGCGACCATTGTTCAAGATGACTTCGAATCATCTGATGTACTTGTGGTTTCAAGCGGCGACTCAAGAAAGGAGGGGATTATAGATTCAGTTTGGACTTGGCACATGACTCCAAACAGAGAATTGTTCGTGGAGCTATGTGATCAAGATGGTAGATTAGTGCTGCTGGGAAACAACAAATCTTGCAAAATTGTAGGTATTGGATCTGTGAAATTTAAGCTCCATGATGAGTCAATAAGGTTATTTCTCTTGGTGAATTCGACAGGAAGGGATATGTTTTTCAAGGATAAAAAATTATCCTAAGAGTCATGAAGGGGTCGAAAGAAGTCTTGAGAGGCATGAAGAAACAAGGCTTTTATACCCTTGAGGCTGAAGTTGTAAGTGGTTCGACAAATGTTGCATCCATGAAACCATTGTCAAAAATAAAAATTTGGTACATGATATTGGGCAATGTCAGTGAAAGGGGTCTGGTCGAATTAGGGACACAAAATTTTCTTGGAGGAGACAAAGTCGAAAAGCTGAAATTTTGTGAACCCTGTGTACTTGGAAAATCGTGCAGAGTGAAGTTTAACAAAGGCAAAAAAAGAACTCATGGATCCCTTGATTACATCCATGCTGATCTTTGGGGGCCTACAAGGTGCCCATCACATTCAGGAGCAAGGTATTTTCTATCCATAGTTGATGATTACTCCAGGAAGTTATGGGTATTCATCTAGAATACTAACAATGAAACTTTTTAAAATTTCAAAGGTTGGAAGTCTCTAGTCGAAAATTAGACTGGCAGAAAGGTCAAAAGGTTGAGAACCTAAAATGGCCTTGAATTTTGCAATGAGGCGTTCGACAGTTTTTGTGTTGCCTCAGGTATTGCAAGGCATAAAACTACTGCAAGGACTCCACAACAAAATGGTTTGGCAGAAAGGTTTAATCGAACTATTTTATAAAGAGTTAGATGCATGTTAAACTAGTGCTGGATTATAGAATATGTTATGGGCTGAGGCTGTTTTGACAACAACATATCTAATACACAGATGTCCTACGACTGTGTTAGATACGAAGACACCTGAAGAAGTTTGGTCGGGACATTTGCCTAGTCTCGACAGACTGAGAGTATTTGGCTGCATGGCCTATGCTCACATTAGGTAAGACAAGGTTGAACCTAGAGCCCTGAAATGCATGTTTATGGGATACCCTAAAGGATTCAAAGCTTATAGGCTATGGTTCCTATAGCCAGATCACAAGAGGTGTATCACTAATCGAGATGTAGTTTTCAATGAAGCAAAGATGGATTTCAAGAAAACTCATGATGCTGACAAAGAGCTGGAATAGGGAGAGATTTCTGTTGAGGTGGAGCATGTTGTTGTTGAATTACGTACTCCAGATGAAGTCGAAGAAGAAGCAGAAGTTGTTTTCGAAGATGAGGAGACTGATAATGACTACCTGCTAGCAAGAGACAGGTCGAGGAGAGTCATCAAGCCACCTCACAGACTTGGGTATGCAGATCTTATAGCTTATGCCTTAATCTCTTCAAGTGAGGTTCTCGATGAAGGACCTAGAGACTATAAGGAAGTTATGAGGAGTCAAAAGAAGACTGAATGGCTGAAGGCCATGGATGATGAGATAAAACCTCTTCATGATAACAACACCTATGATCTGGTTAAGAAAGCTGCTGGAGCCATGTTAGTCAGCTGTAAATGGGTTTTCAAAGTTAAGAAAGGAATAAAAGGTGTGGCATCGAAAAGATACAAGGAATGATTGGTCGCTAGGGGTTTCACTCAGAAAGAAGGTGTCAACTTCAATGATGTGTTCTCTGCAGTTGTGGAGCTCATATCCATTTGAATGTTGCTTGCCACGATGGTGTATTTCGACCTTGAGCTGGAACATATGGATGTGAAGACTGCGATCTTGTATGGTGATCTAGATGAAACAATCTTGATGAGGCAACCTGAAGGGTATATTGAAAAGAGGAAGGAAGATAATGAGTGCAAGATGGAGAGATCCTTATATAGACTTAAACAATCTCCTCGATAGTGGAATAGGAGATTCGACAAGTTCATAGCACGAATAAGTTTCATTAGAAGTCAGTTCGACCAACGTGTTTACTTCAAATTTCGACTTGGTAATTCATTTCTTATTTTGTTGCTTTGTATGGATGATATTCTAATACCAAACAACTGTCGCTACTCAAAAATGCAACGACTGAGAGGTGAAAATAGAAAGACAGAAGAGTCGCCATCAAACTTTATTTTCCCATGAGGGGAAGGGAAAACATCAAGGAAACCCTAAGAAAGAAATGGATAAGATGGTCTCGCAGCCAAGAGAAAGGGTTCGGAAGCCGGTTATGCAAAGGGAAGGTATTAGCACCCCCCGCATTCATCATACTCGATGGGAACCATTTACTTGTCTGCGTGTGAAGATATTTGCTAAAAGATATTTCTATAAAGGGTGTTCCAAAGGGATGAAGAGAAGGGCTAGAAACGGGAAAAGAGAGATGAAAGGGAAGAAAAGACTCGGTAGAACCTCACGGTCTTATGCCTACGCACTCTCAACATGTATGAGAAAGTCAGAGTCAACATAGTTCGGAGGACTACGGATAAAAGATGAAAACGTGTGCTCGGCGAGGATTGGGGCCCTCGTGCCTACGTATCTTCACTTAAAAGAAGTGAAGAATCAGAGCAGCCGTAGTTCGGCCTACGGTTGATTGGGAAATTCTGGTAGATGATGCTAACATACACATTCTATCAGTTAGGTGCATTGCAACTCGCTTGTTGAGTCTTAGGCGTTACCTATTTGCGGGAGAACGGACGTAGTATGTCCTTCTCTGAAAAGAGAGTTTTCGCAATCGAGGCAAGATGTCACATTTGATTTGTGGAGGTTATTTAAAGGGTCAAATAGGTCCTCAGATAGTAACCCCTTGCGGGTAGTACCCAATTCTTTATCTCAAAGATTTATTGTGAAAAATGGTGTGACGAATATAGTCACGTCTTCATATTGAAAGACGAGTATCGAGATCACACACTCTACAGTGAGTATCCTGACACTCGGAGAGGAAGAAGTCTGCACTCAATCCTCTCTCTTTAGTTCAATATAAAGAGAACTTTATTCTCTTTATTAAAGATGTTTTAATCTTGAATGGTAAACACTTTACGATAGTGAACCCTAAAGGTAGTGTCAAGCACTCGGGATAGGAGAAGGCTTACGCCTAACCACTCCACAACCATTCAAGTTTTATATTTTCATGCAGAAACATGGTGGAATGGAAGTGGGTCTGGAAATACCTCGACGAAGAGTTGAGGGTTTTGATTGAAAACGGAACCGACTTGACGACGAGTCAAGGGTTAAGGCGTGAGAAATGATACTAGTCCATGGGGGTGCTCCTAATATCAAGTTCACAATGAAGTGTGACAGTGTGTGCGATATGTTGATGGCGAATGCGGACGAGCACTTGACTTACAGATGGGTGTTTAAAAATGGCTCGATGACGAATTGAGAATTAGTTTGAAAACGGTTATACTAGTCCCTGGGCGTGCTCCTAGAAGATAAGCCGTAGTCAAAGAAATACGAAATACGTACATCGAAAATGGGAGAGGGTACATGAAAATTACATGGGATTGCACGAAATAAAAGGTCTCATTGTCAGGTAGCCAAAGAGAAAGTCGTGTGTGTGCAATGTGTCATAAACTAAGCCTTGAGCAAAAGTCGGGCACAACTCGATGCTAGGTTTCCTGAAAAATGTCCACTGATCCAATACTCGGACAAACAGCCAACAGTCTACCAACTTAGGGTTTTATGGTTTCGATAATTATTAGGTGTTTCGAAAGAATGTGAATAAGATAGGAAATGAATATGAATATATACAGGATACGAATAATATACAGGATATATAACAATATATACAAGAATATTCACAATAGTATATCGAGATAAATCTCAATGAGTATATGAACAAGATAATATCGATTGAAAATAAAACAGTGGTATATTTGACTAGAAATAAAATAGTGTATATTTCACAGAAAGTAAAGTTAGTGGTCAGTCATTGTTGAATTGAATCAGGATAAAATGTAACGCTAAATTGTCGTAGCTCGACTTATGATGAGAGTCGAACTATAGGAGGTCGCGTAAATTATTATCCGGGCTAAAAATAAGATAGAGAAATGATATTGAGGATCATTCTTCGATTAAATTATGTCGTACAGACAAAAGAATAGTGAGATCTCGTCTTAATCACAAACTCGTGTTAATTAATCGAGGGAAAACTCTCACGATCCCAAAGTATAGAAAAATGATCCAAATGATCATTTTCTACAGATTTGAAACGATGAAGGTTATCAACCTTGAAAACCAACATTCGTGAATCGAAGACTTCATAGATCGAGAAAAATTAAATAAAATAAAAAATGAAGAAGAAATTGAAAGAGAAAAGAAGGTGGTTTCAGATCCATCAATATTTATCAATAGTTTGACTAATAATGATTTTCGGAGGTCTCGTTATCGACCAAAAAATGAAACTAAATAACTCCACGACTAGATCAAGATAAGATGAAGAAAGTGGTATAAAAAGAAAATCAAGAATGATTTAGTGAACTAAAAACAAAATATTTAGCGAAATTTTTTTTTATATTTTTTACAAAAATCACTAAATAATTATTAAAACTCTAAGAACTTATTTAGAAAAAAAATGTATTAAAACTCTAAAATCTAAATTTAGAAAAATAAGTTAAAAAACTCTAAAACTAAATTTAGGAAAATAAGTTTAAAAAAACTCTAAAACTAAATTTAGAAAAAATAAAAGTTATAAACTCTAAAATGAATTAGGAAAAACAAGAAGCATGGGGGTCTGCTGAAAAATTAGGTGTGTGAATATGAGAAGGGATCATATGGG
The DNA here is from genome assembly GCA_963859935.3 of Lathyrus sativus. Lineage (NCBI taxonomy): Eukaryota > Viridiplantae > Streptophyta > Magnoliopsida > Fabales > Fabaceae > Lathyrus > Lathyrus sativus. The sequence goes on from OZ012739.1 coordinate 312,987,878, forward strand.
CCCAAGGCTCATCACCCTTCAAGAACGCAGAAGCAAGAAGAGGACACGGGCTGGTTTCTTTGCCAAAGCCCAATGGGAAATGGAATAGTCATGGCTCAAACATAGCTTTTTTAAAACAAAAGCAAAATAAAAAACAAATCTCAGAAGTAACATCAACAGGTGGTATACGGCTATGGCAGAAACAACAACGCGTTAGGAATCCCCTGCTCCATCATAAATAGAGCATCGACAGAATGAACAAGGTCGAAATGAAACCTTCTTGCGATTCAAATCTATCTTGCTTTCACTTTCTCTTATTCAATTCTACTTAATTCATCTCATGTTTGCATTCAAAATGGGCTTCGATTTTGAAGTTGTTGGTTCATGGGTGTTAGTTCCGCTTCGGATTCGTCATTCTTTTTCGTTTTGTTGGAAAAATATCTTCATCTCATTTTGAATATCTGGGTTTCTTCTTAGTTATGATAGGTTTGTTTGAGGGTAAAGAAGATTGGGGTTGGAATAGATGGTTTCTGCAACGGATGGGTTTGAAACACGGTGATGTGTTTTGACGGTGAGTTTCAAAATGCAACTGCAACAGAGATTTGTTGATGAAATAAAATAGAGGGTGCTTACGACGGCGAAGACGGATAAACGGAGAGAGGGTTTTTGGTGGATTCGGCGGGTCTAGGTTTGCTATGAGTTGCTTTTAGTGTGTTGATGGAGATAGTGGAAAAGATGGAAGAGGCTGAAGGTTGAATTTTATGGTTGATGAAAGGTGAATTTTTTAGGGAAGGATTTGAGGAGTTTTGGATTACTAGTCTTTTTGTAGGAAAAATAGCAGAGGATGCTGTTTTGGCATTTTGGGACGATTTCTGTAGATTGTAGCAGACAGTTTTGGAGTGTTGCAACTTGGTTGGTGTGTTGTGTAGGTTTGTACAAAATGGTTCGCAGGCTATAGCGTGTTATGCTTGATGATGCATGATTTGGCATGGAATGAAGCGTCATTGTGTTATTGTGCAGGGTCAGCGTGTTGTTGTTGTTGTTGTTGTTGTTGTTGTTGTAAGGGTGCAGAAGTATTTTGGCTGGTTATGTTTCATGTACAGTACGATTCTTACATGGTGGGCCTCTTTTGTTTTTGTTTTTTTTTTTGTTTTTGATGTAATTTCTATTTGTGAATTGGACTTGAGAAAAAAAAACAATGCGCTTAGTATGTGAATTTAATATGGGCTTTACTTTATATTTCAATTCCATGAATTTTGGTTTTGTAGAATTTTGTGAAAATTGGTAATGGGAAAACTTTCTTTTTCCTAATGTGATAGGTTTATGAAATGAATTGTAGAACATATGAAATGAAATTGGGATTTAGTTAATACAAATGGATAATGTTGGATTTCATTGAACTTGGATGTGAAATGGGTAATTGGAAAATATGGATAAAGAAAAAGTTATGGACATTAGGAAAAATGGATTTGAAATGGAAATTGGATATCAAATGGATTTTGGGGTGCAACAACTGCCCTTATTCAATCGACTTGGACCTGAAGGTATGAAAAGCAACCGCTTTCAAACATTCAAGGTAAAAAAGGTGATTGAATACAAAAAGAACCCAGAAATTTGCAAACTGCACGGATATACAGAGTAAAGAGATTACCAGCCGAAGGTGGACTTAAGAACAATGGGTACCAACCAAATGTTGGGATAACCTATATAGTAACCAATCAGAATGATAACAAGGGCTACTAACCAAAAGTCAGGATTGCCAGAGAATTATATCCGAAAGTTGTGAGAAAGAGGCTACTAACCAAAAGTTAGGATCACCCAGAAGGTTACCAACCAAAAGTCGAAATAAAAGCTACTAACCAAAAGTTAGGATCGCCAAGAAAAGACACCAACATCCAAAAGTCGGGATTGTTAATAAATGAACGGATAGCTACCAACCAAAAGTAGGAATCACCAAGACGTTTACTGAATGCGAACTTGACCGAGAACGAGGCCTACCAACCAAAAGTCGGGATAACGAATCCGTGGGGAATAAAAGAAGATCCAACAACCAAAAGTCAGGGTAAAAGCTACTAACCAAAAGTTAGGATCACCGGGAAAGGAGACTACTAACCAAAAGTGGGGCAAAGGTTACTAACCAAAAGTTAGGATCACCAAGAAAGGAGAATACCAACCAAAAGTCAGGATAACATCCACAAAATGACGGACTACCAACCAAAAGTCGGGATAACATCTAGGAAACAATGGACTACCAACCAAAAGATGGGAGAACATCCACAAAACAATAGACTACCAACCAAAAGTTGGGATAACACCCAGGAAACAATGGACTACCAACTAAAAGTCGGGATAACATCCAGGAAATAATGGACTACGAACCAAAAATTGGGATAACATCCACGAAACAACGGACTACCAACCAAAAGTCGGGATAACATCCAGGAAACAATGGACTACCAACCAAAAGTCGGGATAACATCCAGGATAGGCAGAAAGTAGAATCAACCAATTTACAACCTGAAAAGAGAACTCCACTAGGGAAAAAGAAACTTAAACAAGCAAACCCTGCTGGGGATCAAAAGCAAGATGAAAACATGATTTTGTGTTGGGGTAAAGTACTACAAAGGCTCATGAATTATGTTGTTATCTGCTGGAGAGATGTCTGGTAACAAAAGTATCAAACCTGGCTTATGCTTCGCATGCATATGTTTGAATATGACGTAATGCTCCATACGAAATGGAAATACTATGCGCTTGGGAGGATGCTATGCAAAATGCAAATGCAGAGGAGCACCACCAAGAAAAGGTGCCGAGAAGAACGATAAGCAAACTTGTTGAAGAATATGCCCTGAACGGCCTTCCGAAATAGAACTCTTCTGGGGACAATTCCATTCCATTGGGAATTGAGAATAACATCCATCGGAAAGTTGTCCCAAAGATATTACCTTGAAGAATACCAATGACCATTGGACTCTGCTGCGGATGTTTACCATTTCTGATTTACTCGTCGAGGGAATCAACATCAATCTCTTATAGGGGAGAGTAGTCAATAACAAAAGGTTAGAATTACTTTCATGAGGAACGCCCATGAACTTTGAAGAGTATGCCCCTGAACATGCTGAGTTTTGCTTTAAAACTCTTGATCTTGGTTAATAAAAGGTTGAACAACTTCGTGGGGAACACTCACGACTTCAAAGGAGATGCCCCTGGCTAAGCTAAAGGTCACTTTGAAAATCTTGAATTTTCCCGACAAAAAGTTGAACAACTTCGTGGGGAACGACCACGGTCTTGCAGAAGGTGCCCCTAACTAGGCAGAGAGTTGCTTGATGTCTTGTCTGGTTTGCTCAACAAAAGTTGGAACAACTTCATGGGGAACACCCACGGTTTCAAAGGAGATGCCCCTGGCTGGGCTGAATATGGTCTTGACAACTGATCAACCCTATGGTTGAAATCACTTCGTGATGAACATCCACGGTCTTGGAGGAAATTCCCCTGACTGGGCTGAAACTCATTTTTGAAATCTTATCAACCAAAAGGTTGAAATAACGTCATGGGAGATGTCCATGGTCTTGAAAAAACCTACCCTGGCTAGGCTGAACCTTGTTTTGATACCCTTGAATTTCATGAGGGGAAAACTACGGTGTTGCAAGAAGATGCCCCTGACTGGGCTGATGACGATCTTGGAAATCTTCGAGATTAATCCTAGACCTAGGCCTGCACATGCGAATGCTTGATGATAATGATGTTCCATAATGAATGGAAATGCAAATGCAAATGCTGAAACGCGGAGATGCAAGAGCTGAGGAAATATGTTATGATTCTGGGTATGCATATGATACAAGATGCTTATGAAGTCGAATGCGATGCGTATGATGCGGACGTGTATTTGGAAATGCAAGTGCCAACATGGCATACTTTTGGTAGTTGCCAATGCGGATTGGACTTTGGGTGGAGGGAGGGATTAACTTCCTCGACACGCAGTTCGCTGAAGGTGCCATGACTGAAGCAGAAGATGCTCTTAATGCTCCAAGTCTGGATACTTGGTGGTTTGTTGTAAACTTGCTTCAGAGGGAACCACAACTCTGCTTGGTGGTCAAGGTGGCCTGGTCTTGCCCCAATTTAAACATGGTAACGGCCTGCTCCTGATTAACCGGTTCTGATTTGCGGAAATTGAGCTTTGATGCTTTGAGATGACCTGCCCTTGATCGAGCTGTTGAATGATTTTCCCCAGCCTGTGGGTTTAGAAGTAGCCTTGCTTTGTATCAGCCATTGGAAGTCAAGTTCTTCCTCGTTTTCCCCTTGTTGGAGTGTCTTGGATGTCTAGCACTGATTTTCTATTACAATTGTTCATTCGCAAATGATAATCTTAATGCAAAGTTCATGCAAGTTTGAAAAGTGTCATTTATAGAAGTGTCGTGATAGTGAGAGACGAATGGACCATTAGTCCAGAAGTTGTGCTAATTTGATTGGTGTGAAAGATATAGCAAGAATAATGACACTAATTATGATGATTAACAGATATGTGAGGAGTCAGCTTACGCAACCTTACAATGGTATGCTTTCAAAATAAACCTCATCTCAATTAGGTCTTTCGAGGGTTGTAACATGGTTGGATTCACGGATACGACTCAAACTTTATTTGTACCCACCCCTTCTTCTTTATGATCTCCCATCCTATGTTCAGTTAATTCTGCACATGCTTATCTTGACGGTGTAAGCTTGATGGTTCAAGGTTTGCTCGAAATGGCAGTCACCCTATTGTAATGTTGATGGATATCAGTGACCCTTTTGATTTGATTTAGTGATCACCGAATCTTGTTTTGTTTTTGTTGAGGCTTTGAGGGCCTCTTTTGATTTTGTTTTTGATCCCTAAATTTTGCATGGACTAATCTTGTCAGATCCATCGAGATCGCCTTGATTTTTTCCTAAGTCCCCTTTGAAGTGCTTGACTTAGCAGGCTGTTGATTTTTTCAGATTTTGTTGGAGAATTGTGACTTCCATGTAATGGGTCTTTGATGAACATCCGTCTTTTGGATTTTGCTTTGTTGAGTTGAGTGCATAGTTGGATTAACTAAAAAACTACCCTACCCCAGGTTAAGTGTAAGGGTTTGAATATCTGAAGGAAACTACTACTTCTAGGCTTGAAGTTGTTAGCTAGGGATTGACTCCTTATATATTTGGTGTTTGGGGAATTGAAACAATTCCTATACATCATTGACGAGGTTCTGACTGAAAGCATACGGTTTACAATTATGGGTATTTTAGTTTTCTTCATCCTCCCTCAAATCATGCTAAATAACAGTTGATAAAGAGTGGAGTGGTTAAGACATGCATCGATGATTCGATAGAAGTGAAAATGAGTGAATATGACATAACTAATTCAAAACATGCATAAACAATACATTAATGAAAAACCAAATACGAATGGAAATGTTTAAAGCATACAATACTTCAATAATAAAGACAAATTACAAGAATGCCCATAATGGAATGGCAACATGACTGCCTTCTTCAGGGAGATTTGACTTGACTGGACTTGATCTGATCTGATGTTGGCACTAGCTGGCCGGTGGCATTGGATTGTTGATGACATTTGGAGACTTCCTATTGAAGTTGATAGCATCTCTATTGGTCATGTCTCGAACCTTGTGCTTGAAAGTCCTGCAGTTCTCAATTGTATGACATGGAGCAACCATATAAAACTCATGATGAGCATTTGTATCATAGTCGACATAAATGACAGCTGGAGGAGCTAAATCTCTTGAAACAATAGCCTTCTTTTCCCATCAACTGAGAAAAGATACTAGCACATGGTTATGGCAGGTGATCAAAGACTCTATCTGGCCTCCACATTTCCTATCGACTAGGCTGACGTTGTTGACAAGCATCTTGCTGTCTGTTGAGCAGTTTGCAATGGTTATTGCTGAGGAGGATATTGATATCCTTGTTGGTTGTAGGCTTGTTACTGAGGAGCCTGTTGCTGAGGCGTTTGAGCTTGAACCGCTTGAATAACTGGAGGATAAGGCATTGGAGCATATTACACAGCAGTAACATAGGATACGGTAGTAGGGGATTTGGTAAGGCATAGGAGTGGGAGCTTGTTGAGAAGCTTTCCCTTTCTGCACAGAGACGACATTTGTTTCACCCTCTTTCTTCTTGTATTCGTTGAAAGGCTTCTTGGCATTGGCCTAACTATTAGAACCTCCTTCGATCCTTCCTCGATTCTCTCTTCAATAATCACCAAGTCATAGAATCCAGCAGAGACACTACTGATTAGTTTCTCGTAGTACTGGCCTTGCAAGGTACCTATGAAGATATCAATGAGTTCACGATCAATCAAAGGTGGATGCACCCTTAGCTCTCTCCATCATTGCGTATACTCCTTAAAGGATTCGCTGCTATTCTGAGATAGGCTTCGAAGTTGAGTATGATTCGGAGCAAGATCGTTGTTTTACTTATACTATGTGACAAATGAATCAGCTTGTTCAGCCAAAGTGCGCACACTGTTATGCTCCAGCTGCATATACCATTCGAGTGGTGGACCAGACAGTCTGTCTTGGACTAAGTCATTAGCCTTTCATCTCTGGCATAGACAACCATCTTGTGACAATACCTCTTCAAATAAATGTTCGGGCAGCTGAGGCTTTTGTACTTTAAGAATTCTGGTGCTTTGAACTTGGGAGGAATGACGACATCAGGCACCAAGCATAATTCCAAAGCACTGAGAGAGTTTGAGTTGTGCCCTTCCATGACTTGGAATTTTTTAGGTAAATCGCGGCACATCTTGATGGCTTCAGAATCCTAAGCAGCAACAGGACTGGCAATGAGGATATCGTTATACTGGTCCAACAGATTCTCTCAGGTATGAGGAACGGGGATCTGGACAACAGTAGATTGGGTTTGCAGGACAGCTCCAACAGTAACTCCAGGCGCTGTAATTGGTTGAGAAGTGATTCCTTCAGCTATGGTAGGGAAGTTCCTTGGCATACCATAAGAGTTTGGGATAGGAACTGAAAGTCTTGAGGTAGACTCTTGCCCTTGACCATTGTTGTTGAAGACAACAGCAGCTTCACACTATCCTTCTGGAAAAGATATATAACCTTTGTCAATCAGTTGTTGCACTTTAGCTTGGAAGGCTTCACAATCTTCAGTCGAATACTTCATTGATCCAACATGACATCCATAGTTCTTATCGGGATTGTTCCTAGGAGGGTATGGTCAAGCAACGATTTGAGAGTCTTGGGCTTCAATGATGAGCTTTAAATCTAATGCGTTCGAAGATGACTGTATGGCATATGATTTGGATGAAGAGAAGTAATCCTTCTTTCTAAATTGTTGTGAGGCCTATACTGGTTTTGACACTGATATCCTTGGCTACGGGCTCGTTGATTCAAATGAGGAGCGATCCATGGTTTCTGGGACGAAGCTTTAGGCACAGTAGGTTTCCCATAAGGATAACATGGCACCAGAAATGATGAGCGTTGAGAAGATGAGGGACCATAAGGTTTTGTTGGTGTACCCTAGGAATACTCAATATTTACTGTGACTGCATTGACTTCATCTTTCTCTTCCTCTTGGAAATTGCTGAGAGATTCAGTCTCACCGGTCTGGCTACTTGAGGCGTCTTGGACTTGTTCACTCTTAAGATAGCTTTCGATGCGTTCTCCTACTACCACAAGATCAGAGAAGCTTGATGGCGCACAACCAGCCATTCTTTCAAGACGAGAGCCATGCAAACCATTTATAAGCATGTTGATCAATTCCCTGTTCAAGAGTGGTGATTGCATTCTGGCTGTTAACTTTCTCCACCGCTGTGCATATTCTTTAAAGGATTCACTGCTATTCTGGGATAAGCTATGCAACTGGGAGCCACCTTCAGATTAAACTGGTAATGCTTTTTAGAAAAGCGCTAGCTAAGTTCTTCCCTGATTGAATATAGCTTCTTTCTGAGTCCATGTACAAACTCAAAGGTGCTCCACTCAAACTATCTTGAAATTAATGAATCATCAACTTATCATCATGAGCGTAAGAGGTCATTTCTCAACAGAAAAATCACCAAATGACGCTTCGGGTAACTAAAGCCTGTATACTCCTCGAAGTTGGGTACCTTAAATTTCGGAGGAATCACCAAGTCTGGCATTAGACACATATTAACAGCATCGAACCTGGGCGTATCATTCACTTTCATGGCTTGGAGTTTATCCTCAATTGCAAACCTTTTCCTTCACGGGATCAGTCAATGGCACCTTCTAGGTTTAAGTAGGAATGCTTACTCATGGAAGACCGTCATCAAGCAGAAGATCACTCGGTGGATTAGTTGCCATAGTAAATCCTGGGGAATCAGCATTCTGGCGGGAGTTTTCTGACATAGCCACCTCAGTTTGCTTCGTCTAACATGCCTTTCCAGGCGTCTATAATCCTCTTGCTTCAAATGCTTCATAGCTCCCACAGGTTCAACATGAGTGTTGGGAAATCAACCTCGGGTTACGGACAAAGGATATGTGAGCTCTTGGTATTCTGGTCAGAGAAGGATATGCAAAATGATGCTTAGACACTTATGCAAATGCAATGCTTTATGAATGCACATGAGAACAGATCCGCCACAGGGATCAAGGTCACAGGTTCTGCAAGGTAACGCAACAAGATATCCCTCACCTCGGGTGGGCAATCTCAAAGACTATAAATAAAGTCCCATGCACTAACCCTCAAGAGTTTTCCATCATAACAACGATTCATAAGATGGTAATCCTTTCAAAGGATGAACACAGAGTCATGTCTTAATTAACCTTTAGAATAGGATTCGAAAAAGGTCCTCAGAATCATGGACTCCCACGTCAGAAATAAAGACGCTATTACAACTACTCGTAAGATATAATCATCCCAAAGGGGCCTCAACTGAGTGGTGGAATTCAAACCAACTCAACGAGTCCTAAGTCTTGCAAATCAGAAAGAAACCACCTCCTAACTTAGCGTATGCTAGAAAGCTCGGGTAGAAAGCTTTTATTCTTACAAACCATCCCTAATAAACCCAACAGATAAGAGGAACATATCATAATAAAACAATGAAAACAGATAAATCACACATGCGACAAACAAACTAGGTTTGGCTTGTTAGGTGTCCCCAGGAGAATCGCCAAGTTGTCGCTACTAAAAAATGCAATGACGGAGAGGCGAGAATGGAAAGACAGAAGAGTCTCCATCGAACTTTATTTATCCCATGAGGGGAAGGGAAACATCGAGAAAACCCTAAGAAAGAAACAGATAAGATGGTATCGTAACCAAGAGAAAGGGTTCGGAAGCCTGTTATGCGAAGGGAAGGTATTAGCACCCCTCTTATCCATCGTACTCGATGGGAACCATTTGCTTGTCTATGTGTGAAGATATTTTCTAAAAGATATTGCTATAAAGGGTGTTCCAAAGGGATGAAGAGAAGGGCCAGAAACGGGAAAAGGGAGATGAAAGGGAAAGAAAAGACTCGGTAGAACCTCGCGGTCTTATGCCTACGTATTCTCAACGGGTATGAGAAAGTCAGAGTCAACGTAGTTCGGAGGACTATGGATAAAAGATGAAAAAGTGTGCTTCACGAGGATTGGAACCCTTGTGCCTACATATCTTCACTTAAAAGAAGTGAAGAATTAGAGCAGCCGTAGTTAGGCCTACGGTTGACTGGGAAGTTCTGGTAGATGATGTTAGCATACGCATTCTAGCAGTTAGGTGTATTGCAGCTCGCTTGTGGAGTCTTAAGCGTTACCTGTTTGCGGTAGAATGGACATAGCATGTCCTTCTCTAAAAAGAGAGTTTTCGCCATCGAGGAAAGATGTCACATTTGATTTGTGGAGGTTATTTAAAGGGTGAAATAGGTCCTCAGATAGTAACCCGTTGCGGGTAGTACCCAATTCTTTATCTCAAAGATTTATTGTGAAAAATGGTATGGCGAATATAGTCACGTCTTTGTATTGAAAGACGAGTATCGAGACCACACACTATACAGTGAGTATCCTGACACTCGGAGAGGAAGAAGTCTACACTCAATCCTCTCTCTTTAGTTCAATACAAAGAGAAATTTATTCTTTTTATTAAAAATGTTTTGATCTTGAATGGTAAGCACTTTACGACAGTGAACCCTAAAGGTAGTGTCAAGCACTCGGGATAGGAGAAGGCCTACGCCTAACTACTCCACAACCATTCAAGTTTTATTAGGAAAAGAGTTTGAAAATGCACTTGGTACGAGACCAAGGTTTTAGGAGAAAAGTTGTAAAAGAGAACAGGTGGTGAATTGGTTTAACAATTTGTTGAGAAAATGTGCATGACGTTGGATCAAGGGTTTGACTTATATTTGCATGCAAAAACATGGTGGAATGGAAGTGGCTTTAGAAATACCTTGACGACGAGTTGAGGGTTTTGATAGAAAACGGAACCGGCTTGACGACGAGTCAAAGGTTAAGGTGTGAGAAACGATACTAGTCCTTGGGGGTGCTCCTAATATCGAGTTCACAATAAAGTGTGATAGTGTGTGATAGGTTGATGTCGAATGCGGACGAGCACTTGATTTAAAGAGGGGTGTTTGAAAATGGCTGGATGACGAATCAAGAATTGGTTTGAAAATGGTTATACTAGTCCCTGGGGTGTTCCTAGAAGATAAGCCGCAGTCAAAGAAATACGAAATACGTACATCGAAAATGGGAGAGGGGTACATGCAAATTACACGAGATTGTACGAAATAAAAGGTCTCATTGTCAAGTAGCCCAAGAGAAAGCCGTAAGTGTGCAATGTGTCCTAAACTAAGCCTTGAGCAAAAGTCGGGCATAACTCCATGCTAGGTTTCCTGAAAAATGTCCAATGATCCAATACTCGGACAAACAACCAACAGTCCACCAACTTAGGATTTTATGGTTTCGATAATTATTAGGTGTTTTGAAATAATGTGAATAAGATAGGATATGAATATGAATATATACAGGATATATAACAATATATGAACAAGATAATATCGACTGAAAATAAAACAGTGGTATATTTGACTGGAAATAAAGCAGTGTATATTTGACAGAAAGTAAAGTTAGTGCTCAATTGTTATTGAATTGAATCGGGACAAAATATAACGCTAAATCGTCGTAGCTCGACTTATGATGAAAGTTGAACTATAGGAGGTCGCGTAAATTGCTATCCGTGCTAAAAACAAGATAGAGAAATGATATTGAGGATCATTCTCTGATTAAATCATGTCGAACAGACAAAAGAAGGGTGGGATCTCATCTTAATCACAAACTCGTGTTAATTAATCGAGGGAAACCTCTCACGATCCCAAAGTATAAAAAAATGATCCAAATGATCATTTTCTATAGATTTGAAACGATGAAGGTTATGAACCTTGAAAACCAACATTCGCGAATTGAAGACTTCATAGATCGAGAAAATTAAATAAAATTGAAAATGAAGAAGAAATTGAAAGAGAAAAGAAGGTGGTCTCAGATCCATCATTATTTATCAATAGTTTGACTAGTAATGATATTCGGAGGTCTCGTCATCGACCAGAAAATGAAACTAAATAACTCCAAGACTAGATCAAGATAAGTTGAAGAAAGTGGTATAGAAAGAAAATCAAGAATGATTTAGTGAACTAAAATCAAAATATTTAGCGGCACATTTTTTTTATTATATTTTTTACAAAAATTACTAAATAAATTATTAAAATTCAAAGAACTTATTTAGAAAAAATGTATTAAAACTCTAAAATCTAAATTTAGAAAAATAAGTTAAAAAACTCTAAAACTAAATTTAGGAAAATAAGTTTAAAAAAACTCTAAAACTAAATTTAGAAAAATAAAAACTTATAAACTCTAAAATGAATTAGGAAAAACAAGAAGCATGGGGGTCTGTTGAAAAATTAGGTGTATGAATATGAGAAGGGATCATATGGGCCCAAGGCCCATCACCCTTCAAGAACGCAGAAGCAAGAAGAGGACACGGGCTGGTTTCGTTTCCAAAGCCCAATGGGAAATGGAATAGTCATGGCTCAAACATAGGTTTTTTAAAACAAAAGCAAAATCAAAAACAAATCTCAGAAGTAACATCAACATGTTGAATACGGCTATGGCGCGAACAATAACGTGTTAGGAATCCCCTGCTCCATCATAAATCGAGCATCGACATAACAAACAAGGTCAAAAAATGAAACCTTCTTGCGATTCAAATATATCTCGCTTTCGCTTTCTCTTATTCGATTCTACCTAACTCGTCTCATGTTTGCATTTAAAATGGGCTTCGGTTTTGAAGTTGTTGGTTCATGGGTGTTAGTTCCGCTTCGGGTTCGTCATTCTTTTCCATTTTTTTGGAAAACTCTCTTCATCTCATTTCGATTATATGGGTTTCTTATTGGTTATGATAGGTTTGTTTGAGGGTAAAGAAGATTGGGGTTGGAATAGATGGTTTCTGCAACGGAGGGGTTTGAAACATGGTGGGTGTGTTTCGACGGTGAGTTTAAAAACGCAACCGCGACAGAGATTTGTTGATGAAAGAAAATAAAGGGTGCTTACGATGGCGAAGACAGATAAATAGAGATAGGGTTTTTGGTGGATTCGGCGAGCCTGGGTTTGCTGTGAGTTGCTTTTAGTGTGTTGATGGAGATAGTGGAAAAGATGGAAGAGGCTGAAGGTTGAATTTTATGGTTGATAAAAGGTGAATTTTTTAGGGAAGGATTTGAGGAGTTTTGGATTACTGGTCTTTTTTGCAGGAAAAATAGCAGAGGATGTTGTTTTGGCATTTTGGGACGATTTCTGCAGATTGTAGCAGACGGTTTTGGAGTGTTGTAACTTGGTTATTGTGTTGTGTAGGTTAGTACGAAATGGTTCGCAGGCTATAGCGTGTTGTGCTTGATGTTGCATGATTTGGCATGTAATGAAGCGTCATTGTGTTATTGTGCAGGGTCAGCGTGATATTGTTGTTGTTGTAAGGGTGCAGAAGTATTTTGACTGGTTATGTTCCATGTGCAGTACGATTCTGACATGGTGGGGTCTCTTTTGTTTTTTTTAATGTAATTTCTATTTGTGAATTGAACCTGAGAAAAAAACAATGGGCTTAGTATGTGAATTTAATATGGGATTTACTTTATTTTTCAATTCCATGAATTTTTTGTTGTAGAATTTTGTGAAAATTGGTAATCGGAAAACTTTCTTTTTCCTAATGTGATAAGTTTATGAAATGAATTGTAGAACATATAAAATGAAATTGTGATTTAGTTAATACAAATGGATAATATTGGATTTGATTGAATTTGGATGTGAAATGGGTAATTGGAAAATATGGATAAAGAAAAAGTTATGGACTTTAAGAAAAATGGATTTGAAATGGAAATTGGATATCAAATGGATTTTGGAAAAAATAAAAATTGGATATTGAAAATTGGAAGCGTAAATTTAAGAACATGGGTTAAGAAGAAAAAGTTTAAAAGTGGATAATGATGGATAGAAAATGGATTACAGACAAGAAAGCCTGAAATAAATCTCAACTCTTTTTTTTTCAAGCTTCAAGAAACACAACTACCCCTGAGAAATCATATGAATGAGATAACCTCTGAATCTCCGATCAAAAGAATCATGAATCACCTTGATTCTGTCTGGATAAATCTTCAGGAAAACAAATCCACAAAGAAGTATAATTTGAAACCATGACCTTAATGATCCTGACTTTGAACCAAATTCTTCAGGAATCAATACTCGATAACCTGATAACCTCCACACATGAAAACTTGTATTTGGGTACACACCACTATGAACATAAGCCAATGGTACAAATAACTTGCAACTGAAGACATTTCTTGATGGTTTGACCATAATTAGGTCGAACATCCATCTGATACTAATCGTAACTGAACAACCACACTTTCCTTAAAACCATGTCATCGTCCTTGATAACCCTGATCTCCTATTCATGATGAGAAATTAGCCCTGATCCCGAGCCAGCTGGATATAGGATTGCTAACAAACTTGAGCCAAAGGACTCCTGATGCTTGGCCAATCTTGAATAATGTAAGATTGATACATGATAATCTGATTCAGAGAAAACATCTGATCCCATGTTTTAAAAGACCAATGCAAAGTATGATTATGAACTAATAATATATGGATGAGTGCGAAACAAAATCCAGTAAAAGTTAGAAAAATATAGGGCAAGTTTTTGGGTGCAACAATAACAATGTCGAAGATGTGATAAGGGTGAAGGTTGAACTCAATAAGGAGTTCGACATGAAGGATCTGGGAGCTACATCCAGGATTTTTGGGATTGACATCCGAAGAGATAGAAAACAGTCAAAATTATGCTTATCTCTACAGGCATACCTACGGAAGATTCTCGAAATGTTTGGTATGTCGAATTCAAAGCCTGTTGTGACTCTGAAAAACCTGCAATTCAAGCTGAGTATAGATCAGTGTCCCAATACTGATTTCAAAAGAGCTTATATGAATAGCATTCCATATACTAATATAGTGGGTTCTTTGATGTATTTTATGGTCTGTACGAGACCCGACATAGCAAATGCAATAAGTCTTGTAAGCAGGTACATGGAGAATCCTAGAAAGGCTCACTGGTAAGCATTCAAGAGGATTCTAAGGTACATAAGTGGGTCTTTGAACAGAGTCCTAATATTTGGTTGATCCTTGGGTGAAAATAGTAAAGCAGCAATCAAAGGATATGTCGACTCAGATTATGCAGGTTGTATGGATTCCAGAAAATTTATTTCTGGATATGTGTTCACTATGTTTGGCACAACAATTAGTTGGAAAGCAACACTTCAGAAGGTTGTTGCCTTATCAACCCTTGAAACAAATTATATATCCCTAACTAAAGCTGTGAAGGAAGCATTATGGCTTGAAGGTTTTGCAAAGGAGCTGAAACTTCAAGGTCGAGTTGTCACTGTTAAATATCATAGTCAAAGTGCAATACACCTGTCAAAGTATTTATCCTATCATGAGCAAACAAAATACATCGATGTGAGGCTGCATTTCATCAGAGGGATAATCGAGCATGGAGAAGTCCAAATGCTGAAGGTTTCGACAGATTATAATTTTGATGATATTATCACCAAGATGTTTCTCAGTTGCAAGTATTTCCATTGTATGTAGTTGATAAAGCTGCACGAAGAAAGCTAGTTTGTTTCTTGAAGGTAGAGTTAGATCAAAGGTGGAGATTTGTGAGATATTGGAACGAACTCTAGTTAGAATTTCGTCAAAGTTTGCTCATATGTTGTTGTCAAAGACCTACGTGCTGTAGTTGAATTGTGTTCTAGTATGTAGTTGTCGAATTGGCCCTTGTGTTAGGATCCAATTGTTTAAGTTAGCTTGTACCCTAAGTTAGCTTATAATAGATAATTGTCAAAAAGTCCATTAGTTTAGTATATTAAATTTTATTATAAATAGAATACTAGTATCTCATCTTAAGTGTGGTGTGACAAAAACTAATTAAGGTGAGAGGGTTATTTGTTATTCTTAAGTACTTGTAATCTTCTTTATAGAGAAAGTAAAGAATAAAAGTTATAACCAATCCTTGTTTTTTCTCCTTGTTTTTCCTTAACCCTAACCCTTGTGTGTATCTTGATAATAAAGAAACCGAGTATATTTTTTTAAGGCATCCTAATTCACAACAAATTGGTGCAGTGAGCGTGGAGAAGATGCCTTCAACGAAGTATGAGTTTGAAAAGTTCACCGGAGTGAACGACTTTGGTCTGTGGCGCTTGAAGATGAAAGCCCTACTGTTCACCAAGGTTGTTTGGAAGAGTTTAAGGGAGAGGCAGTCGTGGATGCTGCATTAACGAGAAAAGAAAAGACAACCATAATAGAGAAAGCCCACAACATAATATTGTTGAGCCTTGGCGATAAGGTTCTTCGACATGTATCAAAGGAGACTACGACATCAGGGTTATGGTTGAAACTTGAAAGTTTGTACATTACCAAATATCCAGTGAATCGAGTCTACCTGAAGCAAGCTTTGTATTCATTCAAGATGAGTGAAGACAAAGTGTTGGATGAGCAGTTGGATATGTTCAATAAGATGATTCTTGATCTTGAAATATTGATGTGAAGATCGATGATGAAGATCAAGCACTCTTGTTGTTGTGTCCTTTTCCTAGAACACATACTCACTTTAAAGAAACTATCCTGTATGGAAGGGAGTCCCTGAGCTTTGAAAAAGTTCAATTAGCCTTGTATTCTAAGGACCTGAACGAACGAAAAGAGCATAAACCTTCGACGGTGGGTGAAGGTTTGGCTATTAAGGGAAAATTCTTGAGAAAGGATGCTAATTTCGACAAGAAGAAAGGTAAAAGTCAGCAAAAGTATTATAGTGGCGAGGCATCTGGTATTTGATGCTATCACTGTAAGAAGAAGGGTCACATAAGAAAAGTGTTCCCTGAACGCCTGAAAGATCATGGAGGTAGAGATAATGGCAACACAACCATTGTTCAAGATGACTTTAATCATCTGATGTTCTTATGGTTTTAAGAGGCGAATCATGAAAGGAGTGGATTATGGATTCAGGTTGCACTTGGTACATGAATCCAAACAGAGAATTGTTCAAGGAGTTATATGATCAAGATGGTGGACCAGTGCTACTGAGGAACAATAAATCTTGCAAAAATTGCAGGTATTAGATCCGTGAGTTTCAAGATCCATGATGAGTCAATAAGGTTATTGACTGAAGTCAGGTATGTACCTAATTTGAAGAGAAATTTGATTTCTCTTGGTGAATTTGACAAGAAAGGATATGTTTTTCAAGGAGAGAAAAGTATCCTAAGAGTCATGAAGGGATCGAAGGAAGTCTTAAGAGGCATGGAGAAACAAGGCTTGTATACCCTTGAGGCTGAAGTTGTAAGTGGTTCGAGAAATGTTGCATCCATGAAACCATTGTCAAAAATAGAAATTTGGCACATTAGATTAGGCCATGTCAGTCAAAAGGGTCTGGTCGAATTATGGAAACAAAAGCTGCTTGGAGGAGACAAAGTCGAAAAGTTGAAATTTTGTGAAGCCTGTGTACTTGGAAAATCTTGTAGAGTGAAGTTCAACAAAGGCGAAAAAATAACTCATGGATCCCTTGATTACATCCATGTTGATCTTTGGGGGCCTACAAGGTGTCCATCACATTCAGGAGCAAGGTATTTTCTATCCATAGTTGATGATTATTCTAGGAACTTATGGGTATTCATCCAGAAGACTAAGGATGAAACTTTTAAGAATTACAAAGTTTGGAAGACTCTGGTTGAAAATCAAACTGGCAGAAAGGTCAAGAGGTTGAGAACCAATAATGGCCATGAGGCGTTCGACAGTTTTTGTGTTGCCTTAGGTATTGAAAGGCACAAAAATACTGCAGGGACTCCATAACAAAATGGTTTGACAGAAAGGTTTAATCGAATAATTTTTGAAATAGTTAGATGCATGTTGACTAGTGCTTGATTAAAAAGGTGTTTTGGGCTGAGGCTGTTGCGACAACAACATATATGACAAACAGATTTCCTTCGATTGTGTTAGATATGAAGACACCTGAAGAAGTTTGGTCGGGACATCCACCTAGTCTCGACAGACTGAGAGTATTTGGTTGCGTGGCCTATGCTCACATTAGGCAAGACAAGGTCGAACCTAGAGCTCTGAAATGGATGTTCATGGGATACCTTGAAGAAGTCAAAGCTTATAGGCTATGGTGCCTAGAGCCAGGTCATAGAAGGTGTATCACCATTCAAGATGTAGTTTTCAATGAAGTAGAGACGACTTTCAAGAAAACTGACGATGATGACGAAGAGCTTGAACAGAGAGAGATTCTTGTAGAGGTGGAACATGTTGATGCTGAATTGCATACCCCAGATGAAGTCGAAGAAGAAGCAAAAGCTGTTGTCAAAGAAGAAGCAAAAGCTGCTGTCGAAGATGCGGAGATAGGTCGAGGAGAATCATTAAGCCACCTCAGAGACTTGGGTATGCATATCTTATAACTTATGCCTTAATATCTGCAAGTGAGGTTCTCGAAGAAGAACCTAGAGACTATAAGGAAGTTCTGAGGAGTCAAAATAAGATTGAATGGCTGAAGGCCATGGATGATAAGATGAAATCTCTTCATGATGACAACACTTGGAAACTGATCAAGAAACCTGCTAGAGCCAGGTTAGTCATTTTTAAATGGATTTTCAAAGTTGAGGATGGAATCGAAGGAGTGGCGTTGAAAAGATACAAGGCAAGATTGGTCACTAGGGGTTTCACTTAAGAAGAAGGTGTCGACTTTAATGATGTGTTCTCTCCTACTGTGAAGCACAAATCCATTCAAATTTTACTTGCCTCGGTGGCATAGTTTGACCTTGAACTGGAACAGATGGATGTGAAGACTGCGTTCTTGTATGGTGATATAGGTGAAACAATCCTGATGAGGCAACCTAAAAGGTATGTCAAAAAGGGGAAGGAAGATTATTATGCAAGCTGAAGAGATCCTTATATGGATTGAAAAATTCTCCTCAAAAGTGGAATACGAGATTAGACAAGTTCATAACACGCATAAGTTTCATTAGAAGTCAGTTCGACCACCGTGTTGAAGGTGAGATAATACTTAGAAGGGGGGTTGAATAAGTATGACAGATTAAGACTAAAAAATAATCACATAATTATTTTTATCCTGGTTCGTTTAAACAACTACTCCAGTCCACCCTTCCTAGAGTGATTTGCCTTTCTCAACAAGGACTTAATCCACTATTAAATCAAACTGATTACAATAGTAACACCTAAGAACAACTGTTCTTAGTCTTCTCAAGAGCTACTGATTCCAACTGAATCCTCTTAAGGAAAACCTTTACAATCAATGTAAATCAAATACAAGAGTATTAATGCTTCTATAAAGCTTTTATCACAACAGTGATTTTTCTCTTAAGTTTAAGTACAAGAAATTCTAAGAAGAATATGAAATAATGAGAGCTTAGAAAAATATGATTTCTTTTCAACAAAATTGTGTAACTGAAGAATGTGGTGGAGTTCTCCTTTTATAGGCAGCTGATCCAAGGATGTTGAGCGTTGAAAAGAGAGTCCCAAAAAGGTCTGAGCCTTTTTGTCTTCACATCAAGTGACCTTTCCTTGAAGTAGATAACACAGAAAAATCCTTTTTGTCTGTGTAAATGTGTCTAGCACAAATGAGGAAAGAGACGTTGATTTACTCCAACGGATATATTCTTGAATATTTCTTCTTCAGTTTTCAGCAAGTTCTTCAGAATCTGAATGGATCAGAGTCTTCTAATGATGTTCAGAACTTTGCTGTATCAGAGTCTTCTGCAGCATGTGTGCTTTCAGCGTGTTGATCATCAGAGCATATTTGACACAGAACTTCAGTACTTGGCAGCGTTAGTACTTTCAGAAACTTCTGTAGAATTATGCTTTGAGAAACTCTTCATACAATATTCTTCTATGCTTCAGATGCTTCAGCTTCAGATGCTTCTGACTAGCTTCAGATGCTTCTGCTTGCTTCAGATTCTTCTGGAGCTTCTGCTTCAAATCCTTCTAGAGACTACGCTCAGGATCTTCTGTAGACAGCAATCATAATCTTCTAATGAATGCATCTGGCGCTTCAGAGTCAGGATAACTTCTTGTGTACCAATCAGATTTGCTTCTAGAGTGATAATTTCATTTCAATCTGCAGTAAAACTCTTAAGCAAATTTTAGAGTATATAATTCTTAAATATAAAATTTCCTAACAGTTATCATCAAAACAAAGAGTTATTATTAAGAACCAATCTATGTTCTAACACGTGTTTACTTCAGATTTCGACCTGGTAATTTATTTGTTATTTTTTTGCTTTATGTGGATGATATTTGTCGCGGTGAAATTTGGATACCAAGCTATTGATTAACTTGAATCTAATTCATTTGCAACCGAACTTTGATTTGTCCAAAGGAAGGGATAAGATTGAAATACCCACAATGCAATGCAAATGCAAGCTAGAGAGTTTTAGGTTCGGGGGTTGGTTAAACTTAGGGAAGGTGCTAGCATCCTAAGTTTCTGTAGTACTCTACAGGAACCTCTTGTTTTATGTTTGTTTATTGCTATGGTTTACCTGCTTAAGGGATGAAAGACCTAGGAGTTTATTTCTAAGTATACTCGATAAGATGTCGCATCTTATGTCTACATATCCTTACGGGAGTGGAATCAGAGTATCTGTAGTTCCCCTAAAGGGTTTGAGGAGTTCTTTGACTGTGGTCAAAGTTCTTACGGGATTAGGGCAGTTGGTTGATCGAGTTTAGGAGAAAAGATGAGTTGTCATTTTAAGGGAGATTTAACCGCCACAAGTGTAAGATATTGTATTATTGTGGGGTGGAGATTCTATCTCGCTTAAGATGACTAACATCTACTTCTCTAATGTTTGAATAATTTGTTTGAGTTGTTTTGTTTGTTTCTATGTTGTAAAGTAAAGACGAAGGTCCTCCTATGGGGTAGGATCTGTCCTAAAAGATCGGCTTGAATGGGATCAAGGATCATAGGGGAGTATGATGCAAATGTAGATGCGATACACACAAGTGTTAAGTCATGTGTAGGTTCTTCCTTTGGACGGAATGCGATGCAATAACATAAATGCGAAAATATAAAGTTACGAATAAAGTAAAGGCAGATAAATAAGGCATACACGGACGCATGAAAGCGCTGAAGTGTGTGGGAGTGTATTGTGAGTGTCAGGTGTAAGCGTAAGCGGCTGATTGCATTTTACGATGTGAGTTGCTTTTAGTTGACTGATTTTAAGCGAGAAGTTGATTTTAGCTGGATTGATTTTGAGTGAGATTAAATAGATTAAATTCTAAGGTTTAAATAAAATGCCATAATGATTTAATTTTATTATCTAGAACTTAAGTGAAATGATTTATTTATAAAATTACGACTAATATTGCATTGATTATAAATAAAAAGGGTTGTTCTTATTATTGTTTTTAAAATACCAAATAGGTTTTAATATTAATAAATTGGCAATTGGATGTAAATTATTTATAAAAGGTTTTTAGTGAATAAATATACATTTAATTAAAATGTTTTTAAGTTGATTTTAAAAAAGGTTAATCCAATTTAATTAGAAAAAATATTTTTAATGTGAATTAATAGGATTTAAAAAAAGGAGTTTTTTAGTTATTAAGATAAAAAAAAAGCTATAAAGGTTGATTAAATTGAAATCATTAAACAAAAGGTGAAATAAATAATTTATTAAATAAAGTGAGTTAATAAAAGATGAATTAACTATATAAAAAACTGATTATGATTAATTAAAAGAAAGGTTATTAGTTATTTTAAAAAATATATTAATTATAAATTATAATTAATTAAATCAAAATTAATTAGAGATTAAATAGATGGCAGATTAAAAGTTGATTAGGGTGATTATGGTGGCTAATTAAGGGTTGCGAGTGATTCTGTGTGGTGAGGCAGTGGGGGTGTACCGTGGGCGTGATGAATGACGTCTTCTCTCTGTCCTCGGGAGCCATTGTAATCTGATTGTACCCTGAAAAGTCGTCCATAAAGGAGAAAACCTCATATCTTGCGGTATTGTCAACCAAAATGTCAATGTGAGGTAACGGAAAGTCATCTTTTGGACTGGCCTTGTTCAAATCCCTGTAATCTACACACATGCGAACCTTACCATCCTTCTTCAGAACGGGCACAATATTAACCAACCAGAGCGGATATTCGGCAGTGACAAGGAAACCTGCATCAATCTATTTCTGTACCTCCTCCTTAATCTTTAGAGCCATGTTGGGTCGAGTTCTTCTTAGCTTCTGCTTTACTGGCGGGCACTCTAGCTTCAAAGGTAGACGATGTTCAACTATAGCAGTGTCTAATCCAGGCATATCCTGATATGACCAAGCAAACACATCAACAAACTCTCAGAGCAAAATGATCAACTGTTTCTTCACCTCAGGCTTGAGCAAAGCTCCAATTCTCACTTCCCTACGGATTTCTTCTGTTCCCAAATTGATTACCTCCAACGGCTCTTGATGAGGTTGGATAGCTTTCTCTTCTTTCTCAAGTAGTCTGGAAATCTCTTCTGGAATATCATCTTTTTCGTCTTTAGCTTCATACACGGGAAACTCAAAATTCGGAGAAGGCAATGGATCATTATTTCTAAGATGTAATTTATATAGCAATCTGTGCAAGTGATATGATTTTTAATAAGTTTTTGTAAAGTGGAAAGCGTGTGTACGCGAGATGCTACTTACTATTTTCCAACATCGTAAATAAATATAAGAAAAAAAAATAACACACAAATGAAAATAAAGGTGATTTATTGATGATAACAAAACCAAAGAGACACGCCCAACAAAGTCACATTTGCCTTGGGCAGAGCAAAGGGGATTATTTAAAAGTAAGCCCTAACAATGCAGTTTCGCCTTGGGCAGAGCGAGAAATTTAAACACAAATGCTTTACTTTGATATATGAATGACAGTAGGGGCTTCAACCACACTCCAGTTCTTAACCAAAACTCCTGGGGTTACAAAGTCTGGAACATCCCCATCTGAATCTTCCTCGGTCACAGCGTAGACTCCAAAGTTGTAGTCAAAATCATCTGAAACATAACCTGGATCTTCCATATAGGGCTCATAATCTTCATAAGGGATGGAGGACCTTGCAGAACCATCTGATATGTAACCTTCATGCTCATCCTCTGACACAACATTAATTTGAGGATGATGGACGACCCCTCCGCTACGGAACACTTCATTAATCAGCGGAAACCCTTGATTTTTGGTAGTTTGTTGAGCAGAACTGCTGGTGAAACCAAGACCTTCTTTATTTCTGTTCTCTGGCAAAGACAACACCTTGCCCCAACCTGTCTGAGGACCACCATTCACTACACGTTGTGCGTCTTTGAATGATGACATGGATGCCTGAGATTTCTGGACACCCTCGCCCACAATAGACAAAGCCTAAAACTGCGTACCAACTTCTTCCTCAGCTTCAACATACGAGAATGATGATAAATGACTCACCACTAAGGCTCGTACTCCACAAACTGTGACCGTTTTCCTTCAAAAACATATTTCAACTTCTGATGCAGGGTGGAAGTAACTGCCCCAGCTTCATGTATCCATGGCCTCCCTAACAAACAGCTATAGGCGGAACGAATGTCCATGACTTGAAACGTGATCATAAAAGTCTGTAATCCAATAGTCATCGACAAATCTACCTTGCCAATTACTGTCTTCCTAGACCCATTAAAAGCTTTGACGATAATATGACTTGGCCTTATCGACGGTCCGTGATAGGATAGCTTAGATAGAGTAGTTTTAGGCATCACATTTAGAGAAGATCCAGTATCAACTAACGCACTGGAAAGAGAATCATTTCCGCAATTCACAGAAATATGTAGAGCCATGTTATGTTTCTTCCCTTCCTCTGGGAGATCGTCCTCATTGAAACCCAGATTGTCACATGAAGTAATACTACCAATGATGTTGTCAAACTATTCCATAGTTACATCTTGTTCAACATATGCTTGCTCTAAAATCTTCTAGAGTGCTTCTCTATGAGCCTTAGAACTCGTCAACAATTGCAACCCAGATATCTTCGACGGGGTTTGCAGAAGCTGATCTGCAACCCTATATTCACTTCTCTTGATCACTTTTAGACATTCATCTGAATTAGACAAATTGGATCCACCAGATTGCCCCACAATTGGATCTTTTGAGCCTGGTTGTTCAAATGACACCTCCTTTTCTTTAGGTGGCACAGTCGGGTAAACTCGACCACTCCTTGTTACTCTGCTGACATCTGCGATGTTAACTACTGAAGGTATAGTGGGCAAAGACACTTCCTTCCCATTTTCCAGCATTGTGGCATTGCATCTGTATGGGATAGCCTTACTAGAAGTGTAAGGGACGGGTCCAGGCACGTTGATTACCAAAGGAGTAACAACCGGCTTTCTGCTATTATAAACGATTTCGATACGCTCCACTTCCTTAAAGTGAAGCACTATAACATAAACTTCTTCGGCCCTTTCATCTGAAACTTCCTGATCATTATCTGCCAAATAGTCTTGAATCATGTTGACGGAGGGTGAACCATGTGGGGGTAACGGATTAACCTGCACATTAGGGTCAGAATCCTTGAAGGACAAAATTCCGCACTTAATGAGCCTCTGGACATCTGTTTTCATACCAAAACAACTCTCAATATCGTGACCTGGAGCACCCTGATGGTAAGGACAAAACCTGTCAGCTCTATAAGAAGGAGGAGGATTTGCGGGAACCATAGGTGGAGCTTTTGTCTGAATATGACCCTTATGAATCAGAGCTGGGAACAAATCAGCATATTTCATAGGAATGGGCTCAAAGTATATCTTTCTATACATACGACCCTGATTGTTGAATGGTCGATTCTGCTGAGGATACTGCGGATTTGGTTGAGGTTGTGGCTGTTGAGCAATGGGGGACTGAGGTTGCTGACTCGGATTTGGAGACTGTAGTTGATAAGTTGGAGCATTAAACACTGGTGATACTGCTGCAACTTGGTGTGATGGCGAATATCTTTTTCTAAATTGTCCCTTTTAAACGGCGTTTACACCCTGCTCTTTTTTCTTCACAAAACCACTCCCATACTTAGTATTATTAGGAGCCTTCTCTTCTTTCGCCAATCTTCCTTCACGGACACCTTCTTCTAAACGCATTCCCATATTAACTGTTTCAGTAAAGTCACTGGGTGCACTTGCTACCATTTTCTCATAAAAGAAATGACCAAGGGTCTTCAGAAAAATCTTGGTCATCTCTTTTTCTTCTAGTGGTGGTGTGACTTGCACGGCCAACTCGCGCCAACGTTGGGCATATTCCTTAAAATTCTCCTTATCTTTCTGTGTCATAGCTCTCAATTAATCTCGGTCGGGTGCCATATCCACATTATACTTATACTGCTTGACAAAGGCTCCCCCTAGATCATTGAAAGTTTAAATCTTTGTACTATCCAACCCCATGTACCACTTGAGTGCAGCGCCTGTCAGACTATCTTGGAAATATTGAATAAGCAGTTGATCATTGTCAGTTTGTGCAGACATCTTCCTAGCATACATGATAAGATGACTCTGAGGACAAGTATTTCCTTTGTACTTCTCGAAATCAGGGACCTTGAATTTCGGTGGAACCTTGACATTTGGAACCAAGCACAGATCAGAAGCGCTCTTTCCAAATAATTCCTTCCCACGAAGGGCTTTCAACTCCTTTTGCATCTCAGAAAATTGGTCTTGAAATCCATCCATCCTTTCTTCCAAACCCACAGTTTCGGTCAGCGACCCATGTAAAATTGGCTCATCCAGAATATACGGAACAACGTTCACATGTGGAGGTGCAGTAGTCATTACAGCAGTAACTGCAGGAGCAGCTTGGACAATGGTCACATCAGGGATCTCAGGCACAGGCGGACGGTAGCCAGCAGGAGTGAAATGAGGAGGCATCCCCCACGGGAAACCTGGAGGCATGCTATAGGTCACTTCGGCAACAGAAGACACCACTGGGATCGGTGTTGGTGTCACTTCAGAGATCAAAGTCCTTTGAACATCTTGGTTGTTGAGTGCGGCTTGATTGGACAGAGCTTCCACTAGACCATTCACCCTCTCCAGATTTTCTTTCAAAGCTGCAACTTCATCACGGAGTACTCTATTTTCCTGTTCTAGTTGATCCATCTTCTGGCGTTGACTAGCTCGAGTATTGTACCGGTGATTCAGCTTGTCTGTGGAGATGAAGCAAGAGTGAGACCCTGGAATGCGAACAATGCTATGCTTATGCAAAAATGCAAATGAGTATGAAACTTCAAGAAACTCAAATCATTTTTCGGTATTATAACGTTGGAAAAAAACTTATATATTTTGATATTAGAGAGGCATTACAAAGCAAAGTAATCTTTTAAGAGTTTATTACATTGAACCAAAAGCAAAAGAGAACTCGGAGATCTACTCCCTATGCTCCTTCTGTGCATGAAGCTCTTCTTCAAACTGGCTGACGCGTTCTTGCAATTCGGCCTTCTCACTGATGAGTCGATCGACACATTCTTTCTAAGCCAAAGCAGTTGGGGGAAGATCATCTTTGGTGACAGTTCTTGAAGAGGTGTGAGAGGAAAATAAATCCTCTCACGTCTTCCTCTTCTTCGCAAGTTCTATCTCTGGCAGCTTCTGAGACTTCTCTTTCTCTACCTTAAGGGTGAAAAACTTGTTCCTCCAAGTGGTCTTCAGTTTCCGAGCCTCATCCAAGGCGGTCTTTAATTGATCTACCTCACTCACATCAAACCAATCGGGATCATGAAAAGTCAACACCATAGGTTCATGAAAAGGGAACGACATCTTGAGGTCGAGAGCCCTCTCTCGCACCCAATGTAGATATTCTTCAGAGACAACACAGTTGGGGTATCCTAAAGCAGTCATCCCTTCCTTATTGACGTATCTCCATGCGTAAATTATGACAGTCTTCAGGTTTGGATCTTCTCCTTCCTTGAGAAAGATCCTTTCCAACAGGGCTTGGTCAGGTATTTCGATCATGGGATGCTCAAATTGTCGGCGGGCCAAAGCGGGATTGTAACTTATGCACCCTTTTCTCCTAATGAGCGGTATGTTGGTGAATCCTCCAATGCTGGGAATCATACATACACCTCCATAAGCGGGGTCGTACCAAACGATATCTGAGTGAGTAAGGGCCATAACTATCTCGGACCAACGGGGTGTTTCTATCTCTTCCCAAATAGACGGATGTCGAATTAGGAGAGCAATAAACCATGAATACAACAAAGCGGTACAACAAACGATATGTCCTCCCCCTTTGGCATTATTCGAGTGGATTGAATGGTATGTGTCAGCTAGAAAGGTGGGAACCAGATTCTTGAGTATGAACAGTTTAATCGCATTTATATCGACAAAATCATCGATCTTTGGGAACCAGAAGATCCCATAAACCAACAAAGCAAAGGTAGCTTCCAAGATAAGGACCTCCTTTCTTTCAGCATGGTAACAGACTTTTTCAATCAAGAAATCAGCTGGGAATCCAAGGACTCCTTCCTTGGTGATTAAGTGTGCTTGGACATCTGCTAGGCTGAGATGAGTAGCATTTACAATTTCTTGGTGGCTGGGTATGTCTTCCCGTCGAGTGAATATAGGTCGGGCAGTCACAGGTATCTTCAAGAAATCAGAATACTCTTCCAGGGTTGGCATCAACTGGTAATCCGGAAAAGTGAAACAATGGTACAACGGGTCATAAAACTGAACACGAGTCTCCAACAACCCCTCTTTCATCTTGAGCTCGAGAAAACGGAAGGCTTCTCCATATTCTATTGCGAAAGCGTGACGGTTCTCGATGAGATCTTCTAGCTCTCTTAAGCTTTCAATGTTAGGACTCTGAAAAGTGTACTTCAATGCTTCTCTCTTGAAGTCCATGGTTACAATACCTGTGAAACGAAATTGAGTTTCTTGAAGTGAATAAAGGAAAGAATGCAATGCAAGATGAGTAGGACTTCATGGGATCCCAACTATTTATAAACATTGCGGTAAAAGAAAACGTTTTATTAAATTTGAAACGGATTAAAAATAATTATGCTTTTAAGAGTCCCAAATAAATAGCTAAATAAAAGCTAATGAAATCCCTAAGGAAGTTTTGAATTCCGCTGCTTGAGTTGCTCTTCCAAATGGGTCTTCTCACGGATAAGGTTGTCCATAATCAGTTTCCAAATAGTACATTGTGGGTCGGAGGAAAATAAATCCTCTAGAACTTTCCTCTTCTTGTGAGGAAGTAGTTCTTCATCCTTCAACTGTAGCTGCTTCTGAAGTTCATCCTTCTGTTTCTGAAGTTCATCATTCTCTGCAACCACTACTTGATACTTGTTCTTCCATGACTCTGACTCATGCTGCGACTTCCTCAAAGCAACCTCTAACTTCTCAACTTCGGGCATAAAGACATAAGTGGGTTCTCTTCTCGGAGATATAGGATCTTGACGAGAATAGGGCATCTTCAATTTGATTGCTCTCTCTCTGACCCACTGAAGGTATGGTTCCAAGGACACACAATTAAGTTTCCTAAGGCTCTTCTTCCCTTTCTTATGCAAATGTTTCCAGGCAGCCAGAATCTTGTCTCGGAGCTCCTTGTCATCCCTAAAGAAAATGCTCTCCACTTGAACATTCTTAGGCAGTTCCTTCAACGGATATCCCAACTGTCGACGGGCCAAAACTGGATTGTAACTGATCCCTCCATTAAAACTGAGTAACGACACATTAGCAAAATCCCCACAACCATCAATAATTAATGTCCCATCATATGCTCGGTTGTACCAATCAATGTCTGAGTGGGTCAACGCCATAACTCTCGGAGACCAAAGCCCTCTGTCGAGATTTAGAAAAGAACTAGACTTAGGCAAGTGAGAAATAAACCACTTGTAGAGTAAGGGAACACAACAGGTGATCATTCCTCCACCATAGAAGTTTCGGAGATGCACAAAATGATAAGCATTACCCAAAAGAGTTGGCACTGGGTTGTTTTTCAGAAAGATCTTAATCGCATTAAGGTCGACGAACCCTTCAAAACTTGGGAACAGGAACACTCCCTAAATGAGTAAGGCGAAGATTGCCTCGAATGGAGTCTTGTTTGTATAATCGGCATAAAACATAGCTTTACGGATTAAGAAATCCGTAGTTAAACCAAAAATACCACCTTTGCTAATTAAATTTCCCTTGACGTCGGATACCTTTAGATAAAGAGCCTTAGCAATATCTCTTTCCTCGGGGTCTCTCTCCAAGGAAAGGAAGGGAGATTCTTCTAGGATAGGTAGACCAACCAAAAAAGAGTACTCTTCCAATGTAGTTAATAGTTGAAAGTCTGGGAATGTGAAACAGTGATAAAGCGGATCATAGAACTGCAATAAGGTGGACAGAAGTCCTTCGTCTACTTGGCGACTCAATAAAGATATTAGCTTCCCATATTTGCTCTTGAACTTCTCTTGGTCTCCAATCAAGGTTACCGACTTTCTTAGGTCACCCAATTTAGGACTTTTAAAAGTGTATTTCAAAGTGTGTCTTCTGTTGGGATCCATAGTGCCCTACAATGTTCATAAACAAAGGTGAATCCCATGAAGTCCAATGCGGTATGATGCTTTATGAATGCAACAAACACAAGTAAGCACATAGATTCAAAAATATAAACAAACAAATGGGGGACCCTAGGTTTGCAACGAGCATGGAGCCAAAGGGTATACCCATTCCCAAAGGACACGGACTAAAGGTTGATTGTACCTGCAGAGCAAGGTTCTAAGAAGGTTCCCAAAGTCATTAGCCCATCTTTCGGATATTATCAACTTCCCATGTACTTGGTAATTAATAATATTCTCAAGGGAACCTCTTTTGAGTGTAGCATCGCGTAGCACTATTTCGGGGGTACCCCCTCATAGCCCCGCACTACATCCTAATAAAGGCCAAAGTGGGGTTAAGGTAACTACGGTCCTCAATATCATAGGCTCCAACATCGAATATAGTGCATGTTTTCACGATTAAAAACTTGTTCAACAATACAACTTTCGAGAGGGCCTCAATTGAGCGTGATTTTCAAGTCAGCTTGGTCGGGATTCCACCCCCTATAAGCCTCGTCGAACATATCAGTATCCTATCTTAAGTTCACTCAAATCCGGGTGTAGGACTTTGTCTCACCACTCAAGAGTATCAACCCAAAGGCAACAAACAAATAAGTATACAAGTAAACAATTAAGAAAATATAAGCAAATATAAACAAACATAAAAGCAAGTTAGGGAAACCCACTGAGGGATCCCCAGTGAAATCTCCATTTCTGTCGCGGTGAAATTTGGATACCAAGCTATTGATGAGCTTGAATCTTATTTATTTGCAACCGAACTTTGATTTGTCCAAAGGAAGGGATAAAGATCGAAATACCCACAATGCAATGCAAATGCAAGCTAGAGAGTTTTAGGTTCGGGGGTTGGTTAAACTTAGGGAAGGTGCTAGGATCCTAAGTTTCTGTAGTACTCTACTGGAACCTCTTGTTTTATGTTTGTTTATTTGCTAAGGTTCATCTGCTTAAAGGTTAAAAGACCTAGGGGTTTATTTCTAAGTATACTCGATAAGATATCGCATCTTATGCCTACATATCCTGACGGGAGTGGAATCAGAGTATCTGTAGTTCCCCTAAAGGGTTTGAGGAATTCTTTGACTGTGGTCAAAGTTCTTACGGGATTAGGATAGTTGGTTGATTGAGATTAGGAGAAAAGATGAGTTGTCACTTTAAGGGAGATTTAACCGCCACAAGTGTAAGAGATTGTATTGTTGTGGGGTGGAGATTCTATCTCGCTCAAGATGACTAACATCTACTTCTCTAATGTTTGAATAATTTGTTTGAGTTGTTTTGTTTGTTTCTATGTTGTAAAATAAAGACAAAGGTCCTCCAATGGGGTAGGATCTGTCCTAAAAGATCGACTTGAATGGGATCAAGGATCAACGGGATTATGATGCACATGAGATGCATACGCACAATTGTTTAGGTTATGCGCAGATTCCTCCTTTGGACGGAATGCGATGCGATAAAAGTAAATTACTGTAAAATAAATTGCGATGATAAAAGGGCAGATAAATAAAACCATACATACGCATGAAAGCGCTAGGGTGAGTGTGTGAATTGTGTTGGTGTGGAAGCGTAAGCGTAATGTAATAGTGCACGATTGGATTGAATTACAATGTTGATTGTTTTTAGGCGAGGTTGAATTGATTTTTAGTCGGATTAATTTTAAGCGAGGTTAATATAAGTTAGATTCTAACAGGCGAGATCTTAAATAAAATGTTCTAATATACTAAATGATCTTAATTTTATTATCTA
This sequence comes from Lathyrus sativus, assembly GCA_963859935.3. Lineage (NCBI taxonomy): Eukaryota > Viridiplantae > Streptophyta > Magnoliopsida > Fabales > Fabaceae > Lathyrus > Lathyrus sativus. The sequence goes on from OZ012739.1 coordinate 313,018,692, forward strand.
TCTTAAAAGATTAACTTAAATGAAATGGTTTGTTTTATAAACTTATGGCTATTATTGCATTGATTATAAATAAAAGGGTTGTTCTTATTATTTGTTATAAAATACCAAATAGGTTTTATTATTAATAAATTGGCAATTGGATGTAAATTATTTATAAAAGGTTTTTAGTGAATAAATATACATTTAATTAAAATGTTATTAAGTTGATTTTAAAAAAAGGTTAATCCAATTTAATTAGCAAAAAGATTTTTAATGTGAATTAATAGGATTTTAAAAAAGGAGTTTTTTAGTTATTAAGATAAAAAAGCTATGAAGGTTGATTAAATTGAAATCATTAAACAAAAGGTGAAATAAATAATTTATTAAATAAAGTGAGTTAATAAAAGATGAATTAACTATATAAAAAACTGATTATGATTAATTAAAAAAAGGTTATTAGTTATTTAAAAAAAAGATTAATTATAAATTATAATTAGTTAAATCAAAATTAATTAGAGATTAAATAGATGGCAGATTAAGAGTTGATTAGGGTGATTAGGGTGGCTAATTAAGGGTTGCGAGTGATCCTGTGTGGTGAGGCAGTGGGGGTGTACCGTGGGCGTGTGCATTGTGTCCGCGTGATGGTGGTTTAGTGAGGGGTGTGGTGATCGTGTGAGGTAGTACCATATGTGTGTGTGGGTGTACAGATACATGATTATAATCGTAAACAAAAATTGACAAAAACATAAACAGTGAACCCTAATCCCAATTTTCCTTCGCTCCCAAAATCGCTCGCTCTTCTCCCTCCCTTTCCCGATCCTCTCCTTTGTGGATCCATTCTCCTTCATCTTTTCATAGCTTTTGTTCTTTTTAAACCTGAAACACAGCAAAACAATCAATAGGTTCAATAATCTTTGACAAGTAAGAATTTTTACCGAAGGTTAGTGACGACGGCGCTTGAGGTGAAGAAATGGATGCTTCGTCGATTTAGACTCACGCCGGCTGGAGATGGTTTCGTTGACAGGAACAGAAAAGTTCTCCTTTTTCTCAATCTCTTAGGTTTACGAAATTAGGTTTTTTTTGTGATGATTCTCCCCTCTTTCTTCATCTCTCTTGACCACCTTTTATATGCTCCAATATGAGATCCCTTGTGTTAAAAACTGATTTGAAAGCTTTGAATGCCTGATTGGATTTTCCACTTTAGTCTAGGCAAATATTTGAAATCTTTCCCTTTTCGTCTGATTGTAATGATATCTGTTGATGAGAATCTCAATCTGTGATACTTGGATCAATCACGTTTAATGCTCTTGTCTGTCCAGATTCGTTGTTCTGAAAATCTGCTAGCTGTTTGAATCGAATCTTTTTCCTCTAACCGGGTATATTCTTCAACTAATTACTAACTTGGATTTGGCAACTTGGCAGGTGTGGATAGCGAAGGATTTGGGCCAGGGGAGATGAACAACCCAGAGTGAACGTGGATTCAAAGCTTGCTAACTCTGTTCTTTTTTGTGCTAGGATGATGAATCGTGCTGACCAGATGGAAAGGTATTGGGCATTCCTAAAACAAACTTCAGACATGTTTTGTTGGAACTAATCCTTGTGTTGAAGCTAGTTTGTGATTGCTATGTCCTTGATGTCCCATTTGATTTTACCTCATCATTAGTTTCTGCAATATGACTTAGTGGATTTCTCACAGATTTTGACCTCTGAAATTATTCCTTTTTTCTCGACAGGGTTGAATGAATTGCTTCATGTTGACAAAGACGTGTCAACACTCTACACTTGGAACACTCCATTGACAAAGCGTCACTCAACTTTTAAGAGTTTTATCTTCTGGTTTTGTTGTCTGAATAGCTTTTGCAATCACAAAGATTATGTCACGGTCTCAAACAACTGAGTGGGCTTCAATTTATCTTAAAAGATCCGTTATGTTTCCTGTGTGAGCATGGTTTCCTTGGTAATGTCTATGTTTAACAATTGTTGGGGATTAGTTCCAGGTACACTTCTAGCTCAGACTTTAGGTAGTCAAGACTCGTGGACAATGTCATATTTTCTTCCTTGTAATTCAATTCTCTACAAAGACAGACATTCAATCAAGATTTTTTTCACAAAGCATATCAACTTGTCTGCAAGCAGAATGAAGCTTCTCAGTAAGTTCCTCCACATGACCCTCAAACTGAGCTCTGGTAAAGGTTATAATAACATCTGTAGCAATTGAAATTGTGACCAGTTGCTTGGGGATGGACCAGCTTTTGCCTGTATATACCAGAATCCTGCTGTTGCTGTTGTTTTTTCATTCAATTCGGAGGTAATATATATAACCGTCTTCTCCAATTTTCTTTGAAGACTTTTTCATTGTGCAACTGATTTTGCAGATAACACAGGCTGGCTTTACAATTTCTTGAGTGAGATCATGATTTCTGGAATATAGTCGTTGAAGTTCAGCTTCCAACTGATCAAGACCGGAAAACAAGTCATTGTGCTGCTGAGAGTGTACTTCTCCAGATTTACAACCGGCACTGGTCCTGTCAACAAATGCATCTGCTGAAAATCACGCTCAAACTTCTGTTTCAATGACTATAGTATTTGATTCTGCTGTGTTTAAAACTACTGATCCTATATGCAGGCCTCAACATGACAAGTTTCAATTGGAGCGTTTTCACTACCAGAGTTATCCAAATACTAAGATCCCACTTTAGCTTCAATGGAGAAGAGGCCACAATCTTCTGGCATTTCACCAGCAGGACCAATACCTCTGTCAGCACATATGAACTTGATGGTTATATGGAAACTTATCTTTTTGTAGAAAAACTGTGGAATGATGATGTATTTGATAATGGTTATGGGTAATTTAATGTTGATGATTATGTTCTCATGCTGACCATTTGTGTTCTGCTTCAGGTTCCAGGTGATACGTACCAGACGACCTTTATCCAACGACGGAAATCGGTTTCAGCTTGTGCTTTCAACTTGATGACGGAGTCGGTTTAGGGAGTTCAAGGTGGGACTGTATATCCATACTAATGGCTAACTAGGATGTTAGACCATCCTCTAGAATCACAAGTTCTCAAAGGCGTTGGAGATTCAAGGCCATCACTCTATGCAAGCCGTTGGTTTCTCTCCATGGGTCCTTTGAAAATAGTAAAATAGTCAACTGCTATAATAATATTTCGATCAAGATGTAATCTTAAATTGCCATGAACGTGTACTTGGCACGTAGCCTTTAATTTGCAACAATTTACTTGCTTGGCCTGGAGCAAATATGTATGATATTCTGAATGAATAACTTCCAAATTAATAAGTATCCACTTGATTCAACTCAAATACTAACTTTTTTCATGTAGTTGCATTATCACCAATTTCCAACCTTTATGCGTTTACGCCCATGATATTTTGAAATAGCGATTAAGACTTTAATCTTCAAATTGGATTTCTTTTTCCATACCCAGAAGGGCTTCGGAATATAATGGGCCTTGGATTGTAAAGACTCGTTCATTGTCGTAACCAGAGGTCTTCTGGCTCTTTGATAGCATTTGTATGAAGTGAGGAAATCAACTCATGGTCCTGTAAAATCTTCTTAAATTAGGCTTGAATTCTTGAATAGTGAACTTTTGAACCCCAACTGAGCTAGTCACGTCTTTATGATGTTTGGCTATAAGAATCTATACCCTGACACTACTGCACTTGCACGAGTTGGTTAGCCGCAAAATATAAAATATTAAATTAAAGTCGAATAACAACATAAAATGCGCAAAAAGAGGTGGGATCTTGCGGTCAAAAATTAGGGTGTGACAATATTCTAATAGCAAGCAACAATGTCGAAGATGTAATGAGGGTGAAGATTGAACTCTATAAGGAGTTCGACATGAAGGATCTGGGAGCTACGTCCAGGATTCTTGGGATTGACATATGAAGAGATAAAAAACAGTCCAAATTATACTTATCTCAAAAGGCATACCTATAGAAGATTCTCGAAAAGTTTGATATGTCAAATTCAAAGCCTGTTGTGACTCCTACAAACCCTTAATTCAAACTGAGTATAGATCAGTGTCCTAGTACTGATGTCAAAAGAGCTTATATGAATAGAATTCCATATGATAATATAGTGGGTTCTTTGATGTATGTTTTGGTATGTACTAGACTCGACATAGCATATGCAGTAAGTCTTGTAAGTAGGTACTTGGCGAATCATGGAAAGGCTCACTGGAAAGCATTGAAGTGGATTCTAAGGTACATAAATGGGTCTCTGAACAGAGTCATAATTTATGGTTGAGCCTTGGGTGAAAATAGTAAAGCAGCAATCAAAGGATATGTCGACTCAGATTATGCAGGTTATATGGATTTCAAATAATATATTTTTGGATATGAGTTCACTATGATTGTCATAACAATTAGTTGGAAAGCTACACTTCAGAAGTTTGTTGCCTTATTAACCGCTGAAGCAGAATATATCCCCCTAACTGAAGATGTGAAGGAAGCATTGTGGCTTGAAGGTTTTGCAAAGGAGCAAAAACGTCAAGGTCGAGTTGTCACTGTTAAATGTGATAGTCAAAGTTCAATACACTTGTCGAAGAATTCATCCTATCATGAGCGAACCAAGACCATTGACGTGAGACTGCATTTCGTCAGAGGGGTTATCGAGTGTGGAGAAGTCCAAGTGCTAAAAGTTTCGACAAATCATAATGCTGCTGATATGATCACGAAGATGTTGCCCAGTTACATGTTTTTCCACTGTAAGTAGTTGATAAATCTTCATGAAG
>OZ012739.1:313628430-313933122 GCA_963859935.3 Lathyrus sativus
CAGGTTAAGTCCAATAGAGATTAGTGTGATTGCTTCTCCTCAGCAGGATGATTCCTTTTCCCCATCAGAATGGTTTTCTCTCCTTGACAGGAGGGTGTTCTCTTCAGCATTTATTTTGCTGATCTGGCTGTAGCATTTTGCATGATTTCATAGCATCTACCCTAAACGCGTAACATTTCCACCGCGTGGAGCATTACACCATTGTCAAACATACGCATGTGAAACATGATCTAGGTCGTTACCGTTCTTGTTTTGCAGGTGTTCCTCAGCAGAGTTGTTTGCTCAAGATGATTCTTGAAGTCCCCAATGAAGTTGTTTGTTCAGGATGATGCTTGAATTCCTCAGCAGAGTGTATTCAACCAGAATGATTTCTAAATCCCCAGAGCAGAGTTACTTGATAGTTCTCCAGAATCCCCCAGCGGGGATGTGTCATCCCCAGCAAGTTTCAAACAGAGAAGTTGAAATTTCCCTTGCAGACTTGATGATTGAAGTCCGACAGCAGTTCTAAAACTCCCCCTGACTTACTGATGAAGTCCGACGGCAGTGTCGAAGAAGAGTTCTCCTAGCTGACGCGGAGTGGCTGGCGGTAAAATATTGGATATCCTTATTGGTTCATGATTGATTAAGGATTATATTTTCTGACTTACTGGTGAAGTCCGACTGTAATGTTGAAGGAGTTCCTCCTAGCTGACGCAGAGTGCCTAACGACAAAAGATTATACATCCTTATTGGTCTGTGATTGATTAAGGATTCTATTTCCTGACTTACTGATGAAGTCCGATAGAGATTGTCAAAAGTTCCTAATGACCCGATGAGTCCCGAGGAATTCTTCTGCTGTCGTACCGTAGAGTGCCTGACGGCAATAGCAGCTATATGTCACCAGTTACCGTGTAACCAGTGATCCCTTGATGACTTGAGGAAGAAGCTGCAGCGAAATCAGGTGATCATCCTGACGGAGATCTGGGATTAACTGATTCTCCAGCAAGTTTCCGTGCAACTATCATTTCCTATTTTGAAGATTGTCCTACCAATCGGAGTATCGTTTGCCTGTGTGGTTGGCAAGTCACCAGTTGTCGTGCAACCAGTGATCCCTTATTGACTTACTGATGGAGTCCGACAAAGATATTGTCGACGTTCTTAGCGACCTAACGAGTCCATAGGTGACGATAAGGAATTCTTCTGCTGTGGCGCAGAATGCCCGATGATATAATCGACCATCCTTCACCAGTTACCGTGTAACCAGTGATCCCTTGATAACTTGAGGACGAAGTTCTACAGTGAAATCAGACGATCATCCTGACGGAGATTTGAAGTTAATCATTCACCAGCAAGTTGCCGTGCAACTGTCACTTCAATTTCCGAGGAATTTGTCCCCATCAGAGTATCGTTCACTTGTGCAGTTGGAAAATTTCCGGGTTTATTGGTATTCAACATTCTTTTACCTTGATTGTTTGAGAGTCGTTTGCTTCTCACCCAGTCAGGTCCAAGCTGTTTGAATAGGGGCAGCTGTTGCACCTCAAAATTTGCCTAACCTTTTTGTACCTATCTTGTGTTTAATTGCATTCATATTAGCATTATCATCTGCATTGCATTGACATGTGTGCAGGAGATCAAGAGGTAGGACTACCAGCAAAGGGGTACACAAGATTGTGAAGCTATCCAAGAAGCTTATTCAAGTATTCAAGGGTTGATATCCTCATCAAAGCAGTCTAAGATCCTCAGAGAAGGGGTTGGATATAAGAGTGTATACCTCCTAACTTGAAGGTTATGGGGAGGTCATCTGATGATGTTAAAGCCATGAAGTTGGACTTGAATCCTTGAGAGAGCTCATGAGAAGTATTGAAAGTCATGTTGGAGCCTAGACAGGTCATTATGCAAAGGATGAGAAGCTACTACCAAGATGGATGCAACTAGGGTTTCATCTGGTCAACCCTAGGTCAACAGATGATTTGAAGAAGGTTGAGACCTAATTTCAAGGCCATGGGATCATGGATTGATGTCTTAATATGCTCAAGGGATGATTCCAAAGTCAACTCATCATGAATCAAGAGTGTGAGGAGTTCCTAGGCTAGGGTTTCTAAGCTTGACAGTGTAAAATCCCCTGGTTTGGTGCCTAACTTCAAGACCACATAACTCAAGATGTGGTTTTCATCTCACCTTGACCACAACATGATTGTTGTAGAGCATGATCATAAATTTAATTTGAGTACTAGAAGTCCTTGATATGGTTTATAGAACTCAAGTTATGAGTCAGACAAGTTACAGGTCATCAGATGGATGTGAATTTGGAGCTTGAAAGTCAACCAACTTGCATGACACTTTTGTCCTAGAAAGATGATTCTCATGAACCTTTGGCCAACATGAATGTTGTTCTTTATCTTCTTATCTTTCCAGAGAGTACTAGAAGTCCATGATTGGATGTGTAGAACTCAAGATATGAGCTTTGCAAGACAAGGGTATTTTGGGAAGTTGAGATTATAGGCCATTTTTAGTTATGGGTCAATTTCACCAACTTAGACACCTCAAATGAACTTTTGTTCAACTTGAAAGTTGTTCAAAATGATGTTATTTGGCCAACCATGACCCAAGAATTCATTTCTATGGATTAAATTGAGAAGTGAATGAAGAAATTTTCATGGATGAATAATTAAAAGGCATAAAAAGAGAAAATTCTAAAATAATTCATTTTGGTGCAAAACATTAAAAGTTTGTGCATTTTTTGAAGGTAAAAGACATTTGGAGTGGATTGGCATTTGTAGAATTTTAATATGAAGTTTGGTTGATGGCCATTTCAAGTATTGCTTAAGGTTGAAGTAACATCATCAATATACACCATAGGATTGAATTGAGGATTCAATCTGGTCCCTTCATGTTCATAAGGTGTTATGCAAGCAATTTGATCCAAAATGGAAGCTTCTACAAGCATGAAATCGTGACTGTCATGAGAGAAAAGCGGAAAAAATCAGAAAATTGAATTGGATGAATTGGGCCATGACTGGGCCAGATAATGATCCAAAACTTCTCTATATAAGTTTCTGAACGAGTTCATAGCAAGGTTGGTGATTGAAAAAGCTTGAATCAGGTAAGAAGCACTTGAAAAAGTTTGTTAGGAGTGAAAATAGAATTTCATCTTGGAGGCCATTTCTAAAGGAATTGAAGCTCTAAGAATCTTCAGCAAGCATCACTGATCGTGTCTGAGCAAGTTTAATCAAGGTTTGGAGGTTGTATTATCTTCTGTTGAAGCTCAAACCAGGTTTTCTTATTTTCGTAATTATGCTCTGTTCAGAATGAATTAGTGTAAATGTTGCATGTGGTTAGGTAGAATTTGAACCATAGATGGATTTAGGTTTGGTTTGGAAGCCATTGGTGAAGTTTCTTGATCATGGATGAAATCTTTAAGGATTCGGTTTAGGCTATATCTTGATGGATATCACATTTTATGAGGGGATTATTGATCAGTGATAAGAGTAGAAGAGATTTGTATGCTTTTTGTAGAGTTTGGTGATGTTTTGCCAAAGTGCATATTTTCTGTTCATGGCTGTATCGGGTTATTCTTTAAGAAAATGAAAAAAAGAAGAGTGTCATGTTGATCCTTGTGAGGAAACGAGTGGATCTGGATATTTTTGTGAAGTTTGGTGTTGTCTGGTGATTTGGCCACCGTGGACTCGTCGGAGAAAATGACCAGAGTCTTCTCCGGCCGCCCTGAGTTTCCCCCTTTAATGTTCAGTTCAAAATGAAGAAGATGATGTGTACACCATTAGATCATTTTGACTCCATTTATGTGAATCCAAGGCTCGTGGTTTCATCTCATACTTTTGACTTGTTGACTGGTGATGTGGCACCATACTGATTGTCAGATTTGCATACTTCCTGAAGGAATGGCCAGGATTAGGGACTACGGTGATTCATAGTCAAACCAGCCACACGGAAGCGTTAATGAAACGCTGCGTTTCATTTAGTGATCTCTGAGCACGCGTGGCACGCTCTCCTCCCTTAGATGCGTAGACTAGTCATTATATCTGATGGTCCTGATTATTTTCCAGTTTTTAATTCTTTTAATTCCTTTTTCTCATTTCTTTTAATGCTTTTATCATTTTTAATGCATAAAAAATAGAAATAATGCTTGGAAAAATATAAAAAAAATTATGATTGATCTTTGGCATGTCCCTGACTTTTGTATGTCATTTGATTTCATTTTTGGTTAATTTTCCATTTTTGTGCCATTTTTCCATTTTATTAAATGATTAAAAATGTTCAAAATGACTAGTTTACTTTCTGATTTTTGTACTATCTCATAATTTAGAGTTAGATTTTGAAATTTGGCATGATTGCTATAGACACTTTGATAGGTTTGTGTGATTTTTCTTGTATTTTTTAGAAGCTGTTAGGTGTAGTTTTGAGATATATCTTTAGGTTCATTCCATGGTGGATTCCCTTTAGCCCACCCTTTGAGTTTAGATTTTATTAGAACCTTTAGAATTAGGATTTGCCCTGGGCTTTTGTACCATGATCCCTTAACACATTCAAGAAACCCTAGAAATTTTCCTAGCATTTATAGAAGTGATCTTCTATTATTCCCCTATTTTATAAGTTAATGATGTTTATGTGATCCTAATCTAGCTTTCCTCTTAGTTTAGACTTAAAGGTGAACCTTTAGCTAACTTTAGGCTTTTAATTGCTCCTTGATAGGATCAAGCTTAGGTTGGGACCTACTAAGAACCTTGATTAGGCCTTGATAGAGCTTTTGAATCCCTTATTTTAGGTGGCACTTAGAACTTAATCATTGAGGTTCCTCAGAAGTTCAATTAGGTGGAGGATTCTTCCTATATGTTTAGCTTCCCTCAAAATCTTCCTTTCCTAACTAGAATCCTCCTTGTGAGCATGATTCCTCCTGTGGAGGAATTCATTGCATTTTCACAAAGGAGTTGAATCTATGCAAGCTTTCTAAGGTAATGGAGTTGGTTGAGTGCCTGTGGTAAGTTCCTGTGGACCTTACCCTACTTCCCATCTTCATCCTCCTAATATTCCCTTATCCAATCATCCTAGGAACCTTCTTGGGGTAGTATAGTCCCTCATGTGGGGGAACTTTGCACATCTCCTGAAGGAGTCAAACCTCTAAAACTTTCCAAATCCATTGAGTTGGTTGAGTGCCCGTGGTAAGTTCCTGTGGACCTTACCCTTGCTTCCCAATATTCAATTCCTTTCTTTAGGATAGCTGCCTTGTTTGATTACTTATGGAATGAATTTGTTATTTGTCATAATTCCTTTCCTTCATTCATGATTGAGTGGTGTGTTGCATTAGGGTAGCTCATGTTTAGGGTAGTCTAAGTGTAGGTGCATGACTGCATTAAGAGGTTGAGTGGGTCTCCCTCTGCTTGCTTGCATTAAAAGTTGAGGTGATCCTCCCCTTGCTTGTGTGTTGATTTTCCCTTTTCTAACTGATGTGTTTGCATTGAAAGGTTGAGGTGACCCTCCCTTTGCTTGTCTGTTTTTGTTTGTTTTCTTTGCTTGATTGCTTAGAGGTTGAGTCTCTCCCCCTGCTTGTATTGTTGCATTCCATTTGCATCTTTACTATTCGCTTTTCTGTTTTATCTGCTTTAATGATTTCAATAGTTGTGTCTGTTTCCCATTGACATGATCCCTTAGGACTCTTACTTCCTTTGATAAGGAAGTGATGATAGACTTTTAGGTTGACACCTTTGCATGATAACATCTAGGAGTTCCCTGTTTCAAACTCAACCATAGGATGAATCCATGGCATGACAAAATTAGGGCTTGATAGTTTTCCCCGTAGAGTTTGTTCTCTTCTCATCTCCAAAACAACAGTAAAAAACGTAATAAAGGAAAGTTGGTACAGTGCGTTACGAGCCTTAAGCCACTTGGGAAATGATAATTGAGCGGTCTCCTCTCAATCATCTAGAGTGTTTAGTATGTGTCCTTTAGACGATATGCGACATATTCGTTCCTAAGTCATAGTCTCTAGTGCAGTACAAACTACAGACATCCACAAAAAACACTTCTTTCCGTAAAAGACACAAAACAAATATCAAACCTCCATTTGCCCTGTGGGCTCTTAATCAGGAAAACCTTTTTTGATAAAAAAAGTGTCGTTAATTCTCAGTTATATCGCAAACGGTAACGCACGAGTCTCCGACGAGCAAGCTACATACACCAAACTGTTGGAACTGTCTGTTAACCCTACTCGGAAAAATAGATGAATCTGAACCCGTTTTATCCCAAACTACATAAGCTCTGATCTCTCATATCTGTTGAGAGTACGTAGGCACAATACTGACGTATTGGCGAGCCACCTTCCCCGTGACCCGTAGTTAGCCAAACTACGTTGACTCTGATTTCTCGTTCTCTGACGAGAATACGTAGGCACGAAGCGAGATGCTTTGTCGAGTCATTTTCTTTTCTTTTTCAGACTGGCCTTGATAGGTAGATAGTTAAACCAACCCGTCAGATAAACACAACAAGCGTGGATCCCGTTGAGTACAACGGACATGAGGGGTGTTAATACCTTCCCCTTGCGTAACCGACTCCCGAGCCCAGACATGGTTTCAATGACCTTGTCTTATACCTTTTCGTCAGGTTTCTCTGATTGTTTCCTTTCCCTTCCGTGGGATAAATAACGAAAGGTGGCGACTCTTCTGTTTTGCCGACACCTTATTTTCGCAGTAGCGACAGATACCATCAACATCTCAAGCTCCAAACTCACATACACCCACTTCATCAAACACCACTTCAATCAAACCCATGAAGATGTCTCCGACGAAGAACATATAGCATTTCTCACCGTCTGGCTGTCGAGATACATGTTTTACACCAAATCCCTGCAAGTAGCTAAGAAGTACTTGCCTCTTGCTAACCAGCTTCATTACAATACAGGGGTCTGCTTGAGTGAACTCATTTTGGAGAACCTCTATGAGTCCATCAATGAAGGAGCTTCTCAACTGAAGCATATGGAGGCCCACGGTTCTGTACATTTGAGTGGTCCTCTTTGGCTACTTCAATTATGCTTAATGCAACCTTTGAGGCTAGCCTTCCCAGAAAAGGGCTAGTTGATGAGGCCTCTGCTGAGATAATAGGAAGGAGCATCAAAGGGACCCTTCTAGTCAAGTTGACTCCTAACGATGATGGCGAAACCCTTAGAGGGGCCTTCACCAGTTATATTCTAATGTTTGCCAAGCGCCATGAGTTTACTCCAAGCATGGCACCTTTTGTTGAAAGAAAATATGGCCTTGTGTGGTTCAAAAGGCCATTTCCCAATCCTCACAGAAAGCTTGACAATGAATCTATTGCTATTTGGGAAGCTTTTTTAATTCCTCGATTCGTTGTCAACAGGCTAAACTTAGGAAGAGGTATAGCAGCACTGATCGCATACCAACTAAACCTTGTCTCTTGACAATTTGGGTTGGCCCATAGTTTTCCTAAGTGTTTATATGAAAAGAAGGGCCAAGTTATCCTTCACATTGCCAGCTTCGACAAAGAAACGGTTGCCGCCATCTTCGACGACTGGAGTGAGAGGAAAGGAGTCCTTTCTCTTGTGTTCTTTGAACCTTCTTTCCTATGCATTTCCTCATTCCACCACTGGTGGTCGAAGCATTATATTGAACACTTTCTTGATGTGACCACCTTTTCTTCATTGCTTAACCAAGCTTTTCTTGATGTGACCACCTTTTCTTCATTGCTTAACCAAGCTTTTCCTGATGTGCAGGACAAGACAAAGAAAAGTAAGCTCACTCATATCCAAGAAATCCAGGCTTTCCAAAAATACTTTGAAACTATCTATCGAACAGATGATCTTAGTTGAACCATTCATGAGGCTGCTGTCACTTTACAGAGAAAATTTATGCAAAAACTGGATCAACTAAAAATCCCTTCCAACGTTCCTCGTGAGAAACGTTATGAGGTAGCTTTTGAACTTTTTCCTCCAAAGTTTCCTCGCCTGCCTACCGCTGATTTTGGAGTGGCACTTGGCCCTCCATTTCTAGATTGGTTTGTTTGTGGCGAGGATCTAAAACTCCTTCTGTCGCAACTGCGAAAAACACCTGGCGGAAAACAGAAGATTCGCCACCTTTCATTATTTATCCCAAAGAGAGGGAAAGGAAACAATTGGAAAAACCTAACGAAAAAGGAAAAGACAAGGTCATCGCAACCAAGTCCTGGGTTCGGGAGTCGGTTACGCAAGGGGAAGGTATGAGCACCCCTCACGTCCGTCGTACTCGACGGGATCCACGCTTGTTATCTATCTAAGGGTGTGTTTAATCTATCTACGCTAAAGGTCTGGGACAAAAGAAAAGAAAAGAGACTCGGCGGAGCATCGCCGCTCTGTGCCTACGTATTCCCTCGTGCAATGGGAAAGTAAGAGTCAACGTAGTTCGTCTAACTACGGGCGAAAGGTGGGGGAAGGTTGCTTGCCAAGACATCGCCGTCTTGTGCCTACGTATTCTCATATGGTATGAGAAATCAGAGCAAACGTAGTTCGGGCTAACACGACCACAGGTTGGTTCAATTGTTTTAAATCGAGTAGGGTTAAACCTTCGTTCTAACAGTTAGGGACGATGCCTGTTTGCGGTAGAACCAAAGCTTCACAACACAGGTTTTCCATAATTAAGGGTCCCAAAGGACAAAAAGAAGTTTGAAGTTGTTTTTGTGTCTTTTAGAGAAGAAGTGTTTTGAGTTTAATTTGTAACTCATGTTACACTAAAGACTATGACTTAGGAGCGAATGCGTCGCATATCATCTAAAGGACATACGCTAACATTATAGACAATTGAGACGCAACCACCCAATCATCATTTTCCAAGTACTTAAGGCTCGTAACGCACAACATTCGTTAACCTTTATTAAGTGTCTTGACAATATTTGAAGATGAGAAGGAGAGAGGAAAAACTAAAGAGAGACTAACTCAAACCTAGTAGTTGTCATGCAAAATGGTCCTATGATTGAGGTTAGAGGGATACTACCTAATGTTAGCATACATGGCTTCCAACCTAAAGTCTATCATAACCTCAAAAGAGATTAGAGATCCTATAGGGAGCATGGCAAAGAAAAAGAAGAGAAGAACAAACAGAAATGCACGTAATGCAAACACGTAATGCACAAGTAGAATGAAGTGAGGGAGGAAAATAATGTGGGGAAGCAGCCGCCACAAGCGCGTCTCGACCTAAAGCATGCGTATGAAAAACAAGAACATGCAATAAGAGCAAGCAAAACATGAACAACAAGCACATCATCACTTTGAACAACACATACAACCACGTGTATTCAAGCGAAAAATGAATGCGTGTTGACGAAGTCCCGATTAAACAATCAAAACAACGACAAAAATGTCCAAAACATTTCACCTCTGATGCATCATATTGATCTACGATGATCCGACGTGAAACGATACTCAAACACACAAGAAAAACAGCAAAACAGATTTGCTGGCACAATGTTAATCGGTTAAGGCTAGACGTTAACCAATTAACCACTTAAAAATGTTTGAAAATATGGAAATTTGTACATGTTAATCGATTAACACCAGGCATTAACCGATTAACACCTTGAAAACTTTGAAAATTTTGAATATATGAAATGGTTAATCGGTTAACCAAAAATGTTAACCGATTAACACTGTCCCAACAGTAGAAAAACAACAACAGAGCAGTATGTTCAGCAAATAATCACTTATCCGATCAACCGGATAATCGCATAATCACTTAATAACGAAATTAAACAAGCAAATCATGATTCAAACAACATATGAACAGATTATCACAGCAAGATAACGAATCAAATGGATCAAATTAATCAAAAGTTAATCAAATATGAAAATCCACATGATTATGCAAATAAGCTAAAAACAAATTCGGATCAAGAATTTCCAACCTACGAAGCGGAGATTTGCTCCGGTTAGTGTTGATTCGATGGAAATAAGCAGATCGAAGCAATAAAACCGTAGATTCTTCGAGATCCAAGTATGTTCTTGTTGTAGGAGTGAGGATTCACCTAGATCAAGCCAAAATAAGCCAAATAATCACTTCCAAAAACACTTCCAAGTTCAGATTCAATTTTGCACGAAAATTGGATGAAGAAATTGATTCAATAGAGAGAATGGATGAAGGTTTAGGTCTTAAAAATCAAGGATTCCAATGAAGAATTAATGATTTCAATGAGAAGAGCTTTAATGAGGGTTTTGGAGTTAGAAAAATTGAGAGAGAATGAGATCAATTCTGAAAATGAGAGTGAATTGTGTGAGATTAGCCTCCTTTGGTTTGGAGTGGATCACTTAAATATCACTTAGGCTTGGATCCAAATGAAAGGTTTGGAATTTGGTGTGGAAATTTTGGTTTGGAATGAGGAATGGGCATTTGGAGGAAAAATGAAATTAACCACAATTCAAATATGTTCTAGATCCTTCCCAAAGTGAAAATCAGATTTGCACATGACCAAAATTGGACCCCAAAATGGCTTGCATTGAAAATTCACGTGCAGATGCAAAATCTGCACTGGTTAATCGATTAACCATATAGGTTAATTGGTTAACACCTTCAAAACTTTAGATTTGACCTGACTTTGACTTGGTTAATCGATTAACCATATTAGTTAATTGGTTAACACCTTCAAAATTTGAATTTTGACGCCTTTTGGAGGGAAATATGCCCTTTTGTCCGTTTCCAACTGTTTTGAGCTATGTTCAACTTCTGAAACTTGCTTTTGAATATCATAACCATGAAAATGCTTGCAATAGCCTGAATGCTGCTTTCTGAGCTGAAAGTACCCTGTAAAATAAAATAAAATCGGTCACCCGACCACTGGGCAAAATAAATGCCAGAGTCTCTGATGCTCGCTGTTTAGGTTCATGCACTGAGACGAAAACTGAGCCGCGGGAAAACCTTAATCCCCTGTCTCAAGAAAGAATGCTATGCAAATGCAGAAATGCAAAAATGCAAAGAAACAAAATCCAGATACCGCCAAAACGGAAAGGAAAATTTTAGGGTACTACAGCTGCCCCTATTCAAACAAATTGGACCTGAAGGGAGGAAAAGCATTCGCTTTCCAACATTCAAGGTATAAGGTGATTGAATACAAAAGAACCCAAAAATTTGCACCCTGTGGGGATGCCAAACAGCAAATACCGACCAAGAGTCGGAATACGACACGCTGGGGATAACGATCCAATACAATCTGAATTTCATCCAAAAGATACCAACCAAGAGTTGGGATAACAATCAAAGGATACCAACCAAGAGTTGGAATAACAAATAGAAGGGTACCAACCAAAAGTTGAGATAAAGATCAACGGATAACAACCAAGAGTCGGGATGACAAACCCTGGATACCAACCAAGAGTTGGAATAAAAGTCAAAGGATACCAACCAAGAGTTAGGATACGACCAAAGGATACCAACCAAGAGTTGGGATCACAACCAACGGATATACCAACCAAGAGTTGGAATAAAAGTCCAAAAGATACCAACCAAGAGTTGGGATGAAGCAACCAACAAATACCAACCAAGAGTCGGAATAACAACTGAAGGATACCAACCAAGAGTTGGAATAACGAACCAAGGAATACCAACCAAGAGTTGGGATAACGAACCCTGGATACCAACCAAGAGTTGGGCTACAACCAAAGATACTAACCAAAAGTTGGGATAACAAACTCTGGATACCAACCAAAAGTTGTAATACAACCAAAGATATACCAACCAAGAGTCGGGATACCGAACCCTGCTGGGGAATAAAAAGGAAAATTAACCCAACAGCCTTGTGGCGACTTCATTGGGAAAAGAGTAGACTTACCAGACGACTCTGCACGAGATAAACATCTATCAAAGGACAATAATCGAACAATACCATCTAAAAGATGGGATAAAGGTTACTTTCCGGGGCAAAAACCAAACACTACCAACCAAGAGTTGGAATCACCATAACAATAACCGAAATTTAAATGGAGAGACGACTTCGCTGGGGAGGTATACTGACCAAAAGTCAGAGTCAACGACCAGAGAATAAAGGTTACCAACCAAGAGTCGGAATAATGTCAACAAGACGACCAAACTGGATATTACGACCCTACTGGAGAATCAAAGACTACCAACCAAAAGTTGGAAAATGTTAACCAAACCTTACCAACCGAAAGTTGGGATAATGACTCCGTTGAGGAATGGAGGAGGACTACCAACCAAAAGTTGGAACAAAAACCCATCAAGCAACAGACCACCAACCAAAAGTTGGGATAACAACTGCAGGGGATAACATCCAACTAAGAGTTGGGAAACAAAGCTACTAACCAACAATTAGGATCACCAGGAAAAGTCCTCATCGACCAAAAGTCTGAACAAGAGCTACTAACCAAGAGTTAGAATAATAGCTACTAACCAAGAGTTAGAATAACAGCTACTAACCAAGAGTTAGAATACAAAGATTGCCAACCAAGAGTTGGAACAAAGACTCTGCAAGGGGAAACCAGAAATTACCAACCAAAAGTTGGGATCACCTTCTAGGCCAACCAAAAGTTGGAATACCAAACACAAAAATTTGGACTACGCTGGGGGGTACCAACCAAAGGTTAGAATCCATGACCTTGCTGTGGAAAATAAGGATTAACCACCAAAAGTTGGAATATCCAAACGCCACTGGGTCACCAACCAAAAGTTGGAATAAAACAAAGATTACCAACCAAAAGTTGGAATAAGGACTCTGTAGAGGGAATCGAAGACTACCAACCAAAAGTTGGAATAACATATCCCCGAAATTACCAACCAAAAGTTGGAATAACATATCCCCGAAATTACCAACCAAAAGTTGGAAAACCAAGCACAATAATCTGGAATGCAATGGGAAGTACCACCCAAAAGTTGGGATAACTCCCCCAAAACAGGTAGGCAACAGAATCAACCGACTCACGACTTACAAAGAGAGGTTCAAACAACCGACTCTGTCAAGGAACATCTGTTCACCAAAAAACTCTGTTGGGGAAAAGAGACATCTGAACAACAGGCTCGACCAGGGAAGAAGGTGCTTACAAGCGACTCACCTGGGGAGAACGACGATGTTTAACCAAACGACTCAGCTGAAGAAAGAAGACGTTTAACCAAATGACTAACTGGGAATAATCCGATAAAAAGACCAACCTAACGATCCACACCAATCAGGGATAGCACGAAAATCTCCTGAATCAAACAACCTCTGGCACCAAACCTGGACTATGCTTCAGATGCGTATGTTTAAAAATGGCGCAATGCTCCATACGAAATGGAAATGCTACGCATTTGGGAGGATGCTATGCAGAAATGCAAATGTAAAGGAACCACCCCAGCAACATAAATGCTGGAGAGAAGCGACCAATTCTGCCGAAGAGAAATAGGATGTGCCGAGTACGATCAGACTCATACTGGGGAACAAACAAGCCTGGATAACCTCCTTATAAAGCACCTCTCGAATACAGCCGTTCTAAAGAGAAAAACAATCCACCCCACTGGGAATCAATACTCTATTGAGGAAAATGCCCTGGATGGCTTCCCAGGAAACAACTCTTATGGGGATCAAATGCATAGGTTGGGGAAACGCCCAGAACAACCTCCCAACACTCTGGAGAATAAACACACTCAATCGGGGAGAACCACTCAGAATACGACCCTACCGGGAAGTAAAGTACTATTGGGAAATAACTTCACTCTGCTTTGAAAGAAATTCCACCCTGCTGGTGAATATCAAATATTTCTACTGAGAGCTCCATTCTACCGAGAAATGGATCATGTTTCGCCTAAACATCTGTCACGTTGAGGGAATCAGCACTGAACTCTGCTCGAGAAAGAAACCCTGAATACCGATACTACTGAGAAAACATCAAAAAGTCGAATCCATTGGGGAGAGGGCGTCGAAAACGTTGCCTCTGCTGGAGAATAATATGCTGAGAATGAACCCATCCTGCCGAGGGTTAGCCTTTGCAGGGAGACATAACCCTGTTCCGCTGGAGACTCCCTACACACCTCCACTGGTGATACCTGACCTGATAGTGAGACTCTGTAGGTACGACAAAACCTATGCTAGGGGAGAAACGAATTTGTATTATAATTTTAATACCGTGGAGGAAAATACCTTCTGGGGAGAGCTGCCATTCTGCAATAAAACAAAAGAATGCGCACATGCGAAATGGTTACCTCAGTTACCATTTATGACACTTACCACGCGAGTCATTTACTTTCGTTACGCTCTGTAAAGCCACCTGTTTTCACCTGCAATGTTTATCAAAATATCGGACGTTTTTTGCAAACAAAACAGTAAAAGTAAAACAAGAAAGGGAAAGCTCTTTGACTGAAGTGAATACTTTATTAATAAAAGGCCTGTAAATAGGAAAATTACAATTCGGATGCAATCCCTAAAAAGAGGCAATTGCGAAAAAGCAAAAGAATATATACAAATGTCGGCAATATGGAAACAGACAACCACCATGTGTCGAGTCGGCTATGACCTGTATGTCTTTGATGTGCCCCTTGTTTTGCCTTCTGAAAAGACTGATTGGACTGATTCCTTTCCGTCGGGATAACTGCTCTTAAGCTCACAGATCGAACGCAGGACACAACTGTTTGCTTTCAAATCCCTAACTTTTGCCTATATCGCCCTTTCGGGTTTTCAATCCACCGGGATACCCATTTTTACCAAAGTCGCCTTTTCAGGTTTTCAACTTTGTGGGTTTACATCTTTCCTTTTTGTTTTCCCTAATATTTGTCTAAACCTTCTCTTTTTATGGTTCGCCGGGATGCCCCATTTTTATTTGGACTTTTCTTTTTCTGTCCAGCGGGTCTCTTTAAGCAAAGTATTTTTTAACCACGTATGCGTTCACAGGAGATAAAACAATCTTCACCATCCATGGTAGATAGTAATAAAACTCCGCCAGAGAAAACCTTTCTTACCACATACAAACCTTCATAGTTAGGAGTCCATTTTCCCCTGTGATCTGTCTGAGAAGGAAGGATACTTTTCAACACCAAATTATCCGTCTGGAAGCACCGAGGACGCACTTTCTGATCAAAGGCTTTCTTCATCCTACTCTGGTACACCCGACCATGAGCAATAGCTGCTAATCTCTTCTCGTCGATCAAGCTCAACTGATTCAACCTAGTTTGTACCCACTCAGGTTCGTCAAGCTTTACATCTGAAAATACCTTAAAGAAGGAATCTCAACTTCCAATGGCAGGACCGCTTCCGTACCATACACCAGCGAGAAAGGAGTTGCCCCGGTTGATGTACACATCGAAGTACGATAACCGTGAAGAGCAAAGGGTAACATCTCTTGCCAGTCCTTATAAGTCACTACTAGGGCTGGAAATGAGTCGAGTCGAGTCGAACTCACCTCAGCTCGGCTCGACTCGTTAAGAATTGTTCGAATTCGAGTTCGAGTTCGAGTTCGACACGAACTTTTTTTTAAGCTCAAACTCGACTCGTTATAAGTTCACGAACAGTTCGGTTCGACTCGTTAGGTTCATCTCATTAGGTTCAGCTCACATGGTTCACGAACTTAAAAACTATTTTTTTAAATATATATATTTTTTAGTATATTTGACATTTTAAATAAATATATATATTTTTAAATAAAATATTAAAATAAAATAAAAGTTATCATATTGAAATTTAACTTTATCTTCGAAATCTACTAATTCAAAACCTACACAACTTTCAAGAGATACATTTGAGAGTCTAATTCAAAAACTAATAAATTGAAGATTAAATTTGTCTAAGATTTGAAGTAAATATTTAAACCTAATCTTAAGGATAGTATAATTCTTTTCATATGTAATCGAGTTGACTCATGAACCTAACGAGTCGAACTATGTATAGTTCAAGTTCAGCTCATTTAGTTAACGAACTTAATTTTTCGCTCATACTCAACTCATTTGGTTCATGAACCTAGTTCAACGATTTAATTGTCGAGTCGAATTCCGAACTATCTTCGAGTTGGTTTGGTTCATTGCCAGCCCTAGTCACTACCATCTTCTGCACAATCTTCTTGATATTCTTGTTAGCTGCCTCAACAGCGCCATTCATCTTCAGACGATATGGAGAAGAATTGTGATGCTCAATCTTGAAACTCTGACACAGTTCCTTCATCATTTTATTATTCAAATTTAAACCATTATCCGTAATGATTCTCTCAGTAATTCCATAACGACAAATGATGTCCTTCTTTATAAATCAGGCGACCACCTGTTTCATGACATTGGTATAGGACGCTGCTTCTACCCACTTTGTAAAGTAATCAATCGCAACCAGAATGAAGCGATGTCTATTAGAAGCAGTCAAATCAATCTTTCTGATCACATCAATTCCCCACATAGAAAAAGGCCAAGGAGACGTTAACACATTTAGAGGAGCCGGTGGCACATGCACTTTATCCGCATAAATCTGGCATTTTCTGGCGTATTTGAAGCAATCGGATTCCATAGTCATCCAATAATACCCAGCTCTCAACAATTTTCTAGCCATCGCATGTCCATTGGCATGAGTACTAAAACAATCCTCGTGGACTTCCTCCATCAACAGGTTTGCTTCAAGTTCATCAACACAGCACAACAAGACCATGTTGAAATTTCTCCTGTAGAGCACATCGTCTTTCTTCAGATAAAAGTTACCGACCAACCTCCTCAAGGTCCTCTTATCTTTGCTGGATGCCCCAGATGGATATTCTTGAGTCTTGAGAAAATGCTTGATATCAAAATACCAAGGCTTTCCATCTAATGCTTTCTCAATTGCAAACACAAAAGCAGGTTTATCAAGACGCATAATGGTGATGGCGGGAGTTTCATTCCAGAAATTCACTTTGTACATCGAAGATAGGGTGGCCAAGGCATCTGCCATCTGATTCTCGACTCTTGGCACATGATGGAACTCGATTCTATTAAAGAACGAAAATAATCTCCTTGCATAGTCCTTGTAAGGCACCAGGTTGGCCTGGCGAGTTTCCCACTCTCCTTTGATTTGGTTAACGACCAACGCTGAGTCACCGTACACATCCAGATTCTTGATCCTTATATTAACGGCCTCTTCTAAACCCAATATGCATGCTTCGTACTCAGCTTCATTATTGGTGCAGGCGAAAGTCAATCAGGCAGTGAACGGTATATGAGAACTGTAAGGAGTAGTAATAATAGCCCCGATCCCATTGCCATATCAATTAACCGCTCCGTCGAAAACCAGTTTCCACTAAGAGCCAGTCTCAGGGCCCTCGTTAGGTAAAGGCTCATCACAGTCTTTCATCTTCAAAAACATGACATCCTCATCTAGAAAATCAAACTTCATCGGCTGATAATCCTCAATTGGCTGCTCCGCGAGATATTCCGACAGAATGCTTCCCTTAATGGCTTTCTGGGAAACATGTTGAATATCATACTCTGTTAAAACCACTTGCCATCGGGAAATCCTTCCGGAGAGTGCTTTCTTTTCAAATACGTACTTGATCGGATCCATCTTTGAAATCAACAGGGTTGTATGGTTTAACATGTATTGTCTCAAACGCTTAGCGGCCCAAGCGAGTGCGCAACATGTTTTTTCCAGCATCGAGTATCTTGACTCACAATCAGTGAACTTCTTACTCAGGTGGTAGATGGTATGCTCTTTTCTACCCGACTCATCTTGTTGACCGAGCACACATCCTATTGAATTCTCAAGAACCGTGAGATACATGATCAGTGGTCTCCCTGCAACTGGAGCCATGAGTATTGGAGGTTCCTGCAAATATTCTTTTATTCTTTCAAACGCTTTCTGGAAATTTTCATTCCACATGACCGTTTGATCTTTTCTTAGCAATTTGAATATTGGTTCACAAGTGGCTGTAAGATGAGATATAAACCTTGCAATGTAGTTCAATCTCTCTAGGAAACCACGAACCTCTTTTTCCGTTCTCGGCTCAGGCATATCTTGTATAGATTTTATTTTGGCAGGATCTACCTCAATACCCCCTTCACTGACAATGAAACCCAGTAACTTTCCAGATCTCACCCCGAAGTTGCACTTGTTAGGATTCAGCTGAACTTCCTCAACTTTTCAAACAATTTCAGAAGATCGACCAGATGTCCTTCCTCCGTCTGTGACTTTGCAACTCGGCTTGAACCTGATCCATTACTCTTTGTTGATTCCCTCGAGTTGAATACCTATGGAAGCTGAACTCATCAATCCTGTTACTAAAGAAAACCAAGCATAGTTAGGAACAAAAGCCACTGAGAACACCTGCGATGCAAATGAAAATGCGAGATGCAAAATGCAAACATGTATATATGCAACAGGGAAATCCCCCCCCCCCCCCCCCCCCCCCCCCGCCGATTCTAGTTCCGAGTATAACAGGACAACGATGGAGAACCCACAGACAAGCATAGAGAAAAAAACCTCATATAAAAAGATGAATAGCCAAACAGGCAGTGTACAGACATAACACTGAGTACAAACAAAATGACCTCAACCAACAAGCCTGGTGATAGTCAATACAATAGCAACAACAACCTACAAGGAAGTAAAAGACATCAGGTGCGACGCCAAGCCTTAAACTCCCCTAACAACTCCTGTGTCCCAGGATGATCTGGTCTAGTGAGCAACCCCTGAATGAGTAGCTCTCGCTGGCTAATAGTGCAATGTAGATTCTCAACATGGTCTTCCTAAGCACCTTCGCCAAAGACTTCTTCTGTCCTGCGCCTCTTCGAATCAGCCCTTAGCTTTTAGTCCTTCAAGGTCGCAAGTTCTTCGTTCATCCTGCAATTGCTATCTCGCCTGAGTGAAGCTTCAGTCGAAATCTTCTAATCTCTCACTCTAAGCTGAGCCTTCAGCTTGGCAATCTGTTTTTTCAACCCATCTTCACGTGCTTTGTTATTGGTGAGAGTTGCATTCCACTGCTCGTTGAACTTCTAAATCTCCTGATAAGCTTTGTCCAATTCTTTCTTCTTGGAAGCGAGAACATCATTAACAACTTTGAGATCCAAACCTAAACGCTCTCGAGAACTAGTTTTCTTAGTCGAATCCATTCCCAATCTATTCACAAGCTCAGTCTGCCTCTTCAAAGAATAAGTCGCTTCAATCTTCTCGCCCCGAAGCTGAGTAATTTCTTCTTCCAACTTCTCATTAGCCTTCTTCAACTCTTCTTTCTCAGCCCACACCTGATTATACTTTTGAATGTCAACAGTAGTGGGTTCTTCAATTATAAGAGGACACACAGGCTTAACAGATGGGTAAGGCATCATCAACTTCTCGGCTCTACTATGAATCCAAGCCAAATAGGGGTCATAGGCTCGACTATTACTCTTCCCTAAGGAAACCTTCCCTCTCTTGTGGACATTACTCCAAGCATGCTCAACTCTGGCTAAGGTATCCCCCTCCAATAATCCGGTGAGATACATAGACTCTTGTATCTCTTCATCCTTCGGAGGACTTCTCAATGCATACCCAAATTGCCTGATTACAATGGACGGGTTATAGTTTATGCAACCCTTCCTTCCGACTAGCGGGATGTTAGGAAAGCTTCCACAACTATAAATGATCTCAATACCCAACATATCCCTGTCAAACCAAACAATATCCTCAGCAGGCAAACTCATCAAACATTCAGACCATTCTGATGTACCTGCAGTATTAGAGAATGGGCCAGTCTTGGGAAGATGGCTTACAAACCATAGATAGAACAAGGGTGCACAACAAGATACACTATTCCCTCTTCTGTTCTCATTTTTGTAGTGTACGGAATGATAAACGTCACCTAGCAGCGTATGTATAGGATTCCTCGAAGCAAAGGTACAGAACGCATCCAAATCTATGAAGTCTGGAATATTAGAGAATAACATAATACCATAGACACATAAGGACAAGATAGCACCGAACACCACCCAACAAACCTCCTTGGAAAAATGTCGAGCTTTATCCACCAGAAAATGTAACAGAAACCCAGATATTCCATTTCTCTTAGCTACTTTCCCTGTCAACTCAGAGGCGTCTAAATGTAAAGCTGCAGCAAGCTCGGCTAGATTTGGCTCACCCTCAGTATGATAGAATGGTATCTGGTTATGAATAGGCACTCCTAGCAGTGCAGAGAATTCCTCTAATGTAGGCGCCATCACATAACTCTGAAAAGTAAAGCCTCTCAATTGAGGATCGTATAACTGTAACAGGGTTTGAAGACCATTCAACTCATTCAAAGAAGGCTTGCATACAACGCTCAGAAGCTTCCCATAGGACTGTCTAAAGTCTTCCATTACTTTCTTGTCGGCTAAAGAAATCAAACTCCGCAAAGCTCCAATATCGGGTATTGGAAATTTGTAGGCCAATGTCCTCCTTAAGGGCTCCATGTCAAATGAAGGAACACTAGAATCAAAGGGAAATATGGACCTGCAACATAAATACATGTTAATGAAATGTAATATGATGATGCAAATGCAAATGTAAAGATGCAACAGGGGATCAAGATTGTTGTGCTGTTGACCGAGAAGAACCAGTGCTTCGCTTTGGAAAGAACATAGCATAGCTCTGATAATAGGAACCTCTGATATTGGGAACACAGATTCATACTACAAAGAAAACCAGGTAATCTGAAAGTCAAGGCTTCCTGCGCAACCCAATCCCTCTCACAGGTATGGACCTATCCACTGATAAGGTTCAGCATCCTATGCGTTCATCAGCGTCATAGACTTTCAAGAAATGATGATACGTTCATCATTTCTGGTTTGGCATCATAATTCCCTGAAGAGGTCTCACTTAGCTGAATCACAAATGATCGGTCCCCAGAGTCGACAACCCTCAGATCTGGAATCCTCTCAACGGCCCACTGGGCTGGAAAGAAAGACATCAAAGAGAATCTCGTCTGAGCGCGAATTTCGTGGGAACTAGTGCATGCCTAACATACAGGTTCACCACTACTTTCCACTTCTAATACTATGTTTGTACTCAAGCCCATGTCTGGCTTATCTCTCAATGGAACATTCCCTTCCCACAGTACAACAATAATGATATATACAATGCTGAAAGTAAATGCAGAAAGATAAATAAAGTGCAACATATATATATATATATATATATATATATATATATATATATATATATATATATATATATATATATATATATATATATATATATATATATATATATATATATATATATATATATATATATATATATATATATATATATATATATATATATATATATATATATATATATATATATATATATATATATATATATATATATATATATATATATATATATATATATATATATATATATATATATATATATATATACACCCAAAAATAACAAACAAGCGCTAGGATTGACTCGCATAGGGGATGTTCATGTCCCCAGCAGAGTCGCCAACTGTCGCAACTGCGAAAAATACCCGGCGGAACAGAAGAGTCGCCACCTTTCATTATTTATCCCAAAGAGAGGGAAAGGAAACGATTGGAAAAACCTAACAAAAAAGGAAAAGACAAGGTCATCGCACCCAAGTCCTAGGTTTAGGAGTCGGTTATGCAAGGGGAAGGTATGAGCACCCCTCACGTCCGTCGTACTCGACGGGATCCATGCTTGTTGTCTATCTAAGGGTGTGTTTAATCTATCTACGGTAAAGGTCTGGGACAAAAGAAAAGAAAAGAGACTCGGCAGAGCATCGTCGCTCTGTGCCTACGTATTCCCTTGTGCAATGGGAAAGTCAGAGTCAACGTAGTTCGGCTAACTACGGGTTAAAGGTGGGGGAAGGTTGCTTGCCAAGACATCGTCGTCTTGTGCCTACGTATTCACATCTGGTATGAGAAATCAGAGCAAACATAGTTCGGGCTAACACGACCACAGGTTGGTTCAATTGTTTTAAACCGAGTAGGGTTAAACCTTCGTTCTAGCAGTTAGGGACGATGCCTGTTTGCGGTAGAACCAAAGCTTAACAACACTCTTTTTTATGAAAAAGGTTTTCCATGATTAAGGGTCCCAAAGGACAAAAAGAAGTTTGAAGTTGTTTTTGTGTCTTTTAGAGAAGAAGTGTTTTGAGTTTAATTTGTAACTCATGTTGCACTAAAGACTATGACTTAGGAGAGAATGCGCCGTATATCGTCCAAAGGACATACGCTAACATTCTAGACAATTGAGACGCAACCACCCAATCATCATTTCCCAAGTACTTAAGACTCATAACGCACAACATTCGTTACCCTTTATTAAGTGTCTTGACAATATTTGAAGATGAGAATGAGAGAGGAAAAACTAAAGGGAGACTAACTCAAACCTAGTAGTTGTCATGCAAAATGGTCCTATGATTGAGGTTAGGGGGATACTACCTAATGTTAGCATACATGGATTCCAACCTAAAGTCTATCATAACCTCAAAAGAGATTAGAAATCCAATAGGGAGCATGATAAAGAAAAAGAAGAAAAGAGCAAACGGAAATGCACGTAATGCAAACACGTAATGCACAAGTAGAATGAAGTGAGGGAGGAAAATAGTGTGGGGAAGCAGCCGCCACAAGCACGTCTCGACCTCAAGCATGCGTATGAAAAACAAGAATATGCAATAAGAGCAAGCAAAACATGAACAGTAAGCACATCATCACTTTGAACAACACATACAACCATGTGTATCCAAGCGGAAAACGAATGCGTGTCGATAAAGTCCCGATTGAACAATCAAAACAACGACAAAAATTTCCAAAACATTTCACCTCTGATGCATCATATTGATCTACGATGATTCGACGTGAAACGGTACTCAAACACACAAGAAAAACAACAAAATAGACCTGCTGGCACAATGTTAATCGGTTAAGGCCAGAGGTTAACCGATTAACCACTTTAAAATGTTTGAAAATCTGGAAATTTGTACATGTTAATCGATTAACACCAGGCATTAACCGATTAACACCTTGAAAACTTTGAAAATTTTGAATATCTGAAATGGTTAATCGGTTGACCAAAAGTGTTAACCGATTAACACTGTGCCAACAGCAGAAAAACAGCAACAGAGCAGTATGTTCAGCAAATAAGCACTTATCCGATCAACCGGATGATCGCATAATCACTTAATCACGAAATTAAACCAGCAAATCATGATTCAAACAGCATATGAACAGATTATCACAGCAAGATAACGAATCAAATGGATCAAATTAATCAAAATTTAATCAAATATGAAAATCCACATGATTATGCAAATAAGCTAAAAACAAATTCGAATCAAGAATTTCCAACCTACGAAGCGAAGATTTGCTCCGGTTAGTGTTGATTCGATGGAAATAAGCAGATCGAAGCAAGAAAACCGTATATTCTTGGAGATCCAAGTATGTTCTTGTTGTAGGAATGAGGATTCACCAAGGTCAAGCCAAAATAAGCCAAATAATCACTTCCAAAAACACTTCCAAGTTCATATCCAATTTTGCACAAAAATTGGATGAAGAAATTGATTCAATGGAGAGAATGGATGAAGGTTTAGGTCTTAGAAATCAAGGATTCCAATAAAGAATCAATGATTTCAATGAGAAGAGCTTTAGTGAGGGTTTTGGAGTTGGAAAAATTGAGAGAGAATGAGATCAATTCTGAAAATGAGAGTGAATTGTGTGAGATTAGCCTCCTTTGGTTTGGAGTGGATCACTTAAATATCACTTAGGCTTGGATCCAAATGAAAGGTTTGGAATTTGGTGTGGAAATTTTGGTTTGGAATGAGGAATGGGCATTTGGAGGGAAAATGAAATTAACCACAATTTAAATATGTTCTAGATCATTCTCAAAGTGAAAATCAGATTTGCACATGACCAAAATTGGACCCCAAAATGGCTTGCATTGAAAATTCACGTACAAAGGCAAAATCTGCACTGGTTAATCGATTAACCATATAGGTTAATCGGTTAATACCTTCAAAACTTCAAATTTGACCTGATTTTGACCTGGTTAATCGATTAACCATATTGGTTAATCGGTTAACACCTTCAAATTTTGAATTTTTGCGCCTTTTGGAGGAAATCTGCCCTTTTGTTTGTTTCCAACTGTTTTGAGCTCTGTTCAACTTCTGAAACTTGCTTTTGAATATCATAACCATGAAAATGCTTGCGATAGCCTGAATGCTGCTTTCTGAGCTGAATGTACCCTGTAAAATAAAATAAAATTGGTCGCCCGACCACTGGGCAAAATAAATGCCAGAGTCTCTGATGCTTGTTGTTCAAGTTCATACACTGAGACGAAAACTGAGGCGCGGGAAAACCTTGATCCCCTGACTCAAGAACGAATGCTATGCAAATACAAAAATGCAAAAATGTAAAGAAACAAAAGCCAGATACCGCCAAAACGGAAAGGCAAATTTTGGTGTGCTACACCTTCGACATCAGTCTCAACCAAAAGCTCGATGGGTGGTTCCGATTAAGCATTCATTAGACAGTTTCAAAGGACACCTTCATATAGGGATTCAGAATGTTTGTGTCGAATCTGAAATATATGAAAGTTTGATACCCTGTACTTATGGTTATGTAACCAACCATTCACTATTTAACTTGTAATCATCTCCTGTCTTCCAGCTGTGCCTTGGAAAACCCCTTCCACTAGGGCTACTACTTCACAAAGTGGCAAAGAACTAGAAGGAAAACAAGTATATTTCACATCCCTTGCTTATGTCCTCATCATATGATTCTTTTCTCACATTTGTATTGCCTTTTTCTCTTTCTAGGCTGGTCGAAAACCTCCAACGCCTTCCAAGAAAGGCAAGAAGGATGCTCCAATCGTCGTTGCCTCTGATGCTGATGAGTCTCCAGAGGAGATTCTTACAAAAAAGAGAAGAAAACCTGCAAAGGCATCTGGATTTACTGGCCCACCTCCCTCGAAGGTGGCCAAAATTCTCGAGAAGACACCCAATACAAATGGTGTCGATAGACAACCTTCCATGGTGGCTTCAAAGCCAACTTCTGGTAACCATGGGAGAGACAACTCAAGTCCTGGTGCTGCACTTGCTCAGGCACGCATACCACCTTTATTATGTTTACATCTTTCACCTGACTTGCTTAGCCTTATCTTACTCACTTGTGTTATCAGGCTGATACCATTATCCCTACTCCTCCTCAAGCTTCAGGCAGTTTCGCCACCACCCTCCTCAACAGCCAAGGTGAGCCAACTTATCACCCTTCTTCTGATATTGGTTGTGGTTTGAGTGAGGTAAATCAACCTGTTTTTCCTTCCACAGAAAATAATCCTCCTTTGGTTCAAACCACTACACAACACGCTCAGGTTGATGGCTCTAATTCTGGGGATGATGTTGCTTCAAGTCCCCCACCTCTTAATCAAGCCGAACGCATGGTTACTGAGGAGGTTATTGTCGAACAAGAAAGCATTCCTACAGACCAACTAATAAATGCCAATCTAAATCAAGTTGTTCATGAGGAACCAAGGGAACTACATCCTGAACCAGCTCACAACCAAGATGACAATCCATCCACCAATGATAAAGGTGAAGCAGTTATGATTGAAGAAGTATAAGAGAAAGAAAAATAAGAAGAAGAAAGAGAGGATGAAGAACAAGAGGAAGGGGAAGGAGAAGAAGAAGAGGAAGAAGAAGACCCGAAAGGTCCTGAACTTCTATAGACTTCTTCGCCTGTGGTGGAGAGAACTCCAGCTCCCATCCTAACTCCAGCAGACCCTTTGGCGACACTTAAGTGGTCGAACCCTAGGGAATACGCCAAACTGATCCTTGGGCAGAAATGTGGTTCCTCTTCTAGCTCTTCGACTACTTCTGGTAATCCAGCATCAGATGAATTTATTAGTCCTATCCTCTAGTCTATCAAGAAGAAATTCTTCAGGGGAGATATCCATAACGTCTTAGCTTCAGACCCAACTGCCCGTCTCTTCTTAAAGGACAATCTCAAGAAACTTGACCTTACCACTCTTAATCCAAAAATTTCTAGTTTCTCGGTTGACTTGACTGTTGTGGTGGATGACTTGTCTTCAGAAATCAAACAGCTCCCCTCAATCCAGAAAACTATCATGGACATAGTAGGTCGTGAGAGTGCAGCTTGGACTGGTTGACAAGAATTAGAGGCCAAGGTTTAACAATTGGAGGCTGCTCAAAAACGACGACAAGAAGAAATAGCCTCCAATCAGAAGGACATTAAGGCATGGAAGTAGCAACTCAAGGAACTTCAAACAAAAGTTTCTATTGCTGAAAAGCGCAACCTTGAGTTGCAGCATTTCGACGACCTTGAAATGGCCAAAGAGATGAAGAGTGCCATCGACCTTATTGATGCAGCTCAAAGGTTTGAAAAAGAGCTTGCAACAGCCAGGCTTGACAAATCTCTAGGTGAGGCTCGCCTCAGTCATCATATGAAGAACTTTACTCAGCTGAAGTCGAAGCTTCCCTTCTGATGTCTTCATGACCTCTATTTGTAATATTGTTTAATCAACATTTATTTCTGGGCCTTTTCAAGCCTTCTATGTAATGACAATTTTCTGCTTTCTGGCATTTTTAATTAATCATTTGCACCATATTAATTCTTTCGAATCACAATTTTATGGCACGCATTATGATGTATTTCATCCATGGCCTTAATTCTGGGTCAACTTTGCAATTAAGGCCTTCTACCTCTTTTTTAGCAAACATACAATTTTCTGCTTTACTTAATGCTCCAACGGCATAAGCGCATAGATTTACAACCTTATTTTATAGCGTAGCCCCTTAGGCTTACTCCCAAGCCCAACCTCTGTGTTTCCACCGTTTGACTAGCCATTCTGGATCAAGTTTCTCCTCTATAAAACCTTCTTTCTCCTGAGGTGACAACAAAGGCTAAGGAAACCCATAAACCTGAAGCCTCCTCTAGAGTATCCTCTCGTGCAAAGAGGCACGAAACAAGGATGAAAATCCCCAAAAAAGGGCGTCCCAACACCAGCAATTCTGAAGATGCAGCTGATGAAGACTACATGGAGTTCCTCAAGTCCATTGATTTGAAGGACTTTGACTGATCTTTGCTTGATTTATAGATTTTTGTATTGATTCCCTTTTTTCTTTGTACGCCATGTTAGCCTTGTTTGGCCCATTTTGGCTTTTATGCCTTTTAAAGAAACTTATGTTTTGATATGAACCTCTTGCAAGATAAGCCTATATTTTTTCAAATATTTGCCATTTACTTTCAAGATTCTTTTATCTTTGTCTAACTCTTCGACTTCATAAACCCCATTGGAGAATACTTGTATGACTTGAAATGGAGCCTCCCATTTAGGAAACCATTTGCCTAATGTTATGTCTTTTCGATCCATAGGCAAAATCACTTTCCAAACTAAATCCCCACATAGAAAGGATTTAGAATTAATGTTTTTTTGTAGGATTCTTCGACCCTTCTCTTTTGTCTCCTTAACAACTCTAAGGCTCTAAGCCTTTCTTCATCCAAATCTACCAGTTCGTCCATCATCATTGCCCAGTAAGATTTGTTGCACCCTAAAATTTGCTCAACCTTATTTCACCTAGTTTATGTTTCAATATCATTAGCATTTGCATAAAGAGTCATGTACATAGGTTACTCATCTGCATAGCATAAGCATAGCAAGTCATTCAACAGGGAACCAATCATTATTCTCATCTCTAGAGGCCTATCAAGAGGTTATTATCCTAATTCAATCCCATTCAAGTCATCAGAAAAGAATTTGAAAGCAGAGAGTTCAGTGGATCAAGCTTTGAGTCTATCTCCTATCTGAGGGCATCTGAGGATCAACAAAGGAGTTGTGAGTTGTGAATTGAAGGCATGGAGAGTATATAGACCTCTTGGAGGACTTAGAAAGTCATTTGGAGAAGGAGACAAGCCATTGGTGAAGTCACAAGAATTGCAGTTGAAGGCAGTCAATTAGGGTTTCATCTGGGTCAACCCTGGGTCAACTCTAGGTCAATTGACTGATTGAAAGGCATTAAGGGCTATTGGAGAGATATGGGGTTCATCATTTGACATGAATAATAAGGATATGTTGTTATGCTAAGAAGAAATCAAGAGAAATCAAGGAGAAGAGGAGGTCCTAAATTAGGGTTTCTATGTAAAATCCCCTAGTCTAGGTCAAATTTCCAAGCAAGATAAGTCAAAATGAAAGCTTCAAATGAATCCTTGGCCAACATGAAACTTGTAGAGGATCTCAATACCTTTAATTTGAGTGGTGGAGGACACTAAGGATATTTATAGAACTCAAGTTATGGTCCTTGCAAGTTACAGGTCATCTGAGGTATCTGAAATTTTGTCTGTAAAAGTGACTTGACTTCCAAGCAATTTTTACCCCTCAAGGAGATTTCAAATGAATTTCTGGTCAACATAAGAGTTGTTCATTATTGTCTTAGATTTCTAGAATGGTATGGTATGCCTTCATAGGATGTGGGGAACTCTACTTATGGTCTTGGCAAGCAAAGGGTATTTTGGTCATTTGTGAATTACAGGTCATTTTAACCTATGCCCAAAACTCATACAAGGAAGCTTCAAATGGAAAACTTTACAACATAAAACTTGTTCCAAATGACATTTTGAGTCTAGAAAAGTTACCATGAGAGATTGGAAAGATTCATAGCACAAGGTTTCAAAATTGTTGGATTTAATGAATAAAAATGGCCTTAAAAATGAGATTTTTCATATCTTGGCCAAATGAAGCAAAATTATAGGTCATTTTGAATGGAAAGATCATTTTAAAGACATTGGATAAAGTGGAATTTTGAGCTTAGTTCATAACTTGTGAGTTATCCATGGTTGCTTGCAATAAAAGAAACATAAACCAAATTCAAGGGAAAGAATGCAAGGGAAACTTCTCCAAGTTTCTAGGAGGTTCTAACCTCACCTATATATTGGTAAGAGATAGTTCATGCCATGGTTGGTGATTTCATTTGTTCAAAACCCCAAGTTATACACACTTTCTCCAATTTTGCAAAAGCTTCTCAAACTCTCTACAATCTCCATCAATTCTCACTTTTCTTGATTTGATTATCATCTAGATCATTCATAGGCCAGAATTTTATCAAAGAATTGGTTGAATTGATCAAAGATTGTACCATTCATCTTCTTCACTCCAATTTGCATTTTCTATCCAAACTCCATTAAAGCTTTACCCACCATCTCAATTTCTGTTATCATCATCATCCACCATTATC
This sequence comes from Lathyrus sativus, assembly GCA_963859935.3. Taxonomy (NCBI): domain Eukaryota; kingdom Viridiplantae; phylum Streptophyta; class Magnoliopsida; order Fabales; family Fabaceae; genus Lathyrus; species Lathyrus sativus. Next base: position 313,657,535 of record OZ012739.1, read on the forward strand.
ATTGAGGAATTGGCAAAAGAAATTGGAGGGAATTCGTGGCTGGTTAGGGAGATCCAAGTGTACACTCCAACTTGCATGAAGAGGGGGATAGAGTGATTCAAGAAGATTCAGCCACAACCAGTGCAAACAGTAGAAAGCACACCATTGGAGGAGCACCTAGAAGCCATTACAAGTCTTGAATTGCAGCACAATCACCCCTGCCATCATCACTTGCAAGGTATGCAAAACTCTTTGAATCTCCTCATTTATGCTGTTGTAGATCATGTGGTTAGGATAGGAGTGCTTAGAGACCATAGGGGAGTAATTCTTGAGATCTAGGGAGAGTTTTGTGAAGTTCCATGGCAGGTCACCATTTCTTTAAGCTCCAAGAACAAGCTGTGTATTAGGTTATAATTGATATGATAAGGCATAGAATGATGAGGATAGCATATAGAGTAACTGTAGATCATCAGGTTTGAGTTCTGGCAAAGTTGATGTCAGACGAGTATGGTGAACCCTAGCTTTCGTGCCCTCTATTTGGGATCCACAAGGAGAGTTAGCAAAAACTAAGACCAAGCATGAATTCCTTGTGTTTAGTAGATCATTTTAGGGCTTTGAATTTTTCATTTTCATCGAGTGAGCATGGAGAAAGATCGAGTGGAATTTTCGTGCATGAAGTATGTTTCTGAAACCCTAAATGGCTAGAGGAAGAAGACGATACGTGGACCCTTGGATCTGAGGGGGATGCTTGACTTGACCAAGAATCGAACGCTCCACATTCAACCTGAGAATTGGTGGGAAATTTCAATAATGAAACGCACCGTTTCATTTAGTAGGGGAAATTGGGCTCAGCTGCTATTAACACCCCCACGCGCACGAAAGCCCAATCATTTGAACTGACATTCTTGCTATTCTTACCCCCTCCCATTTATTTCTTCATATTTCTTTTTATTTTCTTTACATTTCTCATTCATTTTCTAAAAATCATATAAAATTGAAAAATCATTATTTTTTGATGATTCTTTTTGCATAATTTTCTTTGAAGAGTCTAGAAAATTATAGAAAATAAAAATTGCATTTTATATTTTATTTGATATTTTTTCCATATTTTCCAAATACATAGCATTTTAAATAGTTTCATTTCATACTTAAATTTGTAAATTTTTGTTCTACTAGTTGCTTTAATAATTTTTGTTCATTCTTTTTAGGTTGTTTAGTTTAGATATTAAACTTGTAGATGCAATTTAATTCCCATTTTTAGAAGTTAATTTTAGGTGTTTAGTTTAGGTGTGAACAACATGGACAAATTAGGGTTTTAAGTGATAACTTAGGTGAATTAGTTCATTTCCCTTAGGACTTAGGGATTAAATAGTTTAGCTATGGGACTATAGGGGCTATGGGTAGTTATTAGATCCCCTTAGAAAAGTCAGGATTCCCCTACTGCTATTAATGTACTGTCTATATTTGTTTGATTGGTGTGGTGTGCCCTCTGGGGATTACTGTTTGTCTGAGTGGGTATTGGGACTGTCTGGGGATTGGGGAAGCTGAAGACTGATGATGATGGAGCCATTGGAGATCCAGAGCCTGCAGACCAACTTCCAGAGTTGGAGAGGAGATTTTTGCCATCAGCTGTTAAGGAGATTAGGGTTTAGGAGCTAGGCAGAGCTCTAGAGTAGAAAGCCTGATTCTCAAACATGGAAGGTTTTGACTGCCTCCATTCCTCTCTGTGATACAGAGTCTCTCTGAGACACTCACCCCCTTCCTTTGGAAGGCTTGGTGCTATTGTCTGAGGGATAGAACTCTTGAGAGAAAATGTCTTATGTGTTAATAGCAGTTGGTTTACCACCATTGGTAGTCAACTAACTGCTTAACACCCAATCCACTCTGGTGATTGATCCCTCAGCTTGGAGGATGGGACTTGAAGAAAAGCCCTTGTATACTGAAGATTGTCAGCCAGAGCCCTTGCTTGAAGACTGTGAAGATAGAGACTACTGCTGACTGAAGCTTGTAGCTGATTGGAGATGACTTGAAGGTGGAGATTGATGTAGAGCTGCTGTGGCTGTTTATCTTTGCTGTATTTCATTTCTTGATGTATTGATTGGTTTTCCTGACTGTATTGTTTGCTGTTTACCCTGTTGGGTTGAAAGTGAAGCCTGTTCACTTTTGCCTATTGTTTTCTAGGTTCGAGGTTGAGTGGGACTCCCTTGCCTCGCTTGTATTGTTGCACTCATGCATTTTACTGTTTTACTGTATATGTCTGCTATTGTTGCTGTTTTTGTCTATTCCCTTAGGGTCTCTGTTTCTCTCTGGGCAAGAGAGGAGCATGATAGACACTAGGTCTTAACCCATGCATGATAACATTAGGTTAGTTTGTTCCCCTTCGCAACCGTAGGTTAGAGTTTTGTCTCCTCTTTCTCAAAACAAACAGAAAACACAACAAAATTTCAAACACAATAAAAGACATTTCTTTCGTAAAAGAATGTGAACTCATCAAGACGTCATTTTTGTCCGCTTGGACTGTTAATCAGAAAAAACCTTTTTCAGAAGGAATAAAATCAATCAAGACAGACTTGTGTCGTACGTGTCCCGAACTACGTTTGCTCTGATCTTTCATGCTGTGTGAAAGTACGTAGGCATAGGATGCAATATCCTAGCGAGCAACCCTCCCCTCCTTTCCCGTAGGTAGGCGAACTACGTTGACTCTGATTTCTCGTTCCAGACGGGAATACGTAGGCATAAAGTGCGATACTTTGCCGAGTTATTTTTATTTTCATTTTATTTTCTTTTTTAACCCTTGACCTGTAGAGTAGATAGAAGTAATAATCCGTACCCGAAAACAAGCGTGGATCCCGTCGAGTACGACGGACGTGAGGGGTGCTAATACCTTCCCCTTGCGTAACCGACTCCCGAACCCAAGTTTTGGTTGCGATGACCATACCTTTCCCGTGTTGTGCGAGGTTTACTCTGAGCGTTTCCTTTCCCTCCCGTGGGACAAATAACGCACGGTGGCGACTCTTCTGTTCAGCCGGCGCCGATTTTCGCAGTTGCGACAGCTGGCGACTCTGCTGGGGATCCAACGTCCCCTGGCTGCTAAGGACTGCGATAGTTCTTATGCATTTGGGATCCAACGTCCCTTAAGAGAGTCAATCCTAACGCTTGTTTTCCCATCGTGGATTTTGTATGGATTTATATTTCTGACCTTTATTTCCAGCATTATATATATTGATTATTATTGCTGTATATTGGGGTGTGACGGGTGTTCTGATATTGAGTGAGAAGCCGGACCTGGGCTTGAGTGCACCTTAGACTTAGAGTAGAGATTAGTGGGCGCGCACGTGCTTTGCATGTCCTAGTGTCCCGCGAAATCTACGCTCAGACGAGGTTCTTCTGGTTGGCCTTCTGTCCCGCCCTTTGGGTGGCTTGGGTTGCTGGTTAGTTGGATTGTCGACTCTGGGGACCGATCATTTGGAAGTTGGCTAAGTGAGGCCTCTTCAGGATTTGGTGATGCCACTCCTTCTGGGAATCGTATCATCAACCCTGAAAGTCTGTGACGCCGACGACCGCATAGGATGCCATACCTTTGTCAGTTACTAGGACATCCACCTGTGAGGGGGTTTGGGGTTATGCAGGTAACCAGACTTTCAGACTACCGGTTATTCCTTGATCAGAGATCTTGGGTATTTATGAAGGGTTATGAGGTCTGTCAGAGACCATTTGGAGATGTGTTATGAGGTCTGTCAGAGACCAGTTGGATAGTTCTAAGGACTGTCAGAGACCATTTGGAGATATGATTTGAGGTCTACCAGAGACCAGTCTGAGTTATGGTTTGAGGTCTGTCAGAGACCGTTGTTGGAGCTTTATTATAGGTCTATCCGAGACCAGGGTTTGAGGATTTCTAGAGGGTCTATCTGAGACTTCTTGATACGGTTCAGGCTATGTAACTATGGCAGTTGGTCCCTGTTGCATGTTATTTGCATGGCATTATGTGCATACCCATTATCATTGCATCCCACTAACGTGTGTCTGTGCTGCAAGGTGCATTTGCATTCCCCCGGTTCTAGTGCCTGGACTTCTGAGTATTTGATCATGGCTGGTTTGAGGATGACCGTCGCGTATAAGCTACCTGTCCCCGATATTACTCCACTCCTGGGTCTGATTTCTCTTGCGAATGAGGATGTCCGTAGAAGCTTCAGGCAAAGTTACGGACGGTTGTTGGGTTTAGTGCGTAGGTCTACTGAGGATGAATTGAATGGGCTGTACACCTTAATGCAATTCTATGACCCGGCTTTGAGATGCTTCACGTTTGCGGACTTTATCTTGGGGCCCACCATGGAGGAGTATGTAGAGTTTACTGAGCTGCCGGTTCGGAATGCAGTTCCTTTTATTCACTCAGCCGCTGAGCCCAATCTGGAGGATTTGGCCAAGGCCCTGCATATGAATCCTTCTGAGTTGTTGATGACTGCGTGGCGAGGGGTTCCGGGTTTTTCTCTTCAGTTTCTGGTTGGTAAGGCTCAAGAGTACGCCAAGAATGGGTGTTGGGTGGTCTTTAACGCTATTTTGGCCCTCTACATTTATGGGATAGTGTTGTTCCCTAACTTCCCAAACTTCGTGGACATGGATGCATTTCATCTATTTGCTGCCGGTAATCCAGTACCAACACTGATCGGGGACTTTTACCATTCGATGCACTATAGGAATGAAAACAGGAGAGGCAAGAATGTCTCCTGTTGCGTACCTTTGCTGTATATGTGGTTCAAGAGCCATTTTCCATCGAGGGGACCTTTCATGGATAATGCAATTACGCCCGACTGGCCAGAGCATATGATGAGGTTAACTTCTGAAGACGTTGATTGGTTTGATAGAGATCTGCTGGGATCTGAGCTTATCTTCAGTTGTTCTGGTTACCCTAATGTTCCGCTGATAGGGTGAAAAAGGTGTATCAACCACAACCCTTCTCTGTTCGTCTGTCAGTTCGGATATGCCCTGAAGAACCCGCCAAAAGAGGAAGAAGTACAGGAATCTCTGTACTTCACTGGAGATGTGAAGGGGGAGCTATTGGCCAAGTTGCATCATGCCTGGACGCGTATTAACCGAAGAGGGAAGCCGTTGTTAGGAAAGAATGACTGTCAGGCCTATGCACCTTATAGAGTTTGGATTCAGGAGAGAGCCAGTCAGTTGAAGATGCCATTTCCAGACGCACCAATTCTTGTTCCTATTCCGGTAGCGGAGCCAACTACTGTTTCTAGGGAAGCCTACGAGCAGGTGGTGAGAGAAAAAGAAGCCTTGTTGAAGATCAACGAAGGGTTAGAGCAGGAGCTAACCCAGATACGCAGCGAGAAAAACAAGGCCGTCCATGCTTTCCAACACCAGATTGAGCTAATGAACAGATTAGGGGCTGAGTTGACTGAGGAGAGGAAGAAGCGCGAACGTCTGGGGCAAGAGTTCAGAAGCTCCCATGACATGCTTGAATGCACTAAACAATGCCATCAAAGGGAGAGACGAAGCTGTGTCCCAGAAGCGTAAACTGGAAGATCGCTTCGGAGAGGGGGCATGGGAAGAAACTGCTGAAGACGTACGCCGTGTTCTTAAGAAAAGAAACCAACTTGTCGAAGGGCTGCTTGCTCGACCCAGTCATCCGGAGACCAAGAAGTTGCTAGAAGAATACCAGACTTATGGGAGGATTTGATCATTTCATGTAGTAACTTGTATGCTTTATTTGCACAGTGCTGACCATCACCAGGATTGTTGGTTGAGGTCATGCCTTCTCTTTGTACCTTTAGTAGCATTGTATTCCGGGTTTATTAGTTTCTCAGCAATATATGAGGCTTTCTGTGATTCAGCTCCGATCTTTATATTATTAGCACTGTCACCGCACCGGCACCTTCACACTAGAATCGGGGAATGAACTTCCCTAATGCACAGACACACACATTGCATTGCATTCATATTCATATTGCATTACAGGTAATCATTGGATGTTATCTTATTTCCTGCTCTGCAAGGTACTTTTCAGGATTGCAGATCAGCACCCGCACCGCTATTCCACCCGCACCAACTGTCGAAGAATCATGGATCAAATGCAGAACGAGATGCAAGATGTGCGCGAGAAGCTCGCTCTCTTCATGCAGACCATGGAAGCTATTGCAAAAGGTCAGGAAAATTTGCAAGCCATGGTCCAACCTCTGTTGGCCCGCAATGCTGGTCACGGTAACGAGGATCATCAGTCTGGGCGAGTCGATACTGCTCATGGAGATGGCACTCCCACGCCAGTGGCTCCGCCTGTAGTCAATATACCTGCTGCTAACGCCAACAACGCTACCGCTGCTGTGAACGGTAACGTCGGAGTTGGGAATGAGACTGCTGTCCATAACGTTGGGCTTGGTGATGTCAACTTGGGAGATAATATGGGAGACAACGGCTATGTCAATGCTGGATTCAGGTTCAACGATCAAGGATTCGATAATGCAGGGAAATATGGTTTCAATGCTCAAGGCTTTGGGCAAGACGGTTATGGTATGGCCAATCAGGGCTACGGAGGTTTTGGAAATGGAAACGGCGCTGGGTTTATGGCTTTTGGGCCTGTTGGAGGTGTTCAGGGATACGGCAACAGAGGCCGAGGTCCGGGGATGAATCAGATCAGGGCTGGACGTAATATTGGATATGACGGGTATGGAGCTGGAAATGGTATGTGGCAAGAAGATCAGCAGGAGGACGCCTTCTCCGGCGGAGGTTTCGAAGGACCGATGGATGACTCCCAGAAGATCAGAATGCTGGAAGAGCAGATGAAGGGGGTCCTGAACCAAAGTGCTGCGGGCTTGGAAATGGCAACAATGGGTTTGGTACCTGGTCTGAGGGTGCCAATCAAATTCAAAGCTCCTACGTTTGATAAGTACAAAGGGGACACATGTTCGAAAGTGCATGTGCGAGCCTATTACAGAAAGATGTCTGCGTACTCAACTGATGAAAGAATGCTAATGCATTTCTTTCAGGATAGTCTGTCGGGCCCTTCCTTAGAATGGTACATGGGGTTGGAGCCAACCAATATCAAGACATGGAAGCAATTGGCAGAGGCATTCGTAGCTCACTACAAGTATAACAGCGATTTGGCGCCCAATCGGGTCCAATTGGCAGGGCTGTCTCAGAAGAAGGGGGAGAGCTTTAAAGAGTACGCGCAAAGGTGGCGCGATATGGCTGCCAGGGTTCGTCCTCCCGTAGAAGACAAGGAAATGAATGACATGTTTGTCGGCACATTCACAGGCTTGTTTCATGACATGCTGTTTCACACATCTCTGGCCAGTTTTTCAGACCTAATTCTGATGGGAGAAAAGATTGAGCGTAACATTAAGCAAGGAAAATTCCAGGTTGAGGAATCAACTGCATCTGGCAGTAATAGGAAGGCTTTTGGTGGGCGCCGTCAGGGCGAGGCAAGCGCAGTGTTTGGAGGCCGAGGCCGAGGCCGAGGCAGGGGACGAAACCAATATCATCAGCCGCAGCAGGTGGCGAGTGTTACTATCCCGTACCAGCAACAACCATTCCAGCAACAACAACCGTCTCAGCAGCAGCCAATGCAGCAGCAGCAGCCTCAGCAGGGGGCACAGCAGGCTCAGCGAAGATTCCAGGGTGGTAAACCAAGAAGAGTGTTTGAGAAGCCTCCCACGACATATGCTGATTTACTGCAGACATTGCTGGGTTTGAACCTGGTAGAGAAGAGAACTCTGACACCGATAACGGGAACTCCCCCGTTTGGTTATGATGCAAACAGGCACTGTGAGTTTCATTCTGGGGCTCCGGGCCACGATATAGAAGGTTGCCATGCTTTTAAGCACGTTGTGCAGGATCTTTTGGACAATAAGACTATCAATTTCGGAACGGCGGGTACGAATATAGTGCAGAAACCCATGCCTAATCATGGGGCAAATGCCATTCTGACTGAGGAAGGGTTGAATCTGATTATGAATGTCGACGATTTAAAGACGCCGCTGAGCGAGATAAAGAGCCGACTGTTGCAGGGGGGTGTTTATCCAGGATGTGACGAGTATTGTGTAGAATGCTGGACCCTAGCTGGGGGATGTGATGATTTGAAGAAGGGCATTCAGGCTTTAATCGATGGAGGCACATTGCAGTTTGACCGAGCAGCAATCGAAGAGCCCGCAGGGGCAATAGCAGATGATCAGAGTGATGTGGCCATGGTAACGATTCCTCGAAAGACAATCACTATTGCAGCACCAGCTCAGCGACCACCGATCACCATAACTAAGGTCGGGCCGATCCCGTACGAGAACACGAAAGCAGTCCCCTGGTTATATGGGTTGGAGGTGTATTGTGACGGGATAAAGATTGATGTTAATAAGCAGCCAGCTGAGACTGTGGATAACGTTGTTGGTTCAGGGGGTATGACAAGGAGTGGTAGGATCTTTATATCACCTGAAGTCGAGGCCGAAAGACTAGCGAAAGGAAAAGGAAAAGTGGTTGAGAATGTCCCAGTGCAGGCGAGCGAAAAAGAAGCAGCATCGAAAGATGTAGAAGAGTTCATGCGCTTGATTCGAAAAAGTGATTATAAGATTGTGGAGCATCTGCAACAGACGCCGTCCAAAATATCTATCCTGTCATTGCTGTTGTGTTCAGAAGCTCACCGAAATGCTTTGCTGAAAGTCCTGGATACTTCCTTCGTACCCCAAGACGTCTCTGTAAATCAGTTGGAAGGAGTGTTGGCTCATGTAAATGCAGGCCACAGCCTGGGCTTTACTGACTTTGATTTGACCCCGAAAGGAATAGATCATAATATGGCGCTGCACATATCTGTTGAGTGTAGAGGATCAGTAATGTCGCATGTATTGGTTGACACCGGATCGTCTTTGAATGTGCTGCCCAAGAAGGCGATGATGAAGCTGGACGTTAGAGGAATCTTGTGCACGCCCAGTGACTTGGTAGTCAGAGCGTTTGACGGCACGCGGAGAACAGTCTTCGGATCGATAACATTGCCTCTACAAGTAGGGCCGGAGGTGTTTGCAACTGAATTTTATATCATGGATATACAGCCTGCGTACAGCTGCTTGCTCGGACGACCCTGGATTCATGGGGCTGGGGCAGTCACGTCCACCCTGCATCAGAAGCTAAAATATATGGTCGGAGACAGTGTAGTCACCGTATGCGGAGAAGAAGACATCCTGGTCAGCCATCTATCGTCATTTAAATATGTGGAGGTCGACGGAGAGATCCACGAAACACCCTGCCAGGCATTTGAAGGGTTGCGTATCAAGGACAAAGGTCCCGGGCCGAGCAAAGTGCCAGAGATAGCCGTCTCATCGTATAAAGAAGCTCAAGCTCTAGTAGAAGCAGGAGAAGCAAAGGGCTGGGGAAAGGTGCTGGATATTCCTGTAAAGATGGACCGGTTTGGGCTGGGATACCAACCGTCGTCGTCAGCACCTGCTGTGGGGGCGCCCCGTTTCAGAAGGCCAATCACCATCTCTGCCAGTGGAGTGTGTCATGAAACCGTCAATGCTGCTTCGGAGTCTGACGAAGGAGACAGCGACTGTGATATGGATGCCTGGATTCAGCCAAGCACGCCAGGACAAGGACTGTGCAACTGGTCCATTCAGGAGCTTGTTCCTGTGACTCTTAAACAGTAATGCTTTGCTTTATTAATTGTTGAATAATCTGATGTCTTGCCCGGGACATCAGGATTTGCTTAGGGCTGTGTTGTTATGAACATTGCGTGTTAATCATTAAATAAATGGCGTTTTTTTCATGTGCAAATACGGTAATCTCTGTCTTTCTTGTTTTGTATTTTTCAATAAAATGGCAACGTGGTTATTCGCTTTATACGCATTTTGAAGCACTTAACCATTCCTTTTGCAGGATAACATTTTCAGATGACATCCTTGAACCACCTATGACTCGTCCCGACTTTGAGCGTTCGGTATTTCAGGCCGAAGAAGAGGTTGTCGAAGATAGTGATGTTCCTGAAGAACTGTCTTGGTTGGTGAAGCAAGAGGAAAGAGCCATTCTGCCTCACGACGAGGTCATCGAAATTATCAACTTGGGATCGGAAGGGGTTGAGAAGAATATTCGTATCGGAGCCGCACTACAGGGTGATATCAAGCGAAAACTGGTTGAAATGCTCCAAGAATATAGCGATGTATTCGCTTGGTCGTATGAAGATATGCCGGGGCTCGATACAGATATGGTTGTGCACCGCCTGCCACTGAAGGAAGATTGCCCGCCCGTCAAACAAAAGCTTCGCAGAACTCGACCAGATATGGCAGTGAAGATCAAAGAGGAAGTTCAAAAACAGTGGGACGCTGGTTTCCTGGCTGTGACAAAGTATCCCTCATGGGTTGCTAACATCGTACCAGTGCCAAAGAAAGATGGCAAGGTTCGAATGTGCGTGGATTATAGAGATTTGAATAAAGCAAGCCCAAAAGACGATTTTCCGCTTCCTCATATTGACGTGCTAGTTGATAATACTGCTCAATACTCCGTATTCTCCTTCATGGATGGCTTTTCAGGCTATAACCAGATTAAAATGGCACCAGAGGATATGGAGAAGACCACTTTCATAACGCCTTGGGGAACATTTTGCTACAAAGTGATGCCCTTTGGTTTGAAAAATGCTGGGGCAACATATCAGCGGGCGATGACGACTCTCTTTCATGACATGATGCATAAAGAGATTGAAGTTTATGTTGACGATATGATTGCCAAATCCCAGACGGAGGAAGAGCATCTGGTGAATCTGTTGAAGCTATTTAAAAGGCTTAGGAAGTTTAGGCTGAGGCTGAACCCTAACAAATGCACCTTCGGGGTGAGATCGGGTAAACTGCTGGGGTTTATCGTAAGTGAAAGAGGAATAGAGGTCGATCCTGCTAAAATAAAAGCGATCTAAGAAATGCCGACGCCTAAAACAGAAAAAGAGGTGCGCGGGTTTTTAGGGAGGTTGAACTACATCGCTCGGTTCATATCTTACCTAACTGCTACGTGTGAACCATTATTCAAGCTGTTGAAGAAAGATCAAGCTGTAACGTGGAACGAAAATTGTCAAAAGGCGTTCGACAAAATAAAGCAGTATTTGCAGGAGCCTCCTATTTTGATACCCCCAGTGGCAGGTAGACCCTTGATCATGTATTTGACGGTTCTTGAGGGAAGCATGGGTTGTGTTCTCGGTCAACACGACGAGACAGGAAGAAAAGAGCATGCGATCTATTACTTGAGCAAGAAATTTACAGACTGTGAATCTCGATACTCAATGCTTGAGAAAACTTGTTGCGCGCTAGCCTGGGCCGCCAAGCGTTTGAGGCAATACATGCTGAATCATACAACCATGCTCATCTCGAAGATGGATCCTATCAAATATGTATTTGAAAAGCAGGCGTTGTCAGGACGAATTGCCCGTTGGCAGATGGTCTTGACTGAATATGACATCCAATACGTCTCGCAAAAGGCTATAAAGGGGAGTGTGCTGTCTGAGTATCTGGCGGAGCAGCCTATTGAAGAGTACCAATCGATGAGGTTTGATTTTCCTGACGAGGATATCATGTACCTAAAGATGAAAGATTGTGAAGAGCCGTTGCCAGACGAGGGACCAGAGTTGGGTTCCAAATGGAAGATGATATTTGACGGAGCTGTGAATGCTTACGGTAGCGGAATAGGGGCAATCATCACTACGCCGCACGGGTCGCACATCCCGTTTACTGCTCGATTGACCTTTGCCGTTACCAATAATGAAGCCGAATACGAAGCTTGTATAATGGGGCTTGAAGAAGCCATTGATTTGCGAATCAAGAATTTAGATGTATACGGAGACTCAGCTCTGGTGGTGAATCAGATCAAGGGGGAATGGGAGACACGCCAGCCCAACTTGATATACTACATGAACTATGCAAGGAGATTGTTGCCTTTCTTTGACAAAGTTGAATTGCATCACGTACCGCGGGCAGAGAATCAAATGGCTGACGCCCTGGCCACTTTGTCTTCCATGTACAAAGTCAACTTCTGGAACGAGGCTCCCCGAATCGTTATCTCTCGGCTTGACAGGCCAGCTTATGTATTTGCCATTGACGAAGCATCCGACGAAAAACCGTGGTATTTTGATATCCTTAATTTCCTGAAGAATAAAGAGTATCCGGCCGGGGCATCCAGTCAAGATCAGAAGACTCTCAGGAGATTAGCGGGTAATTTCTATTTGAATCTGGATGGCGTCTTATACAGAAGAAATCACGACTTGGTGTTGTTGCGTTGTGTAGACGAAAGAGAGGCAAAGCTGCTCATGGAGGAAATACACGAAGGTACCTTTGGTACGCATGCTGGTGGGCATGCCATGACGAGAAAGCTGCTGCGGGCAGGTTATTTTTGGCTGACTATGGAAACTGATTGCTTCAAGTTTGCGAGGAAGTGCCACAAGTGTCAAATCTATGCTGACAAGATCCATGTGCCTCCGAGTCCTCTGAATGTGATGTCATCGCCATGGCCGTTCTCGATGTGGGGAATCGATATGATTGGAAAGATCGAGCCGACAGCTTCTAACGGGCACCGGTTCATCCTAGTAGCAATCGATTATTTCACCAAGTGGGTGGAAGCGGCGTCTTATGCAAATGTAACGAAGCAAGTGGTGGCCAGATTCATCAAGAGAGATATCATTTGCCGATATGGGATCCCCGAGCGGATAATCACGGACAACGGTTCGAACCTGAACAACAAAATGATGAAGGAGCTCTGTCAGAATTTCAAGATTGAACACCACAACTCTTCCCCGTACCGACCCAAGATGAATGGCGCTGTTGAGGCGGCCAATAAGAATATCAAGAAGATCGTTCAGAAAATGGTGGTGACCTACAAGGATTGGCATGAGATGCTACCCTTCGCTTTGCACGGTTATCGTACGACGGTACGCACATCAACCGGGGCAACCCCGTTCTCGTTGGTATACGGAATGGAAGCGGTATTACCATTGGAAGTGGAGATCCCTTCTCTAAGGGTATTGCGAGACGTTCAGCTAGACGAGGCAGAATGGGTGAAAGACAGGTTGAATCAATTGAGTTTGATGGACGAGAAGAGGCTAGCTTCTCTAGCCTACGGTCGTTTGTACCAGAGCCGAATGAAGAAAGCATATGATAAGAAAATACATTCGCGAAGCTTTCAGACGGGCGACCTTGTGTTGAAAAGGATTCTCCCGCCGCAAGCAGATCACAGGGGCAAGTGGACCCCCAACTACGAAGGGCCATATGTTGTCAGGAAAGTCTTTTCAGGAGGAGCGTTGTTGCTGTCCACTATGGACGGTGAAGACTTTACGTCGCCTGTGAATTCGGACGCAGTTAAAAAATACTTTGCTTAAAATTGACCCGCTGAAAAAAAAAAAAAAAAAAAAAGAGAGTCCAGGCAAAAATGGGGCATCCTGGCGAACCAAAAACAGAATGAAAGGTTCGGGCAAAAGTTAGGGATAAAATTGAAAAAATGTACACCCGCGAAGTTGAAAACCTACACTGGGCGGCTTCGGCAAAAAAGGGTATCCCGGTGAACTGAAAACCTGTAAAGGGCGGTTCATGCAAAAGTTAGGGATTTAAGAAGCAAATGACTGCGGTCCGAATTTGATATTGCGGTGAGCATCAGTGCGGGAGAATACCTGAGGGGTCGATTGTCAGATACAACCGCTTCGGAAGTATGGATACCGGGAAAGCATTAGAGTCGGATGAGTCATAGGAGGATCAGTTCGTGGTGTTCGTCTGCATCCCGTTGCCGACATGTGTACAAAATTTAATTTGTCAAAATATTTATGCTTCTTGTGCATACTTGTGTATTTGCTTTGCGTAGCTTCCTCATTTCAGGAGTTACATCCCGTGTATAAAATTCCGCCCATTCAGGGGCCCAATCAATAAAATATGTTATTCAGTACATGATGCTGGTTCTTTACTGTTTGTGCATGATAAAACGCCTAAGTTTATTGAAACTAGCATGTGTATAGCATCACTGGCCCTTGCCAACAATTGATAAAGCTTTGAATTAACTGAAAATAATGTCACTAACCTGAACTGATTCGGTTGTGTAGACTTGTCTTGCCTTGTTTGTGTCGTTGCAGGGTTCATAGCCGTACGAGGAAGATGACCAAGAGACCGCAGTGATAAAAGACTCGACCCTCACGCAGGTCATGCATGTTCTTCCTAAAGAAGGATAGAATTCCCCAGCTAGTCGTAGCCTATCCAGAAGGCATGTTCCAGCAAGGCCATTCATTCTCCGCATAATTGGCGATTCCAAAATTATAGGCTGTGTTCAGGCAGTGTGGTGTCCCCCAGAAGGATTCTTTGTCTCAAGCAGAGGGGGTAGCCTCAGAAGATTAACATTTCAGATTGGTGAGCTGTATTCAGGAAGTTTACCTTTCCCCGCAGGGTCATTTACTCTACCCAGTAGAGTCAATTGATTTTCCCAAGAGAATCATCCCATCCCCCAGCGGAATTCTCTTCTCAGCAAGTGTTTTCATTCCTCCCCGTGGAACTCGAAGATTAAGACTATCCCCGCCAGATTTGGTGCGGGTCCTGGCATTTATTTCGTCAAAATACCGTGTGATATCTGTTCACTTTCCAGCAGAAGCGCATCTTCTATTCTCTTGCAGAGTTGTATTCCCCAGCAGGGTGTTACTTCAACGAGGTGTTTGGTTTAAGTTCCCAATTTCCCAGCTAAGTCGACTTCACTCTCCCAGCATTTATTTTGCTGGGATAGTTCTGTAGCATCCGGCTATCCCCAGCGGAGTTGGCATTATCTTCAGCATTTATTTTGCTGAAGCAGTTTCTGTACCCAGCAGTTCGAGTCTGCATTTGCATCAGTATATAGTGTCATACTTGCATTAACCAAATAAAAGTGTAGTTTTTTTGAAACATAAACTAGGCTGGCTAACCTTTTGTTTCAAGTATTGTTTCTCTTGCAGGTAGAGAGAACCCTTGCTCAAGTGAATCAAAAAGCATCTTTGGCGCTATTCCCCACAGAGTCAGTAGGATAAGTTTCTCCTTATCCCCAAGCAGAGCTATTGGTCATCAAAGGATTCATGAATCAGAATTTCAGAGGCTACCGCCGGTTATCAGAACAGGCATCCGGAAGTTCGGTTTCCAAATGTCCCCAGTAGAGTCAGCCTCGAAGTTGCTGTAACGTCAGTGATAAGAAGTTCGCGGACCAATGGAAGGATGAGTCCTAACGTGGACAATTTTATTGACGGGATTTCTTTGTGCTAGAGACGATTGTTGGAATGTGGAGTCCTAACATGGACATTTCCTCAAGTTGACGATGTGTGTTAGTCCTAACGTGGACAGGTTCGAGTTCTCGGTATTGATTGAGTATGGTGTCCTGACGTGGACAAAGTTCGTTACTCTTCGTGTTGGTATCCTGACGTGGACCATTTATTTCCAGCAGATAGCTTTATTCGTAATGATGAAATGTGTGTCCTGACAAGTTTGTAGTTCCTCGTGTCGTCAAAACGCGAGAGTCCTGACGTGGACAATTTTATCCTTCTTCGTGTTATTGGCAAAGTGTGTGTCCTGACGTGGACGGGGTTTATTTTCCCAGCAAGTCAAAGACACGCAAGTCCTGACGTGGACGAGTTCTATTACTTTAGCAGGTTGAGAGGTGAGTCCTGACATGGACAAGTCTCACTTCCCAAGTAGGCCAAAGGTGCATGAGTCCTGACGTGGACAAGTTTTATTTCCTCAGCGAGTCAAGAGGTGAGTCCTCACATGGACAAATCAAGACGAAAGATGAGTCCTGACGTGGACAAGGTTATTCCTTACGTGGAAAGAGAAGCTTCAGTTCCTTACGAGGAAAAGCAAGTTCAGTCTTGACGTGGACAAACGGGGAAAAGAAATGGTTTCCTTACGTGGAAAGGTGATGATTCCTTACGTGGAAAGATTGAGTCCTTACGTGGACATATCAGAGTTATTCCTTACGTGGAAAGATAGCATTCCTTACGTGGAAAGATGAGTTTATTCCTTACGTGGAAAGATTGAGTCCTTACGTGGACATATCAAGATTGTGTTCCTTACGTGGAAAGAAGATGGTTTCCTTACGTGGAAAGAGATTGATTCCTTACGTGGAAAGTTTAGTCCTGACGCGGACGGATTGAGAAAAAGTTTGATTCCTTACGTGGAACAAAAGTTATTCCTTACATGGAAAGATGGAGTCCTTACGTGGATATGTCAAGTGGGATTCCTAACGTGGACAGATTGAGATTATATTCCTTACATGGAACAAGGTGGAGTCCTTACGTGGACGAATCAAAATGTGTTTCCTTACGTGGAAGAAGAGATGTTCTCCTTACATGGAAAGAAGATGGTTTCCTAACATGGAAGAGATGATGTATTCCTAACGTGGAACGGTTATTCCTTACGTGGAAAGGTGAGTCCTAACGTGGACGGTGTTATTCCTAGCATGGACGATTTATTTCTGACGAGAAGGCAGACGAGCCATCCCCAGCAAAGTTGTTGAAGTTTTTCCAAATTGACGAAGCAGACGTCCTGATGTGGACAGTGTTCTGTCTCTGCGATGATAGAATCTTTTCAGAACAATGAAAATAATCCCCAGCACGGTCGCGCGAGATCAGTGGGTTGCCACGACAGTCATATTCAGTTGATAAATATCGTTCCCCAAGTAGGAGCGCAGTTTATTTCTGCGGTTGGCAAATTTCTGGGTTCTTAGTATTCAACCGTCTCGTACCGCGAATGTCTGAAGGCTCCGGGCTCTTCACCCAATCGGGTCCAAGTCGCTTGAATAGGGGCAGCTGTTGCACCCTAAAATTTGCTCAACCTTATTTCACCTAGTTTATGTTTCAATATCATTAGCATTTGCATAAAGAGTCATGTACATAGGTTACTCATCTGCATAGCATAAGCATAGCAAGTCATTCAACAGGGAACCAATCATTATTCTCATCTCTAGAGGCCTATCAAGAGGTTATTATCCTAATTCAATCCCATTCAAGTCATCAGAAAAGAATTTGAAAGCAGAGAGTTCAGTGGATCAAGCTTTGAGTCTATCTCCTATCTGAGGGCATCTGAGGATCAACAAAGGAGTTGTGAGTTGTGAATTGAAGGCATGGAGAGTATATAGACCTCTGGGAGGACTTAGAAAGTCATTTGGAGAAGGAGACAAGCCATTGGTGAAGTCACAAGAATTGCAGTTGAAGGCAGTCAATTAGGGTTTCATCTGGGTCAACCCTGGGTCAACTCTAGGTCAATTGACTGATTGAAAGGCATTAAGGGCTATTGGAGAGATGTGGGGTTCATCATTTGACATGAATAATAAGGATATGTTGTTATGCTAAGAAGAAATCAAGAGAAATCAAGGAGAAGAGGAGGTCCTAAATTAGGGTTTCTATGTAAAATCCCCTAGTCTAGGTCAAATTTCCAAGCAAGATAAGTCAAAATTCAAGCTTCAAATGAATCCTTGGCCAACATGAAACTTGTAGAGGATCTCAATACCTTTAATTTGAGTGGTGGAGGACACTAAGGAGATTTATAGAACTCAAGTTATGGTCCTTGCAAGTTACAGGTCATCTGAGGTATCTGAAATTTTGTCTGTAAAAGTGACTTGACTTCCAAGCGATTTTTACCCCTCAAGGAGATATCAAATGAATTTCTGGTCAACATAAGAGTTGTTCCTTATTGTCTTAGCTTTCTATAATGGTATGGTATGCCTTCATAGGATGTGGGTAACTCTACTTATGGTCTTGGCAAGCAAAGGGTATTTTGGTCATTTGTGAATTACAGGTCATTTTAACCTATGCCCAAAACTCATACAAGGAAGCTTCAAATGGAAAACTTTACAACATCAAACTTGTTCCAAATGACATTTTGAGTCTAGAAAAGTGACCATGAGATATTGGAAAGATTCATAGCACAAGGTTTCAAAATTGTTGGATTTAATGAATAAAAATGGCCTTAAAAATGAGATTTTTCATATCTTGGCCAAATGAAGCAAAATTATAGGTCATTTTGAATGGAAAGATCATTTTAAAGACATTGGCTAAAGTGGAATTTTGAGCTTAGTTCATAACTTGTGAGTTATCCATGGTTGCTTGCAATAAAAGAAACATAAACCAAATTCAAGGGAAAGAATGCAAGGGAAACTTCTCCAAGTTTCTAGGAGGTTCTAACCTCACCTATATATTGGTAAGAGATAGTTCATGCCATGGTTGGTGATTTCATTTGTTCAAAACCCCAAGTTATACACACTTTCTCCAATTTTGCAAAAGCTTCTCAAACTCTCTACAATCTCCATCAATTCTCACTTTTCTTGATTTGATTATCATCTAGATCATTCATAGGCCAGAATTTTATCAAAGAATTGGTTGAATTGATCAAAGATTGTACCATTCATCTTCTTCACTCCAATTTGCATTTTCTATCCAAACTCCATTAAAGCTTTACCCACCATCTCAATTTCTGTTATCATCATCATCCACCATTATCATTGAGGAATTGGCAAAAGAAATTGGAGGGAATTCGTGGCTGGTTAGGGAGATCCAAGTGTACACTCCAACTTGCATGAAGAGGGGGATAGAGTGATTCAAGAAGATTCAGCCACAACCAGTGCAAACAGTAGAAAGCACACCATTGGAGGAGCACCTAGAAGCCATTACAAGTCTTGAATTGCAGCACAATCACCCCTGCCATCATCACTTGCAAGGTATGCAAAACTCTTTGAATCTCCTCATTTATGCTGTTGTAGATCATGTGGTTAGGATAGGAGTGCTTAGAGACCATAGGGGAGTAATTCTTGAGATCTAGGGAGAGTTTTGTGAAGTTCCATGGCAGGTCACCATTTCTTTAAGCTCCAAGAACAAGCTGTGTATTAGGTTATAATTGATATGATAAGGCATAGAATGATGAGGATAGCATATAGAGTAACTGTAGATCATCAGGTTTGAGTTCTGGAAAAGTTGATGTCAGACGAGTATGGTGAACCCTAGCTTTCGTGCCCTCTGTTTGGGATCCACAAGGAGAGTTAGCAAAAACTAAGACCAAGCATGAATTCCTTGTGTTTAGTAGATCATTTTAGGGCTTTGAATTTTTCATTTTCATCGAGTGAGCATGGAGAAAGATCGAGTGGAATTTTCGTGCATGAAGTATGTTTCTGAAACCCTAAATGGCTAGAGGAAGAAGACGATACGTGGACCCTTGGATCTGAGGGGGATGCTTGACTTGACCAAGAATCGAACGCTCCACGTTCAACCTGAGAATTGGTGGGAAATTTCAATAATGAAACGCACTGTTTCATTTAGTAGGGGAAATTGGGCTCAGCTGCTATTAACACCCCCACGCGCGCGAAAGCCCAATCATTTGAACTGACATTCTTGCTATTCTTACCCCCCTCCCATTTATTTCTTCATATTTCTTTTTATTTTCTTTACATTTCTCATTCATTTTCTAAAAATCATATAAAATTGAAAAATCATTATTTTTTGATGATTCTTTTTGCATAATTTTCTTTGAAGAGTCTAGAAAATTATAGAAAATAAAAATTGCATTTTATATTTTATTTGATATTTTTGCCATATTTTCCAAATAAATAGCATTTTAAATAGTTTCATTTCATACTTAAATTTGTAAATTTTTGTTCTACTAGTTGCTTTAATAATTTTTGTTCATTCTTTTTAGGTTGTTTAGTTTAGATATTAAACTTGTAGATGCAATTTAATTCCCATTTTTAGAAGTTAATTTTAGGTGTTTAGTTTAGGTGTGAACAACATGGACAAATTAGGGTTTTAAGTGATAACTTAGGTGAATTAGTTCATTTCCCTTAGGACTTAGGGATTAAATAGTTTAGCTATGGGACTATAGGGGCTATGGGTAGTTATTAGATCCCCTTAGAAAAGTCAGGATTCCCCTACTGCTATTAATGTACTGTCTATATTTGTTTGATTGGTGTGGTGTGCCCTCTGGGGATTACTGTTTGTCTGAGTGGGTATTGGGACTGTCTGGGGATTGGGGAAGCTGAAGACTGATGATGATGGAGCCATTGGAGATCCAGAGCCTGCAGACCAACTTCCAGAGTTGGAGAGGAGATTTTTGCCATCAGCTGTTAAGGAGACTAGGGTTTAGGAGCTAGGCAGAGCTCTAGAGTAGAAAACCTGATTCTCAAACATGGAAGGTTTTGACTGCCTCCATTCCTCTCTGTGATACAGAGTCTCTCTGAGACACTCACCCCCTTCCTTTGGAAGGCTTGGTGCTATTGTCTGAGGGATAGAACTCTTGAGAGAAAATGTCTTATGTGTTAATAGCAGTTGGTTTACCACCATTGGTAGTCAACTAACTGCTTAACACCCAATCCACTCTGGTGATTGATCCCTCAGCTTGGAGGATAGGACTTGAAGAAAAGCCCTTGTATACTGAAGATTGTCAGCCAGAGCCCTTGCTTGAAGACTGTGAAGATAGAGACTACTGCTGACTGAAGCTTGTAGCTGATTGGAGATGACTTGAAGGTGGAGATTGATGTAGAGCTGCTGTGGCTGTTTATCTTTGCTGTATTTCATTTCTTGATGTATTGATTGGTTTTCCTGACTGTATTGTTTGCTGTTTACCCTGTTGGGTTGAAAGTGAAGCCTGTTCACTTTTGCCTATTGTTTTCTAGGTTTGAGGTTGAGTGGGACTCCCTTGCCTCGCTTGTATTGTTGCACTCATGCATTTTACTGTTTTACTGTATATGTCTGTTATTGTTGCTGTTTCCGTCTATTCCCTTAGGGTCTCTGTTTCTCTCTGGGCAAGAGAGGAGCATGATAGACACTAGGTCTTAACCCATGCATGATAACATTAGGTTAGTTTGTTCCCCTTCGCAACCGTAGGTTAGAGTTCTGTCTCCTCTTTCTCAAAACAAACAGAAAACACAACAAAATTTCAAACACAATAAAAGACATTTCTTTCGTAAAAGAATGTGAACTCATCAAGACGTCATTTTTGTCCACTTGGACTGTTAATCAGAAAAAACCTTTTTCAGAAGGAATAAAATCAATCAAGACAGACTTGTGTCGTACGTGTCCCGAACTACGTTTGCTCTGATCTTTCATGCTGTGTGAAAGTACGTAGGCATAGGATGCAATATCCTAGCGAGCAACCCTCCTCTCCTTTCCCGTAGGTAGGCGAACTACGTTGACTCTGATTTCTCGTTCCAGACGGGAATACGTAAGCATAAAGTGCGATACTTTGCCGAGTTATTTTTATTTTCATTTTATTTTCTTTTTTAACCCTTGACCTGTAGAGTAGATAGAAGTAATAATCCGTACCCGAAAACAAGCGTGGATCCTGTCGAGTACGACAGACGTGAGGGGTGCTAATACCTTCCCCTTGCGTAACCGACTCCCGAACCCAAGTTTTGGTTGCGATGACCATACCTTTCCCGTGTTGTGCGAGGTTTACTCTGAGCGTTTCCTTTCCCTCCCGTGGGACAAATAACGCACGGTGGCGACTCTTCTGTTCAGCCGGCGCCGATTTTCGTAGTTGCGACAAGATTCAGTAGGGATCTCATGATGTTTTTAATTCTTACACATTGCAAACATATCTCAACAGGCAATAT
Organism: Lathyrus sativus; assembly: GCA_963859935.3. Taxonomy (NCBI): domain Eukaryota; kingdom Viridiplantae; phylum Streptophyta; class Magnoliopsida; order Fabales; family Fabaceae; genus Lathyrus; species Lathyrus sativus. The sequence continues at coordinate 313,679,057 of OZ012739.1, forward strand.
TGCATCATGACCAAAGGTAAGTCGAAATGGAGTAGTATTAGTAGTCTCCTTAGGGGAAGTTCGACATGCCCAAAGTATTTGGTCTAATGTCTTATGCCAATTCCTAGGCTTCTTTCCCACACGCCTCTTAATCAGTCCAATCACTACCTTGTTGGCAGCTTCGACTTGCCCATTCGCCTGAGCATAATAAGGCGTAGAAGTTAAAAGTTTGAAACCTATTTCTTTAGCAAATTCCTGCATCTTTCAACCAGTAAACACTGATCCTTGATATGTGGTAATTGTTTCTGGGATACCAAATCTGTATATAATGTGATTTTGGATGAATTCAATAACATCTTCTTGACCTACATTTCCCAATGGTACTGCTTTAATCCATTTAGGGAAATAGTCGATACCCACCAAAATATATCTTTGGTTCTTTGAAGATGCTGGTCGAATCTCTTCCACTATATCCAAAGCCCATCCTCTAAAAGGCCATGGTTTCACTATGAAGTGCAAATCACTTGCAAGAATATGTTGTATGCCAGCATGCATATGGCACTCTTGGCAACCCTTGGCGAATTCTATACAATCTTTCAGCATAGTAGGCCAGTACATGCCCTGTCGAAACAACAACCACTTCATTTTATAGCCAACTTGGTGTGCTCCACAGGCCCTACTATGGACCGTCGAAAGTGCCAAATATGCCTCAGGGGTCTTCTTAAATAATTCATTACCCATAAGTATATAACTTAAGGCTTGATACTTGACTTTTCGCTCCGTCGAACCCGTTGGATTTTGTAGGTACTCGACTATAGGCTTTCTCCAATGTTTCTCTGTTAGCCCATCGACAGTAAAAATTTCAAAATTTTCGCCATCTATGCACCCCAGTTTGGTTGTTTCTAAATCTGACGGGTATAATCCAACAACCATTACCTTCCCTCTTGCTTCAATTACTTCTCGAATGTTTTCCTTTGACACTTTATATCCATAAGTAATCTGAGCTAAGTCATTAGCAACTTAATTTTCTATTCTGGGTATGTGTTGGATGGCCACTACTTCAAATTTCCTTAATAGCCTATTTGCTATCACAAAGTACATAATGAGATTTTCTTTAACGCATTTATATTCCTTTGTGATTTGTTTTACAATCAACTCTAAATCTCCCATTATTTCGACTCTGGTTGCCCCCAATTCTAACAAAATTTCAAGGTCACCAATCAATGCTTCATACTCAGCCTCATTGTTAGAGCAAGGCCCTTTGATCTTGTACTTAAATTTTGTTGGAATTTTGTCAGGAGAAATAATGAATATACCCACTCCTGTTCCATTTTTATGGCTTGATCCATCAAAGTATAACTTCCAGGAGTTTAGTTCAATCTAATTTAAATCACTTTCAGTTATAGAATGATCAACTATAAAGTCTGCCACTATTTGCCCTTTCACGGCCTTGAAAGGTTGATATGTTAACGAATATTCTGTTAATGCTAATGCCCATTTACCAATTCAACTATGAAAAATAGGTTTAGATAACATATGTTTTATAACATCAAAACGAGACGAAACATACATATCAACAGACTTTATATATTGCTTTAATTTAGTACAAGAGAAATACAAGCATAAACATAACTTTTGAATCATGTTATACCTAGTTTCTGCATCTTTCAAAACTCTACTAAGATAATAAATGGCTTTTTCGACTCCCTTTTCATCTTCTTGAGCCAACATGCTCCCTAAAGTTTTATCTGATACAGCTATATACAATCTCATACTTTTATTTCTACAAGGTGGTGCCAGAATTGGAGGGCGACTTAGGTAGTCCTTGATCTTGTCGAAGGCTTCCTGTTGTAATTGTCCCCACTCAAAACCATCTTTGTTGAAACGCAACAATGGTGAAATAGCTTGTGTTTTGCCACTCAGGTTGGATATAAACCTTCTTAAGAAATTGATCTTGCCCAATAATGACTGCAACTCCGTCTTGGTCGATGGCGCTTTCACTTCCATTATGGCTTTGGTTTTATTTTGATTTATTTCGATCCCTTTCTTGTGGACCACAAAGCCTAGAAAATCTCCTGCTTGTACACAGAAAGCACATTTAAGAGGGTTCATTTTAAGACCAAATTTTCTCATCCTTAAGAAGGACTGTCAAAGATGGTTAATATGACTCTTCCCAGAAATAGACTTTATAACAATATCATCAATGTAAATTTGCATGGAAGATTGAACTCATCGCCCTTTGATAAGTGGCACCAGCATATTTAAGACCAAAAGGCATCATTATCCACTCATAAGTGCCTAAAGCTCCAGGACATCTAAAAGCATTTTTAGGAACATCTTCCTCAGCAATAAATATTTGGTTATAACCAGAATATCCATCTAACATGCTAAGGTATTCATGTCCTGCTGCAGAATCTACTAACATTTCTGCTACTGGCATTGAATACTCGTCTTTTGGAGTTGCAGCATTTAAATATCTAAAATCTATGCAAACCCTTAAAGAACCATTCTTTTTTATAACATGCACTATATTAGCCAACCATTCGACATACCTGGCAGTGTGGATGAATTTGCAACGAAGCAGTCGTTCAACCTCCTCTTTGATCTTTGAAAGTATTTCTGGTGTAAACCGTCTTGGACCTTGCTTGACTGGTTTTTTTCCAGGTGTCATGGGCAACCTATGTTCAACCAAATCCCTACTCAAACCTGGCATTTCATCATAATCCCAGGCGAAGCAGTCTTTGAAATCTTTTAATAGTTGAAATACCTCAAACTTCAGTTGTGGGTTTAAATTGGCACTGATGTAAGTAGGCCTTTTAACTGCCCCCTCACTGAGGTCAATTTCTTCTAAAGGATCTTGTGCTAGCATTTTGACGTTATCTGCCAGCGGATCTTTTTCAAACCCCAAAGGCTCATCCTTATAAATGGTGTCATACCTCTAGTTTTGCTCTCTAGTTTGGACCTTATCTGGAGGTTCTGGGTCGAAGTCCTTACCAGGCCCTTCTTGGTGAAACTTGTAACACCCATTTTAATTATCTCATTTTTCTGTGATTATTTTATTCGTGGTGCTTTTTATGGGGGTGTGGTTGAGTGCGATCGTGTGTAGCTCTTAAGTGGGGAGATTAATTGATGACCTTGGAAATTAATATTAATAATATAATTATTATTGATAATAATATAAAAGTAATGATAATATTAGTAATAATAATAATAACAATAAGAAGAGTGAGAGAACACGTTGGAAGAAGAGGAACGAAGAACACGGTAGAAGGAGGAGGAAGAAGAAGAGCTTGAATTTCAGAGTTTCCTCAGCTGTTCGAGCATTTCGAGGTAGGGGGGAAATCGGGTCAAATTGGTATAGTGCATGAATACTACGTAGAAGGGGATTTCCCTAACCCCATAGGTCGATGATCATGTTTATTGTGTTCGCATAATTCTGAATGTGTGATTATCTTGTTAATTTTGTTGCATGTGTTTGATGAATAATCATTTGGAGATTTTGGGGATTTCGGGTAATTGTCGTGTTTATGCCTAGATTGAGTTAATTGAGTGGAGCTAAAGTTTTATCAGGTAAAATCGAGAATGGATTCTATAGTTAAGTTGTAGATTATTGGTCTGATGTTGTGGGAACTGAGTTGGGTGGAATCGGTTGAGTTCGGAGAGTTTTGCCGACTCTGAGCAGTGGAATTTTTCTGAAATCGCAGACGCTCGCCAGCTGCTTCGCTGAGCGAGCTAGTAGCGAACCTTCGCTAGGGATTCACTGGGCGAATTGGGTAGCGAGTGCTACCAGTAGCCACTGTCTGGCTTCGCTAGGGAGTTCGCTGATCGAGCATGTAGCGAGCGTACGTTGATGCTTCGCCTAGCGAGTGAGCCAGCGAGCATGACAGTATGTTGTGTTTTTGATGTTGTTCTATTCTGTGCTATAGTGTTATTGGACCCTTGTTGATCATGATTGATTATAGGAATGATGTTGATCTGTGGAGAGAGTATGTATGGGATTGGAAGATGATTTCCTTGATTATTTGTGTGATTATAATATTTACATTGAGGTGTATCTTGTATGTATGATGAATGAATGTAGCGATGTGTGATATATATATATATATATATATATATATATATATATATATATATATATATATATATATATATATATATATATATATATATATATATATATATATATATATATATATATATATATATATATATATATATATATATATATATATATATATATATATATATATATATATATATATATATATATATATATATATATATATATATATATATATATATATGAGGTATGATGATATACGATCGGATGGATCGTGGGTACTTTGCGTGCGTAGATTGTTGTTGTGTATTGATGTATGTATATTCATGATGCATGTTTATATGTGCTCAGGGGCAACATGGTAGGGATAGATCGTTGCTCGGATGGAGTGTATGTGATCTATCCTAAGTTTGATTATATGTGCTCAGGGGGAGCATGGTAGGGATAGATCGTTGCTCGGATGGAGTGTATGCGATCTATCCTGAGTTTGATTATATGTGCTCAGAGGGAGCATGGTAGGGATAGATCGTTGCTCGGATGGAGTGTATGCAATCTATCCTGAGTTTGTTTAAATGTGCTCAGGGGGAGCATGGTAGGGATAGATCGTTGCTCGGATGGAGTGTATGTGATCTATCCTGAGATTGGTTGACGAACCATTGGGTCGGTACCGCATCTCATGGGTTGAGTTGCATGTGTTGCATTGCCATATTGTGTGCTATGTGTGAGGTTGGACAGTATTTTCTAATTGATGTGTGTTGAATGATATTTGTAGGTTTACTGCCTTTTATTCATGTACATTATTACCGTTATTTTTTTTAATCGTGATTTCTCACCCCTTTGTTGTTGTTGTGGTCTGTGCTTCTTCGAAAGTACATATAATCCAGGTGCGTAGCTAGCTTGGATTGTGGCGAGTCGAGTCGTAGGGATGCTCTGATATGTAACACCGGGGCTTTTGGGAGTTTATTGTTTATCTGATGATTTTGTGTGCCCCTGTGGCGTATCATGTATGATGAATCTTTTGGGTGAATATATCTTGTATATTTTGGGCGTTGGCCGTACATGGTGTATATGACGTTTATGTATATGATGTGAATATATGTACATGTATCTATATGACAAACTTCCGTTGTTTAATTATTGAAAATCATTTAATGAAAATGTTTGGAGGAGTTTCTTCTGTGACATCCCGTTGTGTTTGTAATGACTCTGATATTTGTTTATTTTAATTGCATTTATTTTGTATTTGGGGAGCGGGGTGTTACAAAACTCAGAAATGGCTTTGCCAGCCATGTGGTTATTAGCAGCTTCTAGAGCCGCTTGTAACTTTGTTTCAGCCACATAAGCCGAAATTTTCTTCAATGCTTCAAATTCAGTCATGGTCACTGAATTCACTTCCCCACCCTGTGGGGTCTACTGGAGGCAGGCCTAAACATGGAAGCCTTCTACCTGGTGTCTCACTGTCCCATCTAAAACCTTCGACATGATGCAAATACAACAAATGGAATGTCTCTTTGTCTGGGGCGAACTCAAAATCTGCTGGAGGACATGGAGAAATGTTCGCCAAGTGCTTATGAATATGTCTCCCATCAACATGATTGATAGGGATTTTAAAGTATCCTTGATCAGCTTCAATGTTTTCCACTATACCATCTGGCCTCCAAATGGTAATTCTTTGATGCATTGGATAAGGAAAAACACATATGCCATGAATCCACTCTCTTTCCAAGAGCATATTATAATTTGCTCTAGTTTCGACAACCATGGAAACTGTGGGTCTCGAGATAGTTCCCACAGTAAGATCAACTTGGATTACCCCTAAATTAGAGCCCAATTTTCCTTCATAGTTTGACAAAACCATGTTGTGGGGCTTGGTATCATCGTCACACTTCCCATTCTTACTTAGGAAAAACCGGGGCATCAAATTCACAGTTGCGCCATAATCCACCAATATTTTGTTGACAGGTACATTCTCCACTTTTCTAGTAATGTAAAGAGGCTTTAAATGACCCTTCATAGCCTCTGTGGGGCGTTCAAAGAGGGCATTGTCTTCCTCTGTGCACCCATTGTTCATTATATAATAACACACAGGTTTATGTGCAAGCATTTCCATCTCAGTGTTCTGATCGAAATCTTCAACTTATGTCACTCGGTCAAATTCTTTGGGCATGACAGATACAATATTCACTATGATGTCTAGGGAAGCTGCTTATTCGCTTTCAAAGTTGTTAGTCATGTTCTCATCATCTTCAACTTCTTTTTCTGGCTGGTACCTTTGAACCTCAAACAACTTTCGCCTTATAGGCATTTTCTCAGTTATTCCCACGTGATTTCCCACATTAGTACTTGACTCTCCTTGTCTTGGCACCTGAGCTTCCCTGAGGGCCTTTCACCTACGATGTTCTCTTCGCCATTGTGACCTGGTCATAGGGTTCTTACCATTATAGTTCTGAGAGATATATGTTGACTTAATGGTTGTATGGTTTTCCTTTCAATATTCAAAATAAGAACCCCTTTCTACGTCAAATTTATGCCATTTCTTCTGCCCTCTCCATTCGACAGGTTTTATCCAGCTTCATGTTGGTATATTTCTAGCTGGTTTAAACGTGTTTGGCCTAGCTTGGGTTTTCACTCCCGTCGAGGATCTTCTGGAGTTAATACCTCCTGGGCCCAGGTTTACTTTTTGCCCCCAGTTTCCATTGGCTTTTCTGATTCCTTCCAGATTCTGAGCAGCTTTTTCATCAAAAATGGCGCTACACCTAGGACATAACATCACTCCTGATCCATTCTTTTGACAACGATGCAGAAAATCAATGGTTTCCTCCTGCTTGGGTACACCACTTTGTTACGTTCCTCTTGTTCTTCTGCCTCATTCGTCTCTTCAACCTTTCGATTTGTGATCTCGACCATGTTGATACCAACCTTATCTTCCAGCTCCATCTTAGAAAAGTGAACTTCCATATTTTCAGTGGTTTTCTTCATATGCTTACCGTCTACTTCCTTTGTTACCTCCTGCCAGGTGGAATCTTCAGCTTCGACCACCGTTCAACATTAAAACTTTCAATGTTAGGAGATGTTTTGAAGTACTGTTCTGCTGCCATGCATTTCCAATTCTCTAACAAACAACCATCCATCTCCATCATTTCTCCTACCAACATCATGTTGTTCTCCATTTCTCTAACAACTTCGAATTTGGAGACATTTCTGCCCAGCGCCTCATTGGTGATGATACTACCTGAGCTAGCATCACATTTCTCACTTAATTCAACCATGTTAATGCCCTCAGTAGCATTCATTTTCAGTCCCCTTAATGCCATGTCTACTCCCTTGGCAACTCTATCCAGCTCAACAAACCTATCTACATTTTTCATGGTTATCAATATCAAACCAGTATCATCAGCACTGCCTCCATTTGGATTATCCGCAGTCTTGTTAGAGCCTTCAAAAGCTTCATCTCTCAGTTTGTGTTTGTCATTTTGGTCTACACACTCATTTGCTTTGACCATTACAGGCTTTATGGCGAACTCTTCAGGAACCTCCACCACATTAACTGAAAAATTGGAACCTTCAATGGCTTCGACCATTTGGACCTCTTCAGGCTCTACATAGAGAGCCTCTACTGTTTGCAATGGGTCAGAGTCAATCTTCATTTGGGCTTTGTCCCTAAACTTCAGCCTTCCTTCTTGGATAGCACCTTGCACCAAATCACTGAAGCCTCTTACAAAGGCCTCTTTTCTTTCTTTGTTCTAAAGGTAGATTTTTAGCACCAGCAGGAACTATTATCTGCCCATCCTTGACTAACAAATCAAATATTTGTCACATTTAGTAACGTCGAAAGTATATGTTTTCTTAGGAACTTTGTCATTAGATTCGACAGGATTTTTTCCATTTAAGAGGGCTAATAGTTTACAAGCATTAGGTGAACCTTGCTTTAATTGAGCAACATTAACCTCAATCTCGTCGACATGAGATGTTTCATCATATAGATTCTCCACATCTTCACTACATTCGACAAAGGCCACTTTTTTACCCTTGCTGAATCTAGCTTTCTCTTCTCTTAGCCTCTCTGCTTGTCGAACCCTATCAGCTAACTGAGCCATGTCTCTGAGGTACTGGGTATCTAGCTTCTTCCTAATGGAATAATCAAGACCCCCAGCAGCCATTTTGACCAACTCATGTTTTGGTACTTGCGTAAAGCATATAGCTTTAAGAAGTCGAAACCTATTTATGTACTCATCAATTGTCCCAATGACTTTGCATTTGATACTAGCCAGTTCTTTCAGGCTGATCTTAGTTTGTCTCATGTTGAACTGCTCGTGAAATAAACGTTCTAATTGGGCCCAATTATGGACTGAATTTGGAGGCAACATGGTAAACCATGTAAAAGCATTTTTTGCAAGAGAACTTGAGAAATATTTGATCCTAAGGCTTTCATCACCTGCTATCTCTCATGCTTCAATCATATACCTAACCACATGTTCGACGGTCGATTCAGTAGTATCTCCTACAAACTTACTAAACTTTGGAACCTTCGTTCTAGGGGGTAACTCAGACTGAAGAATATAATCCACTATGGGCGAAGTATAATTTGGCCTTGTGAAGCCAAAGTTTACGCCATTTCTAGTCATTATTCTTTCAACCATGGCTGCAAGATTATTTTCTTCTGCTGCATCCTGGTGTCGATCTCGTCTAAGGATTTGGTCAGCATTTTGGTTTCTGTTCACCATGACTATTCCTGTTTCTTCCTCCATATGGATTGGTACCTAGTTCCTTCGTGGTTCGACTCTGAAAGGTACGCCCATCTCTTGATCCTCCATGTTCGCCTCAGGTACATTTTGCGGCTGATACCGTGGGGTATTTTCAACAACCGTTGCTCTCTAATCAAATTCTAGTACTCCCATAAAATCAGCTATACGTGCTAATTGTGTCGCCAATTGTTGGTTAGTTTGAGTAGTATTTTGAATCAAAGGTTGAAAAACTTCTCCCATTGTCTGAGACAATGTATGTATCATTTGCATATTACTTTCATCCATTTGTTGTCTCAAACAGTTTATGGAAGTATTTGTAAAATTTAATGCTTGCACAGAGTAACCAACACCTATGCTTTGGTGGTTTCAACAACCTGATCCAGATCCTTGCACTGGCGAAGATACTATTTTTTCTGAAAATATAGGTGGATCACTCTGTAGATTTTGCATCATTGATGTAGGCATACCATAAGGTAAACTCCTTGGCAATGGCTGTGAGAAACCTGGAGGAGGAAAATGCCTATGCAATGAACTTCTTCCTGGGGGTGTTGGTGAATTAGGAATTTGTGGTCCTATATATTCCAACACTGGTTGAGTGTACGTTCTTACACATGTTGACCCTGGGCTTGCCATAGACGGCATAGGTTCAGACGCAACTGCTGGCGGTGACGTCTGTCCTCCCATCAAAGACACTCAAGAAGGTACACTTTGCGACCCTATGCTGCTTGACTGAGTATTTGAAACACTTTCTTGAGGATCAACTTGTTGACTAGCATTTGTTGCCATTCTCTTAGTATATTTTCCTTTTGGTCCTCCTTCGTGTGTTGTGGCTAACTTCCCACTCCTTAATAACATACAAGGAAGTATTGCGCCAAAAGATGAATATGTTTGATGTAAACTTTGGGATACTTAGCACTGGGTCCCACCAGGTGTGCCAATTTATTTATTGTGAAATTTGGTAAACAACCGCTGTTCTATCACTCTTGGGTCTAATTGAGTAGCTTGTAGGATCGACCAAACAAATCCTAGGACATGTGCTAAGTTTGAAAGAAAATCTAATTTGAACTCCACGTTCGACTATGAAAGACTTGTAAAGTAGAAATAACTTAGAGATTAACAAGGCTGTAAAACAACGAGCGTAATTCTTAATGCGTCGAAAGTTAAAGGGAAAACGTAAAAGACTTTGAAATTAAAGACAATAATGTAAATGACTTTGAAATTAAAGACAATAATGTAAATGATGACTTTGAAATTAAAGACAATAATGTAAATGACTTTGAAATTAAAGTCAATAATGTAAATGACTTTGAAATTAAAGACAATAATGTAAATGACTTTGAAATTAAAGACAATAATGTAAATGACTTTGAAATTAAAGACAATAATGTAAATGTGTGCACCGCCAAAAGTAAAACAATAGTGTGAAAGTGCAGGAAAGTAACTGTCGAAAGGAGTTAAAAAAGGTTTTGAAAATGACAAGTTTAAAGGAAAGTGCAGAAGGTTAAATTGCAGGTTAAGGTAAAGTGCAGAAAGTTAAATAGCATAAAGTGTAGATGAAAATAAAGTTTCAAGAAAGGCATAAAAAGGCAGTTAAATACAAAAGATGAAGGTTAAAGAATAACACGCGAAGGAAAATGCATAATAAACAGCAGCGTACAAATGGTAAAGATATGTAAATTGCATTAATGAAAGGGGATGGTGTTGCATCACGTACATTCTCGCTAACTCGTTTCTCTACACGTGGGTACTTTGAGTAATTTGGAGTAACTTGTACAAGACAAATGAACACCCTTATTCTTTAAAAAATAACTCCTATTTATAATGCTTGAAAATAACTACTAAGTGACGGTTATTGTTCAAAACGTGTCCTTTTGGTGCCTTTTTCCAACTTCAACTGTTCCCACGTTCGCCAACTACCAATTTGAAAATTAAATATTAAGAATCCCTCCAGCCTTAATGGTAACTGCCACGCGTTTCTTCCAGCAGGATCTTGGTCGAAGGCTTTTCCAACACTTATCATTTTTCTAGAAATTTTCCAAACCTCTCTTCGACTTAGGCTTCATTAAAGTCGTGTCGAAGCCTTCTTATGTTTTAAAATAACATTCTGACTTGATATAATTCTTATTTGACTGGCGTCGAAAATGAGAGGTAACAGTCCCTCATCATCAAGAAACACATATTTTAAATTAGGAGGAAAAATCTTCAACTCAATTTTTGTTTCCTCAACCTTCTCTTTTTTCAAATCTTTATCAAGTTATTCCAAGTGAGGAACTTCTTCTAATGCTTCAAGTTCTTGCAAACACTTATTAATCTCATTTACTTCACTCTCATTGTGACTAAGCAAAGCATGAGTAAGAATTTTTTCTAAAGGAGTGAAGCTAGCGAGATTATACCCGAGTGAATTGCACATTCAAAGATATAACAGAGTCACCACCGAATTTATTTTGTCCCAAAGGACAAGGAAAATAATGATAAAACCCAAAGGAAAGAGAACGGGTAAGGGGGTCGGTTATGCGAAAGGAAGGTACTAGCACCTTACGAATCCTTCATACTCGACGGGAATCATTTTGCTTGTTTCTAGGATTAGATGGGTTATCTATCTAAAGGCTTTTAGCTAAAAAGGAAGAAGAAGAAGAAGAAGAAGAAGAAGGAGAGAGAGAGAGAGAGAGAGAGAGAGAGAGAGAGAGAGAGAGAGAGAGAGAGAGAGAGAGAGAAGGAAAAAAAGAAAGTGCTCGCGGAGGACTCGGGCCCTCGTGCCTACTTATCCTCATGGTGCAGTGAGGAATTTAGAGCTTCGTAGTTTATGGAACCATGAAAGAGAGAAATGATGGATGAAGGTGGCTCGCCAAGATTTTGCAATCTCGTGCCTATGTACCCTTATAGTGCAATGAGGAAATCAGAGCCTACATAGTTCGGGGAGCTAAGCCAGAGAAAGAAAAGGAAATGGAAACGATGTCAAAACTAAGAGCAAAAGGAAGAAAGCAAGACCCAACTGGGGATGCAAAAGAAATGGTGTTAAAACCAAGAAAGAAAGATAAAGGAAAGCTCTTCTAAAGAACGCAGCAGAGAAGATAACTCTTCTAGGGATAAAACAAAGGAGTGGTGTCGTAACCAGAAGAATATAGAGACAGGAATCAAAGAAAAAGGTATGATCCATACGAGACTTAGTAAATTAACTGACAGGCAGTGATTAACCGAAGAAAGATAAGAGCAAAAATCTGTGGGGAGAGCAAAAGGTTAGTGTCAACAGGCAGACTTTGATGAACCGAGAGAAAGAGAGAGTATTGAACCAAGATAAGGTGTTTGACTCTATGGAGAATCTCGGTGTGTTAACTGATAAATAGTGGTTAACCGAAAGGACGAGTGTGGAACCAAACGAAGGTTGTGACCCAAAGGACGACACACTGACTGAACAAGCAGCACTTGACCGAAGAAAAGGGTATTTGAACCAAACAACGGTTACTAACCCAAAGGTGCATGTATATGAACCAAAGAAAGGTTGCTGACAGCAGGAGATTCGGTGTTTAACAGAAGGACTGTTATTAACCGAGAATAATGAGTGATTAACCAAGAGAAGGTTGTCGCTACGCAAAAAATGACACAGAGTTGCCACCAGATTTTATTTTTCCCAAGAAGGGAAAGGGAAATAATGATAAAACCTTTAGGGAAAAAGCATGGGAATCGCAACCAAATTTTAGGGTTGGGAGTCGGTTATGCGAGGGGAAGGTGTTAGCACCCCCTCACATCCATCGTACTCGATGGGAACCTTCTAGGTTGTTTAGCTTGAATGAGTGTTTTAATCTAAGAGTTTGCTTGCTTAAAAGAAAATAGGGGTTGTTTTTTATTAGAGTGCTCGCCAAGGATTGTGGCCCTTGTGTCTACGTATACTCACTTAAAAGAAGTGAGAATCAGAGCTCCGTAGTTCGGAGGCTTGTGAAATGGTTGTTTGTTGATTGATTTTATACCTTGAAAAAGGGTTTTCGGATTGATGCCCTAAGGCGAAAAGAAGTTTGACGAGTTGATGTTATTTTTAGGTTTTTTGAGAAGAAATTGTGTTTGATTAGGATTACACTACAGAATTCAGATAGAGATGAATATTTCGAATAACCAAGTCGAGCGCCTTGTATTCAAAACATTCGGAACGAGTGTAGGAGGGGCTCCACTCTCATTCCTTCTCCACAACTTTAAAGCTCATGGCGTATAACCCTAATTGTATCTTTATTGTATTTTGGATTTTTATGAGAAAAATACCACTTGATGTTGGATCAAGGGTTTTATTGCTTGTAAAAATATTTGAAGTGATGTGAACAAGATCAATGGCAAACGCACAAGGCGGTCGACTTACAAGGGTGAAAATGGCTCGATAAAATCGAGAGTTTATTTTTGAAAATAGTTTTTAGAACCAAAAGAAAAAAAATGACCGTAACAACATCCACATACAATGAAAAAAAACACAAAACATGAAGAAAAAAAAAGTATTCGAACTCCTTGAAAAAAAAATTTTATGGAAAAAAAACTAGAAAAAATTAAGGGAAGTTCGCAGGGCGAAGGTTGCAGCGAAGCTGCCCAAAAACAACAAGAAGTTTGCTGTGCAAACTTCCCAGCAAACGCAAACAGAGGCAAAAGGCACTGAATTTTGCTGTGCAAACCTTGTAGTGAAGCTGCCTAGAAAAACAACAAGAAGTTCGTTGTGCGAACTCCCTAGCGAATGAAAACAGAGGCGAAAGGGGGCAAAGTTCATTGTGCGAAGGTGCCAGCGAACATGACAGAAAAAAAACATCAAGAAGTTCACTGTGCAAACTTCATGCTATTTTTCCCAGAATATGCCTTTTTTTATGGAAACAGAGGGAAAATGGGGCAAAGTTCATTGTGCGAACTTGCCAGCAAACATGACAGTAGAAATGAGTATTTTTCAACTCATTTTACTATGACAACTACATTGTGTTCTTTCCTTCTTTGTTTGGTTTTTTAAAATGGTTCTTGGTCATTTTTGGGACCTTATTACAGTATATACAATACAAAAATCACATAAAAGTAAAGCATGCAAAAATATGTAAAGAGATGAAGGTTTGAAAGAAAGGATACCCAAGAGCTACTATCTTCCTTCACCAATGGCCTTTGTGCTCTTTGATCCACTTCCTTCTTCTGGTTTTCTATCCCCTTCTTGTTCTCTCAATGGTTAGTGAATGCTCTCAATGTTTCTCCTTTTTTTCTATTTTTTTTCTCTTACTCTCTTTTTTCTGATTTTTCTCAATGCCTCTTGCTCTCAATGTCTCTATGTTTTAATGATGTCCCCCTTTTGTTTGCAGCTCCCTCTCTTTTACTTCAGCATATTAGGGTTTTCCCTCCTTTCAAAACTTCATATTTTCATTGAGAAAGGCATCTTACCACTTTCTTGATGTCACTCTCTTTCTTTCCATTTTCATGTATGTTACTTTGCTGCACTAGCCTAGGCCTGTTTTTTTCTGCAACACTTTGTATCTTGTACCCATTTGTCGGCTTGTGCTTGGACAGCCCTCGTAGTCAATGTTACTACCTTTGGACAAAATTTTAAATTCTGATATTTGATGTATAGATGCATCACCATGAGTTTATTTCTTTACTTTTGTGACTGAAATGGTTTTGTGATATGAGGCAAATTGTCACTTCTTTCATGGGACTGTTTTGGGTCACATTAAAATTGCCCATGACTAAGCAAGCATAGTCTTGATCTTGAAGTATTCCAATGTCAAGTTAACTCTTAAATACTTTCCTTTGATATTTGTAGGCATAATGAGGAACATGTGGAATTAATGGGGCATGAAGGGTACCATAGCATGAAGTTGGTTAGAAACTTGAATTAAGATTAGAAATAGCTTAATTTCTAAACATTACTTAGAGTTGGAACCTTTGTAACAAATGGCATTCTTGTAATGTCATGAAATTTCCCTTTGTAATATTCTTGAATCTAATCTTCAACTCATGACTCTTGAATTTGGAATGGTGTATCTCCCTTATGCCATTGAATTTGAAATGAATGAAGCCTTGAATTATGAACTTGTGATCTTGACTTATGTCTTGCAAATTTGAATTCCACTTGAACATAGAATTTGAAACAAATTTGGACGAAGAAATCTTGAATTAGGCCATGCACTTCATGTTCATTAGGAATATTGATCTTATATATCCTAATATTTTTCAAGTAACTTCTCCTTGAAGGAATCTACATGAGTAGACTTTCCAACTTGAATCAATCCTTAAATGATGAACCTTTCTTCAATATAGCCCATGATAGGCAATTTATCTTATTTGGAATGGAAAACACGAACCGACTCAATCCTTACCTCGTGAACCCACATGCTTGATATGCAATAGAACAATGTATGATATGAAAGGCTATGGTGAAAATGAGGGTGTGACAAAGGTGATTAACTCAAAAGAAGCTCAATATGTTAACAGACGGATTGTGGGTAACTGGAAAAAAGGTGTTTGGTTTTTACAAGTGGGTTGTGATTAATCGAAGGAAGGGTGATTAACCAAAAGACAAAAATTAACCCAAGGCAAACTCAGCATAACAGACGGACTGTGATTATCTGAGGAAAATAGCAAATGGTGTTTTAACTGATTGACAGTGATTAACCAAACAAGAAGGAGAGAACTAAGAAAAGGTTGCGAACTCCAAAAAGGACTCGGTTTTTAACATGAAGATTGTGTTTAACCAAAGAGAAAGGATTGACTTTGCTGAGGAAGAAGAGAAATGGTTATACCCAAAGAGCGGTTGATTCGCCAAAGTGACTGATTACAAATCTCTGGGGAAACCAAGGATGGTGAGTGACCATAAGAGAAAGGAATGTAGAATTGAAAGGAGGAAGTTAAATCCAAAGACAAGAGATTAGGGTACAAGTGATCAAGGATCGACTCGGTTGGGAAAAAGAAGATACCACAGTAATGAGATAGAGGCGACTATTCCAGGCACATGGTCATCTGTCCCTTACCCAGAATAATCAGAATGAGTGTAGGAATTCTTCAATCTCATTCCTTCTCTAACACCAAAATGTAGTGCGAGAAATGAAATCGACAACGTAATGATACAAACCTGTACAGTGCTCCAACGTGTTGCAAATCTTCGACTCCGTGGGGGAAAGAGAGGAAAAAGATCTAGAAGAGGCAAAGGAGAAGAAAGAGGGAATATCAACTAATCGAAACAAAGTTTCGATTAATTAATCAAAAGGGAGTGATGTGCTAACAAGGTGAATTATTGATTATACAAGATTAAGCTCATTAATTGAAGAACAAACTTAATTTAAACAAGAAAGGAAGTGCAAAACAGTACCGAATTTCATTAAGTATGCATCACAAATCATGTAGCATGTGATCAAAGAATGTGCAAGAATTAACATGATTATACAATGCCAAAAATGTGAACAAATGTGTAATCGATAAAATCGAGCATTAGAAAGTTTACAAACACACTTTAAATAGAGATTAAATGACTCATAAAGCATCCATAAAAATCAATCATAATAATCCATGGGAGTTGAATGAGAAACGAATGTCAAACATACTTGAAAATGCACAAAAATGGCATTCTGGAGCAGTGTTAATCAATTAACACTTTGCCAGTGCAAAAGTGTTAATCGATTAACCCTTTAAAAGAGGCATATTTTTGCTATAAAAAAACACAGTGTTAATTGATTAACACTTTTCCAGTGCAAAAGTGTTAATCGATTAACACTAAAGCAGTGGCTGAAAATTGATTTTTTAAAAGCACTTTTGGCCACTTATGATTTGTGCAATCACTCACATGCTATGGCAAACATTTATGCATGAACATTAAGTCCAAAAACAGCAAATAATCATCAATGGAATCAATTAAATCATCAAGATCAAGGATTAAGCAATGGCGTAATCAATTTGCACACAAATATTATCGAAACTACATCGCAAACGATACGAAAACTATCGAAACAGTAAAATGAGTGAGAAATTCCAACCTACAAGGCGGAGATTTGCCTTGGATGTTGTTGCAAATGAATTGTGATGAAGATAATCAAAGAAAACCAGAGAAATCATAATTTGCAACCCATTCATAGTGAAACCGAGAAAAATGCAATGAAATCTCCAAATATGAATTTGCACCGATGAATCTTGGAGTAATCACTTGAGATGAATCAAAAGCCAATAAAACTCCAGAAAACCAAGTAGAATTGTAAGATGATGATGGTTAATCTCAAGAGAAAAGCACTTCCAATGTAGAAGTTTTTATTCTTTAATGGTAAATTTAAGCTCTAGTGTGGTTTGGGAAGAAAGTGAAGATGAATATGAGTAAAAGTTGCAGAAAATTCAGAGAGAATGTGAGAAAATTGAGTGATGAATGTAGAAATTAAGAAAATGATTGAGGGTCCTTTGTGAAATGGTGGAGCTTTATTTATATAGAAAAGAAGTTTGGAGTTGCTAGGTTTAGAATGAGCTTTGAAACTAGCCTTGGAGTTAGTTGGACTCAACTCACTGAGTTAAGTAGTTGACTTGGTAGGAATCTCAATGCAAGTTCAAATCAAAGGGTCCTCATGCTTGCAAATGAAGTTATATGGTAGTCTCCATTCAAATTGATGTATTGGAATAAATGCCTTGAAGTGTTTAGAAAGGTCTTGAAATGTATAGAGATGTCTAGAATGTTCTACACAATGCTAGAATCAAGGAGACCCCAAAATAGTATAGTGCAAGTTGTTGTCTTGAAAATGCATCAGAATCTGCATTTTTTACAAGGGTTAATCGATTAACCCATTTGCAATGGCAAATAGTTAATCGATTAGCCAGGCCAAAACTTGCCCAATTTGCCTGAAGAATGGTGTTATGGCCACAACTATGATTTTTGACCTTTTCCTTTGATGATTAGGCATAGAAACCCTTGTTCTTTTGCTTGTGTTGATGATATGATGTATTTGTGAATATGTGATTAATCGAACTTCAAAAACTTGAATATTCCTGCAACAAAAACCACAGAGAAAAATTGTGAATGCGTATGTCAGCGATGAGAATGCACATGCTTATGCAAAAGGCAAAAGGGGAGTTCAAAGTCTAGATTACGACAGGGAGTAGCAACACGGACTTCTCTTTTCACCTCTTCAATCACTTCCTCCATTGCATCGAGACAGAAACAATCATTCTTTTCTTTTGAATGCTTCATGGATTCAAAGAGATTAAAGCAAACTTCTTCATCTTAAACTCGCACTTTCATAAGACCATCATCCATATCAATATCCATTCTTGTGTTTTCATGAAAGGTCTTCCAAGAATTAGGGGAGCATCATCATCTTCGTCCATGTCTATTACCATAAAGTCAATGGGAAATAAAAACTTATCCACTTTCACCAATACAACTTCAACTACACCGTGAGGACGAGTAGTAGATTTATCAGCTAATTGTAAAGTCATTCTAGTAGCCCTTAACTCAATGTGTCCTAATCTTTTAAAAATAGACAATAGTATCAAATTTATGCTAGAGCCCAAATCAATCAACCCATTACCAACATAGATATTGTCGATGGTAACTGGTAAAGTAACTCTTCCCGGGTCACTTTGTTTCCTAGGACGGGTCCTTTGAATCATTGCACTAGAACTAGCATCAACAACTACAGTTTCTTGGTCCGTATACTGTTTCTTCTTGGTGATGATATCCTTCATAAATTTCACGTAAGTAGGCATTTGCTCCAATGCCTCGGCAAATGGAAGATTGATTTGTAATTGGTTAAAAATATCCATAAATCGAGCATATTACCTTGCGTTATCCCTTTTGTAGGCCCATGAAGATAAGGTAAATGTTGAATAGGAACAGTCACTTGCTCCTTCCCCTTCCTCTCATTATTCTTTTTCACTTCTCTCCGTTTCTTTTCAACTAAATCATCCTTCATATTTTCTTCAACTAATTCCTCAACAATTTCATCCTCCTTTTCAACTAACTCATCATCATCATTTTTTTCAACTACAACTTCCTTCTCCTTTTCCTTCTTACCAATGCCCAAATCAATCTTCCTACCACTCCTAGTAAGGATATCTTTGCATACCTCATTAGGATCCAATTTTGGCTTAGCCGAAAAGGCTTCTTTTTGTTGATTGGCCAATTGTTTAGACAATTTCCCAATTTGAGTTTTAAGGTTCCTAATAGAGATAGACACTTACATGAATTAGTTAAGAGTTTTCTTAATCTTTAAGCTTCCACCTTGGTTTTGTGGAGGTTGGTTGTAATTTTGGTACGGTTGACGGTTAGAAGAACTCGGCTCTTGCCTCCACCCTTGTTGGTAACCTTGGCTATTACCTCTCGGTTGGTAGCCTTGGTTATTGCTTTGATATGGTGGTCTTGGTTGATAGCCTTAATTTTGGTTTCCCGCATAGTTGGCGTCTTCAATGACCAGTGGACAATAACCAGTAGGATGATCTTTTTTGCATAATTCACAACTTGCAATTTGTTGAGCTTTGTTGGGAACTTCTTGGATATCTTTGATTTGTTGTGGAAGCTTTGACATTTGCTATGTTAACAACTCCACTTGTTACGAGGGTAATTTATTTTGAGCAAGAATAACAGCATTCGCTCCCAACTCGATGATTTTCGATTTTCTTTGCGAAGTACCACGATTGTGTTAATCTTGATGATCATTTAGTTTCATCCTACCAATGATGGACACTGCACCTTCCATACTCTTTGAAATTAGAGAACCACCCTCTATAGCATCCAAAAGAGTTTTATGAACAGGTTAAAGTCTGTTGTGGAAAATGTTCACTTGAGTCAAATCATCAAAACCATGACCCTTGCACTTTCTCAGTATAGATTTGAATCTCTCCCAAGCTTTGTTGAGAGATTTGCTTCCTCCTTGTGCAAATATAGAAATTGAATTCTTGGCTTCCATAAATTTAGATTGAGGGAAGAATCATTTAAGAAACTTCTCCTCCAAAACATTCCAATCCATCATCACAAGAGTAGATTGGTCAAGATACCATTCCTTTGCCTTCCCAATTAAGGAACGCATGAATAGTCTCTTAAACAAAGATTCTCTTCAACTTTCAGAGCTCCAGTTGCACCCGTTATTTCATAGAACTTTGTGAGATGCGTAAACGGATCCTCATGGTCCATCCCCGCGAAGGGATTTGCATATCAAAGAGCTAGGATTCCTGTATTAATCTTAGAATGCCTCTCGTTGTGCATGTTGCGTGCAGATTAAGCGTTGTGTCTTGGACTGTTAATACATGGGGTTGAAGCAGGAGGTGGTGGTGGTGGTGGTGGATCTGCCATGTTCGGTGTAGCAATTGGTGTAGATGAATAAGTTTCTCCGTGCTCTCGTCTTTCTTTGGAAAGTTGCCTCCTCCGCCTAATTTTTCTATTGAGTCTACGAGCAGTTCTTTCAATCTTAATATCGGATAGAAGTTGGTATGTGTCGCTACTGCGAAAAACGAGGCCGAAAAAACAGAAGAGTTGCCACCTTTCGTTATTTATCCCTCAGAGCGGGAAAGGAAACGATCGGAAAAACCTGACGCAAAGGTATAAGACAAGGTCCTTGCAACCATTGTCTGGATTCGGAAGTCGGTTACGCAAGGGGAAGGTATTAGCACCCCTCACGTCCATCGTACTCGATGGGATCCACGCTTGTCGGTTTGTCTACGGGTGAAAAAACAATCTATCTACGGTTGCTAAAGCTAGGCGGAAAGAAACTGACTCGATAGAGCATCGCGTTCTATGCCTACGTATTCCCTCGTGCAATGGGAAAGTCAGAGTCAACGTAGTTCGGGAAACTACCGGGGGGGATTGCTCGCCGAGATGTCGCATCTCGTGCCTAAGTACTTTCACATGGCGTGAAAGATCAGAGCAAACATAGTTCGGGCTAACTACGGCTAGACAGGGTGTTCTCGATCACACAGGGGTGAGAGAAAGGATTGACGATACTCGTGTACACATTCTAGCATTTAGGTGTATGCTGCTCGCTCGACGGAGACTTAGGCGTTACCTATTTGCGGTAGAACGGACGTAGTATGTCGGGTTTTAGAGGTATGGGAACCTACGGGTTCTAGAACTACGGTCTGGTCTCAATTGCGCTCGGGCAAGAGAAAGGAAACATCAGTCGTCAGCGGGAAAGTCTCGATCGCACAACAGTGAAAGAATAAAGAAGTTAGTTATTAGTATGGTCGCTAGGATATCGTATCCTATGCCTACATATTCTCGTCTGGCACGAAAAATCAGAGCAGCTGTAGTTCAGCTGACTACAGCAAACGGGGAAACGGGAAAAAGGTAGCTCGCTAGGATATCGCATCCTATGCCTACGTACTCTCGTCTGGCACGAGAGATTAGAGCAAACGTAGTTCGGCGGGAAAACAAGTCTCGATTGCACAGGGGCAAGAGAAGGGGTCTCAATCGCCTGAACGCGAGAGAAAAGGATTTCGATCGCACGGGGGCGAGAACAAAGAGGAAGCAGGCTTACGCCTAAACAGGAAGGAGCTCGGGACACACACGCAAGAACCTAAGGCGTAGGAGCGAATGCGTCGCATGTTACCCAAAGGGTACCATACTAGACATCCTAGACGATTGAGAGGAAACCCCTCAACTGTCATTTCCTATGTATCTAACGATACAACTCATAACACTCAACGGTTGCCTGAAGACTTGAATAAGAAAGAAGATGTTGAACGAAGCGGCTCCGCTGGCTCCTGACATGTGCCTAAGCTCTATTCCAATCTTCTCCTTTCTGGGTCCTTGATGAGGATGCTCGAATCAGGAACAATGTAACGCTTAGACCATCATGGTTCGACTTATACGAGAAATCAAACTCTAAGAGGTAGCGTATTGATATCCGTGTCAAAGACAAGATAGAGAAATGATATCGAAAATCATTCTCCAATTGAATCATGTCACCCGGCCAGCCCGAAATAAAATCGAAGATAAAATCGGATAGAAAAGAAAATAGGAGAGAAACGAGGAGAGAAAATCCAATCACAAGTGGAAATAAAGTTCTACTCCTAAATCTAGCAATTAATTCCTAATAGAAAATATTCTAAAGAAATATCTAAAGAAATTGCATAATAGAAAATAGCATATAAAATCTATCTAGCTCTAATAATATCCTATAAGAAAATAGAATAAAAAAACTCCATATTATGCAATATTCTATAATATTCTAAAAACAATAGAATATAAATTCTATATTAAAATCTATAGTAAAAATAGGCATAATATGCTAAACTATAAAAAGAATCCCTAGAAGAAAATAGAAAAATAAAACTACACTATTACAATCACACATCCAATACAAGAGAAATTGAAAATTGTAAAGGGAAGGGGGTACAGCCTGCAAAAAAGGGGGTAAATGCAGTAAAAAAAATCCACTGGGCCCAGCCCACAATACAGCAAAAAACTAACAAAAACCCATGCAACAAAGGGGGGTACGCGCCGAAACGGGGTGCAGTCAGCAAAAAGCGTTGTTGTTATTGGGCCCAGCCCATCACAAACTTCATCAGCCAAAAAAGAAAAGGAAACAGGGATGGGGAGTGAATGTTTGGAAACGAGGGGTATGGATCCAAAAATCTCGTTGGGCTTGAGGCCCAACATCCCAACGCACGAGCCTTCCCTCACTTCTCCCAAACACAATTCTGAAACCCTAGCACTTCTCTTCTTCCATCTTGCCTCAGCCTCCGCCTCTCAATCTCCGTCTTCGTTTTCTTCCGTCTCAACCTCCACTGTCCCTGTCCGTTCTTCAATCCCTCCACCTCAACCATCAACCTCGTTCACAGAAACAAAAAGCGCGTTCGTTGAAGATCCAAATACAAAGATGATCGAAAGAAAGGCGATCTAGAGGTGCATGCTCGTTAAGAACTTGAATTGTAGATCCTGTTGAAAAATTTTTGAATGCTCTGAGAAGGTGATATGAACGAAGATGATGATACCCTGAAGGTAGACGATGCTTTCATGCGAGCTTTGACGAATATCAACGGATCTTGGAGTTTGCTGGAAATCTAATGATCCTTATTGAAGATTGAGGGAAGATCTGGTAGAGATTTCGTGGAAAGCTGATGAACATTCATGGAGATGATTATGAACACTATGAATGTCCTATGAGTTTCTGGAGAAGTTGAGTGGAAACTGATGAACAATGATGAACGAATCTGGAAAAAACGCTGAAGACGATGAAGGTTAATTGTGATTCTGGGGATTTCTTGGAAGGTCTATGAGGATCGTGATGGAGATCTCAAACGCTCGCTGGAAAACGTATTTGTGAAGAGTCGGAGGAGGATCTTGAAGGAACTATGGTGGTTTTCTGTTTTCCGGCGAAGAGACCAATAGGAAGGTGATGAACATGATGATGAACACGGTGAGATTCCGGCAAGATTTCCGGTGAAGTTGAATGAAAAGGATGAATGGAGAAGACGGTGATGGTTGATGATTTTGGAGAGATGATGAAATGCAGTTTCCGGCGAGACTCCGGCGACAGTTGCGGCGGTCCAGGAGGTCTTCCGGCGGCGGTTGCATGGTCGGCCGGTGAGGGGTGAGGGTGGTGGACAGATGGCAGCACGCATGGGAGTGGGGAGCGAGGTGTGGCCACGTGTGGGAGTGATGTGTCAGGAGTGTGGGGCATGCAGAAGTGAGGTGGCGGAAGAAGGATGAAACGCGTGTGGCGCCTTATATAAGGACAAGTGTCACGCTGAATGGACTGGGCCCCCCACAATTGGACATCTGGCCCACTACTGGACAAAATTGATTAAAACCTGATTAATACAACTAAGACTCAATTAACTCCCAATTAACCACAACTAATAGTTAAGACCAATTAATGAAAACGAAAATTGATTAACATCGATTAATTCTGACTTTAATTAATGACTCAATGATGATTAAAAAAAGACCAATTAATATTCAATTAACCTAAACGAAAATTAATGCTAGTACTTAAAAAAACTGCCAATTAAGACAATTAAAAAATGATTAATATTCAATTAACATCTAATAAATTCTAAAAAGGAAGAATTTAACATCTATTAAATTCTAAACAATATTCTAAAAAAATAGTTATATCTAATCTATTAAACTCTAAAACTCAATTAATATCTAAAAATGATTAAATCTACTAAATTCTAAATCAATTGACATCTAAAAAGAGATTTAACCCTATTAAATTCCTATTAACTTCTAAAATGAAACAATTAACACCTAATTAATTCTAAAAGGAAAAGAATTTAAAATCTATTACAAATTCAATTAAAATCTATTTAATATCTAGAAATTAAGAGAAAAAATCTAAAAATGCAAGGAAGGTCAATTAAATCGATAAAAAAAGGATGCGCGAATACAGCGAAATAAACGGTAAAAACGGGACACCGAAATATCCTCAAAAATAACAGCAAGAGCTGAAAACACCGGGAAGAGCATAGAATTTTCTCAAAATAAATCCTCGTATTCGAACTAGCCTGAAATGCCTGCAACGCCAGGAGAGGCTGTAATCCCGATAAAGCCAATCTGACTGCAAAAATGCAATGTATACGGTATGCAAATGCAAATGCAAAATGAGTCGAAACATAAGCCAATTGTGATAATTGGTTGGTCAAAATTTGGGGTGCAACAGCTGCCCCTATTCAAACGGCTTGGACCTGGAGGGTTGAGAAGCGAACGACCTTCAAACATTCAAAGGTAGAAGACGGTTGAATACTAAAGAAACCCAGAAATTTGCCAACCTGCAGAAATAAACTGCACAAACTGCTTGGGGAACAAAGTATCCAGAACACTGAATCCAGTTATCACAACAACAATTGGTCAATCATCTGATAAAAAACATCTAATCTAGTCATCCATCACCCGTGTGACGCCGCAAGTGTTGGATCATCAATCGAACTTCAAATTTTGCTACAATAAGTAGGTATCGAGCCATAGGACCACGTCAAAATCACAAACTTCTTGACCTTCATTTGTGAAGAAACAAACGTAAAGCGCGAACCAGGCATCCGAAGATCTGAACAAGCTACTCTGTGGGGGACAATCTCTGACGACACAGATACTTGAACAAATAATTCCACAGGGAGCCACTCCATTAGCACGGGTAATGATTCTGCCAACACCGGTAATAATTCCTTTGACGAAGGTAATAACCCCATCAACTACGGGTAATAGCTCTTCCAACAAGGCAATAATTCCGTCAACCAGGGCATAACTCCATCAACCAGGGCATTCACTCCATCAACCAGGGTATAACTCCATCAACCAGTGTATAACTCCCTCAACCAGGGTATTAACTCCATCAATCAGGGTATAACTCCATCAACCAGGGTATTAACTCCATCGACTAGGGTATAACTCCATCAACCAGGGTATAACTCCATCAACCAGGGTAATAACTCCTCCAACCAGGGTATAACTCCGTCAACCAGGGTAATACAATCTTCGTCAACACGGGTAAAAATCTCCGTCAACACGGGTAACAACTCCGTCAACCCGGTTAACAATCTCAAGTTTAATCCATGGGATCTTTTAACGCTGACGTAACAGCAATCTGAGGAAAACTTCGTTGGGGAAGAAGGGAAACTTAACCAAGTAACTCTGATAAAAACACACATGATAGGACGAACGTCATCATCGCATATCTCATGCCAAAAAATCTGAATATTCGGAGACCATCCTGAACAAGAATTCCAATCTTCTGCAGGGAAAAACACATCGTCAATTGGAACGGACGGGCAAAAAACCTGCTCGGAGGTACACGTCTTCAATAGGAATTGATGGAAAGAAAAGTCTGTCGTCATTAGATGATTGATGGACAAAGCATAACCATCGTATGATCTGAAAATCAAATAATCCAAAGAGCTGTCTGAACAAAGCTGTTGGCTAAATGCCCCTGAACTGATTACAGAGTGCTTCACGTTGCCACGGAAGGCTGATAGAAAAACTGGCTTATGCTTCGTATTCATATGCGTATGTTTGAATTTTTCTATGGCATAATGCTCCATGTAAGATGGAATGTTGCACATTTGCCGATGAAATGCAAATATGATGATATATGTAAGATGCAAATGCGGGCTCAGACTGCTGGAGAAAAATTGTACACAGAAGGACCATTCCAGCAAAATAAATGCTGGAAAGGTGAAGCCAACTCCACTACTGGAGAAACTGGATACAGAACCGCTTCAGCAAAATAAATGTTGAAGACAAAGCCAACTCGGCTGGGAATAACCGGGTACCACAGGATTATTCCAGCAAAATAAATGCTGGAAAGGCGAGCCGACTCCGCTGGGGGGATAACCAACTGTGCTGAGTATGATTGGAATTCCCTGGGGATAGCTTACACGTGCCAACGATAATTGGACTTCTGCTGGGGAAAACAGACGGAGTCTTCCTGCGTATTATTGAAGATTGGATTCTGAACTGATGCGCCAACACAGATTGGGCTTCACGGTGATTGCCAATATGGATTGGGCTTTAGGCTATCCGTGACGGGTCAGGTACGACTGACGCTGGACAACATCATGTCTGAATTCACAGTTTCTGGTTAAAGGGTCAAGGTATAATAGCACGACTTCCCGACATTAGTCTCACACTTGAAGATTGGCTGAACCTGCTTGATTAGCTCTGAGTAGCTCTAATGACACGAAGAGGAACAATTCCTTCACTTCTGATATGCCCTAGTCTGTGGGATCCCTGTGGGGATACTCCTCGAATGGGAATCTGAAAATCTGTACCCTGATGGTCTGACATGAACTGCCCCAGCACCTTGTACCTCAGAGAGATGCTTCAAATCCAATGCCCCTCGGGCAATAAGCAACTTCTGTGCTTTTCTTAGAGTGGATTACCCCTGTCTGCAACGACTTTGCCCCTGATAGGCTGATCTGCGGGGAATTACACTGGTTGTCCTTGAGAGATTCATAAAATCTCGACCTAACTACTTCAGAATAACCGTCTTCAGATGGCTGACATCACTAGGGATTACCTGATATAGCTTGCCTCGGTTCACGGAGTATTCGGGCGTTCCACATTCTATCTTGATCAAACTTTCCACTATAGGAAACTTTCCTGCTGTCAAGCACTTACTTGCAAGTAAAACAAGTTGTGCTGCATAAACGATACATTAATGCAATGCATATGACAGTCTTGACATCCAATCTGTTCACTGGAAAAGTAAAAACAGTTTATGGCATATGATGCACAAATCATTTATCGAGAATATCAACATCAGTACCAATATGGTAAGAAGAACCCTTTTAGGAGTCAGTTTCGACGTGATCTTTACCGATGTATGCCTTCGAAACAAACCTGCTTCAATTAGGACTTTTTCTAGTTGTAACGTGGTCAGGTTCACGGTTTTGAAGGAAAGGATAAAGGCTCAAACTTTATTTTCACCCACCCGTTCTCCGTGATGTTCTCCAATCCTACGTTTAGCTAATTCGACCTTAGCGCTCACTTCTCATCGGTTGAAGGACAAGAGTGATAGTTCAAGAAACCGCGAGTTTTTGGAGTGACAGCCACTCACTTTTCATCTTTGACACTTGGGGTCACATGACTCGTATTTTGTTTGAGGATTTTTCTTTTGTGATCCTTTTCGTTTTTTCAGTTTTTCGCTTTCCCTAATTTTTGCCTGGACTGGCTCTTTTGAGCTTCTTTTAGTTATTAAGTCCAGCGGGATGCCCTCATTTTTGCCTAAGTCGTTTGTTTTCAAGTTTTGACTTAGCGGGCTTTTGATTCTTTTTTTTCTTTTTTTCTTCTTGTTTTTTTTTTGAACAAGTCGTGTGACACTGGCTGTCTGACTCATTGGGGAATAATGTGACTGTTTCACTCCTGATGCTTAACCACTGCGGTTTTTTAGGCACGACCTCTAGAGGTGTGATTGATCCTCGAACGGACACTCCCTTCTGCAATTTGGACGCTCAGTCAAATTAGCTAACACCTACCCTGCCCCGGGTTAAGATTGAGGGTTTTTTTCTATTTTCCGGCGAAGAGATCAATAGGAAGGTGATGAATGTGATGATGAACACGGTGAGATTCCGGCAAGATTTCCGGCAAAGTTGAATGAAAAGGATAAATGGAGAGGACGATGATGGTTGATGATTCTAGAGAGATGATGAAACGCAGTTTCCGGCGAGACTCCGGCGACAATTGCGGCGGTCCATGCAGTCTTCCGGCGGCGGTTGCATGGTCGGCTGGTGAGGGGTGAGGGTGGTGGACAGATGGCAGCACGCATGGGAGTGGGGAGCGAGGTGTGGCCACGTGTGGGAGTGATGTGTCAAGAGTGTGGGGCATGCAGAAGTGAGGTGGCGGAAGAAGGATGAAACGCGTGTGGCGCCTTATATAAGGACAAGTGTCACACTGAATGGACTGGGCCCCCCACAATTGGACATCTGGCCCACTACTGGACAAAACTGATTAAAACCTGATTAATACAACTAAGACTCAATTAACTCCCAATTAACCACAACTAATAGTTAAGACCAATTAATGAAAACGAAAATTGATTAAAATCGATTAATTCTGACTTCAATTAATGACTCAATGATGATTAAAAAAAGACCAATTAATATTCAATTAACCTAAACGAAAATTAATGCTAGTACTTAAAAAAACTGCCAATTAAGACAATTAAAAAATGATTAATATTCAATTAACATCTAATAAATTCTAAAAAGGAAGAATTTAACATCTATTAAATTCTAAACAATATTCTAAAAAAATAGTTATATCTAATCTATTAAACTCTAAAACTCAATTAATATCTAAAAATGATTAAATCTACTAAATTCTAAATCAATTGACATCTAAAAAGAGATTTAACCCTATTAAATTCCTATTAACTTCTAAAATGAAACAATTAACACCTAATTAATTCTAAAAGGAAAAGAATTTAAAATCTATTAAAAATTCAATTAAAATCTATTTAATATCTAGAAATTAAGATAAAAAATCTAAAAATGCAAGGAAGGTCAATTAAATCGATAAAAAAAGGATGCGCGAATACAGCGAAATAAACGGTAAAAACGGGACACCGAAATGTCCTCAAAAACAACAGCAAGAGCTGAAAACACCGGGAAGAGCATAGATTCTCAAAATAAATCCTCGTATTCGAACTGGCCTGAAATGCCTGCAACGCCAGGAGAGGCTGTAATCCCGATAAAGTCAATCTGACTGCAAAAATGCAATGTATACAGTATGCAAATGCAAATGCAAAATGAGTCGAAACATAAGCCAACTGCGATAATTGGTTGGTCAAATTTTGGGGTGCAACAGTCTGCTAGTCCACTCCCTCGCATAAACATGATTTGCACACTTAACCAAACAAATTAAATAACACAAGAAAAATAAACAGAGGTAAGATCACAATATAAAGATCTTAAAATCAACAAACTATTGCAATACTTTAAATATCACAACAATCCCTGGCAACGGTGCCATTTTATTCGAATCGTAGTTATACGTGGGTTTTTGTTATCGTCTCCACAAGGATGGCAGATATCTTGATGCTTTCCATTCAATATTTTACCATTCTAAGGAAAAGGGTTACAATTTTCGGTTCATAAATTGTCATAACTTTTAGTAGCAAAGCTTGTAAATTTTAAAGTGTTTGATTAACAAAGTATATCAAAAGTAGTTTTCATTTACCCTAACTTAAACTTATTCTTTCAGTCTTGTATATGAAGTCGGATCCGACTAATATCATTATGTATTCTCTCAACACTGTCTATCTCTAGAGCGGCGTCTTGAGAAATACCATATTCATCGCTACACGATCTCTCCATATAACAACCAATATATTAAGCTTTAAGTTTAATACAAAGCGAATATCAATCATAGACTGATCTCTCCAATCTATAAATTGATAGATGAATACTTTAGGTCAAGTTCCATAAAATTTATGTCTAGAGTTTTATAAAACAAGAATGAATCATTAAGAACAAAAATATTCATCATATATTAATCATCACTTGTTCACATACAAGGTCAATCAAAAGAAATACATAAAGTTAAAGTAGACTGCCTCTACCTTTGATACAAGAGAAACCGGCTACCCAACCATGGTAGCTTGCTTTACAAGTAAAGTGAGAAGATGAATGAGCATCCACATTGAAGAATCAAACTCGGATGCAAATCCAGCTTCTATTTGCAAAATATCAATCTTTGGTGAAGAAATGCTGGAAAAAATGAGGGTTCTAAGTGAAAAATAGGTTATAGTCCCCAAATAGTATGAAAAGTACTTATATAGTACAACTATAATCAACCAAGTTTGCCCAGAAAACTCATTCTTTGCCCAGTGAACTCCACTTTATGAAACTTGAGGTGTCTCTGAACAGTTAAACCACCCTTGAAGAAATATCTGAGTTCTCCTTGGGAACTATCCTTCGCCCTGCGAGCTACTTCACCACAAGTTCGCACATCAAACTTAGGGTCCTTTAGTCATTGCCTCAAAATTGGGATGGTTCGCTGGTCCTTCACTGCAACATCTTATAGCGAACATTCACTTCAAGTTCACCCAGCGAACTTATAATCCTTTTATTTATGCCTCTAATTTGAAAGGCTTCGCCAGTTACTCGCCCAGTGAACATTCTCTGCTGGTTCTACCTGGATGTTCGCCCAGCAAACATGCTAAACCTTCACATTTTCTTTGGCTTCCTTGCCAAATTACTTATGTCTTACACTTTGATATTTTATGCCTAAATCATGCACAATAACACACAAATTAAAGCAACCAAAGGTATTTGCAACATAGTTGAAGAATAGCATAAAAACATGGGACAAATGCAACAAATTATAACAAATGAGATGAAAAATGCTAATAAATATGGATTAAGTTAAAACATGTTTGACATTCAACAACTATACTCACATTCTTATTGCAATTTCATCGGTTTGTATGTGACATATTTGTCAAATGGATGTTAAATACTTTTCTAAATGGTGATATTCGCGAAGAAGTTTATATGGTACCTCCACCAAGTGTTTCTCATAATAAAAAGGAAACATGTAAGTTGAAGAAGATTCTATATGGTTTGAAATAACCTCCGCGAGCTTGGTTTGATAAGTTTACTAATGTTATTATATCTATTGGTTTATGTTATAGTGATCATGATTCAACTTTATTTGTCAAGACCACACCTTACAGTATTATTTTACTTTCATTATAGGTTGATGATATAATAATTACATGTGATGATGTTATTGGGATTGATGATTTCAAATTACAAGTAGCAAAACAACTTGATATGAAGGATTATGGAACTCTTTCCTACTTCTTGGAGATTAAAGTTTCCTACTCTCCTAGAATCTAACTACTTTCTAATTCCAACTACATTATCAACATCCTTGAACAAGCGTGCATTTTTTGTACTAGAGAAGCAAAAAGTCCTCTTAAATTGAATGTGAAATATGCTCCATCTGATGGTGGTTCTTTACCAAATCTCACTTTGTATTGTACTTTGTTTGACATTATGGTATATCTTACAATTACCAGACCTGTTATTGCTTATGATGTTCATGTTGTCAGTCAGTTTGTTGTCTCTCTCACTATGGTATATTTCACAATTGTTCGTTGCATTCTTTGTTATCTTTGGAAAACCCAATATTATAGCCTTTTATTTTTCTTATCATACTCATTGGAGTTATGTGTTTATTATGACATTGATTGGGTTGAAGAATCCACGAATCGTAAGTGTCATACCCCAAATTTTATCCTTAGATCACTGATCATTTAGCATTTCATTTCATCTGTCATTTTTTTACTATCCGCTAACCGGTTTGCCTAGTTTGTTCGTTTTTGCAGGCGTGTTGGATGATAGTTTGTTCATTTTTGCAGGCGTATTAGATGATTGGAAAATAATATCGTATTGGTTTGAGAGTGTTAAAACATGAATGGATTTGGATTTGAATCGGTGTGAGAATTTATTTCAAATAAGTTATCTGAGCAAGTTCGAGCCGCATTCACTTTTCTTTCTCTATTGATTACGAGTATATTTTAAAGGCGCAGTGGAATTATGGTCTGAATCAGTGCTCTAATGAATATTAGTTTGGTTTTATCACGAGTATCGGTTTGGTTCAATTTCAGGTTACAAAAGTCAGGCTTATCCGAGATACGACTTGGAATTTAAATGAGGAATAAAATTCATTTTTGCTACAAGAATGGATTAATTTATTTTATTCAAGACTAATTTCCGTACATTATTCAGTTTACAACATTATTCCGAATTTTTACATTTTGAAGAATTACAAATCAAGTCCTAAAATGCTAAATCCTAAGAGTTCTAAGCTCTAAGTCCGATCTTCAACTTCCGAGTTTCTTTACTTCCGAAGCTTTCAGAACCTGCAAAACAAGACATCGTCAGATAAAAAATATTGTTAGTGGGATTTAATTATTCTTTTTTTATCAAAAAATGCTTTCTAATTTATTTCGGACCCTCAGAAAATTTCATCATCGGGTCCGGGAGGGGTAACAAGTGAATGCCGCCAAAACCTCCCGGTTTTGTTTTTTGACCTCGGCAAAAATCCGGCAGAATTCTGTTAAAGTTCCGAGAGAGAGAGAGAGAGAGAGAGAGAGAGAGAGAGAGAGAGAGAGAGAGAGAGAGAGAGAGAGAGAGAGAGAGAGAGAGAGAGAGAGAGAGAGAGAGAGAGAGAGAGAGAGAGAGAGAGAGAGAGAGAGAGAGAGAGAGAGAGAGAGAGAGAGAGAGAAAGAGATTTTAGAAAAGTGATTTTGGATCCAAACAGTCCATATCCGAGAATATCCAAACAGGCCTCAAGAATAATATCCAAAAATCCAACTGGCAGCATAGCGAAAGTAAATGAAGAAGTCTGAAAATAGACAATGACAAAAGTCCAACAAGATCTCCGAAAAAGGCAACGGCAACGACAACCTCATGGCCCAAACGCAACAATCTAACACAATCATGATCAGATTTGGATGCCTCCACCACTAAAGAACAAAATCTATAAAAAAAAGGACAGTTAGTAACAAATCCGGACAGCACCAACAGTAAAGCCATAAACGGATTTCATCACCGTTTAATAATCAGACAGCCTCATTAACCAAAAATCCTGAAATGGAAACCACAATAACATGTCAAAGACATGTTTTGAAAAAAAAGAAATATTTCTAAAGCCTCAATTTCGTTTTAAAAAGCAAGAAGGCTATAAGAATGAAAATCACAACAAGAATCACGACAAAAAAAAACACCACCAGAAATTCCATTCCAAGATCCTCATACCAAAGAGACGAAAATCATCACAATCAGACGGAAATCATACACAAAAATCATCGAACAAAACCGTATAACTCTCGTCAAGATCCGAAAATCAGAGGTCTAAATCCATAGGCTCAGGAAACCATCATCGCCGCCAAACACCAACAAATCCGGCCAAACCGCGGCGAAAACAAGTCAAAACCCATTTCGCGAAATCAACAAAACAGAAATCCAGTTTTCGTGAAATCCTCCAGAGGCCACTCGAAGACTCAGAGATGAATAAATCTTCATCATCATCATCGTCTTCATCACTATCAAAACCACAAACCCACAGATCCGTAATCCTCCATAACTCGTTTTAATTTTATTTTTCTTCATCTATTTTCAGGATAGAAAGAAGAAGAGGAAAGAAGCAAATCATGGGCATGGGAGATAGAGAGAAATTTTGGCCAAGAGAAAGGGTGAGTTAGGAGAAGAAGATGGAAACCACAGCCAAGAGAGAAAAAATGCAGAGAGAGGCACCCATGGGAGCCGCCGCGGCTATGAAGCAAATTAGGGTTAAAACCCTAATTCTGCATCCCTCTCTCCCTTTTAAATGCCAACCTGAGTCGGGTCTGGGAAGTGGTGACCCAGCCCGACCCAATCTTTTTTATTTTTGTCCTTCTGTTTTCTTTTTTTTGTTTATTTTTGTATAATTGTAAGTTTAATTAATAACATATACTAACATACTAACACAAACCCATATAAAAAAAATCTCAAAATATATTTAATAATGAAAAACAAATTTCTTAATTTAAAAATAATAATAATTTTAATTTTAGATTTTAATTTGGTCTTCTATAAAAAAATTAAAAAAAAATAAAAATGTTTAAGTTATTCTCTCTTTTTCATAATAATAATAACATAAGTTTTTTTTATTCAAACTCATAAAAAAAATTTATTTAAGCTAATCTTTTTAGATAAATTAGATTTAAGTGTTTTAACTTTTTCTCTTATTAAAAATAATACAACTTTTTAGATTTAATGTTAGATTAATTTTCCTTTTAATAGCATTTAAATAAAAAATATTTTGAAATTTTAATTTGAGTTTTTTTTTATTAAAATTTGAAAATGTTTAGATTAAGTTAAAAGTTGATTTAAGTTTTATTTCAATATTTGCTAAAAAATTCAAAATGTTACGTTAGTTTGTTTTAAGTTCATCTTATTTTTCTTTATATATATATATATATATATATATATATATATATATATATATATATATATATATATAAATATATATATATATATATATATATATATATATATATATATATATATATATATATATATATATATATATATATATAATTATATATATATATATATATATATATATATATATATATATATATATATATAATATATATATATATATATATATATATATATATATTATATATATATATATATATATATATATATATATATATATATATATATATATATATATATATATTATATATATATATATATATATATATATATATATATATATATATATATATATATATATATATATATATATATATATATATATATATATATATATATATATATATATATATATATATATATATATATATAATATATATATATATATATATATATATATATATATATATATATATATATATATATATATATATATATATATATATATATATATATATATATATATATATATATATATATATATATATATATATATATATATATATATATAATATATATATATATATATATATATATATATATATATATATATATATATATATATATATATATATATATATATATATATATATATATATATATATATATATATATATATATAATAAAAAGCTATAAAATATAAAAGTCCAAAAATACTCATTTCTAATTTTCTATTGAACTTAGATTTAATGTTAATTCTTAATTTCTCACAAAAAATAATTAAAAACAATTAACTCTTAATTCTAAATCATTTTCAAATTCACCAATCCAACTTAATCATAACCTATAACTTTAACAAATAATCTCAATTTCCAGTCAATTTTAACTCAATTTTTAACCATGTTCATATTTCTATCATAAATTATATCCATTGCTCGCATTTTTCAATTATCCATTTGCTTTATTTTACCATATTTTCCCCTCCGAAGGAAAGGTTACCTGTTTGACCGCCGTGTCAATAGCCCACGCCCTTCACCTTTCCCAACCTTAAGATTTGAATCGTTGTACTCGTGCTTAGGCGTCCCGTCATGGATATTCAACCCTTTATCCTAGCCTTAGGATCAGGAGTCACTGCACTCTATGTAGGTTCCTGTCGTGGAATACCTACTTACACCCTTTTCAATTCAACTCTACAACGTAGAATTAGGAGTTGCCGCACTCCAAGTAAGCGCTTCCCTATGAACGTTTACATCCCCCTGGAACCTTGACCATAGTCTAGAAGTTCCTCTTCCTCCGTTTCAAGAGGAACTACGATTACTCTGATTTCATCCCCTACCTCGGATACGTAGGCACAAGATGCGAATCTTGGTGAGTATACTTAGGACTAACCCCTTAGGTCCTTCTCTTTTCCCTTTAACCTTTAGCATTACCCCTTAAGAAGATAACCTTAGCAATAGCACATTTAAACAAGAGGTTCCTGTAGAGTACTACAGAAGTTTAGGATGTTAATACCTTCCCTAAGCTTAACTAACCCCCGAACCCTAGATCTCTCCCCGTATTGTGTTTACGATGCAAAATAGGTTTTTGCTTTCTTTAACCTTTCCTTAGGATAAATCAAAGACTGGTTGTGAATCAAGATGTGGTTCAAATTAATCAATAATTTGATATCCTATTCTCACCGCAACAGTAAGTTTATCACATTTTTTATCTTTCTTTGAGGCTCTCTTTTTTAGTAGAAAATTAATATATATTATCTCTCACTTCTACAAAAGCAAAGCATGTGTTATGACATCAATAACTATTAATATAATTTGGTTGAATTGTTTACTTTTTGATATGTATGTCCCTCTTTCTAAATCGACTTGCATGTATTGTGATAATAAGAGTGTCATTTAAATTGATCACAACTCACTATTTCATGAATGTACCAAATATATTGAGATTGTTTGTCTCTTCACTTATCACCATAGTTAGCATACAACAATTACTCTATCGTTTGTATTACTTTATCGTTCGTCTCCTTCTCTTTGAATATTAATGATTTGTTTATAAAGACACATATGAAATTCTGGTATCAGATATCAGATGTCGAAGGCGATGTTACGATACTAATATATGTTCAATCATCAATAAGAACAAAGACAAACATATAACAAACGTAAAAAGACACAAGCAATTGTTAATCCAGTTCGGTGAAAACACACCTACGTTTGGGGGCTACCAAGCGAGGAAGGAAATCCACTAAGTAGAATTAGTTTGAAGATATACATTAGACTCTCTCTAGTT
This sequence comes from Lathyrus sativus, assembly GCA_963859935.3. Lineage (NCBI taxonomy): Eukaryota > Viridiplantae > Streptophyta > Magnoliopsida > Fabales > Fabaceae > Lathyrus > Lathyrus sativus. The sequence continues at coordinate 313,715,474 of OZ012739.1, forward strand.
TACCATCTTCTCACCTAATCTCTACCCTTGCAATTTCTACCTAGGACATACCTAGATAAGAGACACATCTCACTCCCCCTCAATCACAACAGTGATTACAACAACAAATAAGCTTTAAAAGACACTCTTCAAAGACACAACTTGATCTTGCTTAAAAGCTTCAATCAAGTACAATACACTCTTGCTTACAAGCTTTGAGTGAACAACTTACAATACAAAACTTAGTCCAATTCGCACATTAGAGCAATGAGTGAATGGCTTACAAACTAACATAAAACACATGAATGCTAGACAACACTAATCTTTACGCAATTTCACAATCTAAAACCTAGCTTCATTGAATTGAAAGCTAGGGTTGCGAATCCTTAAATAGCAACACTTGGATGGGCTTGGGTTGTGGCAAAAGTAACAGCTGATCATGAAGATATCAATCAAAATAACTAGCATTAATGAAATAGATTTGATATGATCCAAGATCTAATCAAATCACTCTTCAGATCTTCAAGAGACTTTTCAGAAAACAGTTCCACGATATGAATCAAAAACGCCTTTGAATAATAATTAAATCCACTTAGATTTACACCTGATTGGTGCAAAGAGTTTCTCAAACGAAACAAACAAACCAAACACATTCTCACAGAATGTTTTGTCCATAGGAGTTAGGATATCATGCATGACATCATGACCTAAGTCCTCCTACAACAGACAAAGCTACCTTCAGAACCTTAAAACCATATGTCACGACATCCTGTAGGACATCTTGTGATTTCACCTAGTTTTACCAAAATGCCTGCCAATCAGGAACTAACAAACTCCCCCTTTGGCAAATTTTGGCTAAAACACATATTACAAGAGCTACTAAACCAAAGGGCACAGCACAGCAAAAAAAAACTATAAGATAGGAATAGATACAAACTCCCCCTGGAAAAAAACCAGCAACTCTTCAAGCCAAAGCCTAGCCAAAAAATCAGCCCAACTACTCTTCAATAGTCAGCAACCTGTAAGTCACAAATTCACATATAACAGCCCAAACAAAAATAACAACATCCAGCATGATCAACATCCTGCAAGATCAACAACAGAGCAGTAGCCACAAAACAACAACTTCCTCAAGATCAGCAACAGCAACACCAGCTTCACATCTACCAAACACATCTTTACCCATACCAAACCTTCTCCCCCTTTTTAGCCACAAATTAGCAATATAAGCTAAGGAAAAGCAATAAAAATCATATTACCAGCACCAAATGTTAAGGTTACAAAGACCTAAATACAATACAAGCATTAGCACCATAAGTGCAATAAAATTACATTCTGCAGCAGCAGACAAATCAAAGAAGAAAAAAAAACAAAGAGTAAATCAAACAGATTAATCTTCATCCTCAGAACCAACACTTTCAGTTGCTTCAGCATCAGTATCAGTAGGTACAGAATTAACACCATCATCAGTCTCCTCCTCAGACACTTCCTCACCTCCATCTTCTTGAGCATCATCATTATCATCATGTATTGCATTATCATCATTTTCCAAACATTGAATCAAAGCTTCCAATTTAATCTTCCTAGCAGTGGTCACATTAATCATATCACCTAATTCTCTGCATGTTTCCTTCAACTCAGAAATAATTCTAGCCCTTGATGTAGAAGCCTTCTTAGCAGAAGTCAAGATAATTTCTGGGACATGTCTTCCAGCAAACAACTTGTAATGAAGGGATAGAGCATATTCCCTTTTGCAAGCCATATCATGTATAGTGAGAATACTAGGGTGTTGGTTAAGGATGATTTCACAAATAAGAGATGGAAAAGCAATAGGAGGTTTCACAACACTAGTGGTTGCATGTTTCACAATTTGATCAGAGATATATTGTCTAAAGTTAAACTCAATATTGGTACCCACAACATAAATAAACCTACCCAACCCTACAGCTATGGTTGAGGTATGATTGGTGGGCACCCAGTTAGCAGCACCAATCCTGTGAAGGATGGCATACTTGACATTGAGTTGCCCAGCAGAGAGCTTACCTCTAGATGGCCAGGCATTGAGTTGGTTTGCAGTGATAATCCTGCAAACTTGGTTGTCAGAAGCCTTCATTTCACCTTCTCCTTCATCAGTCCTTCCTAAGAATCTGTTGATCACCATGGAAGAGAATTCTACACACCTCCCTCGAACAAAAACCTTCATTAAATCCTTGTTGTTCCTGTCAGTAATGGTAGCAGGAATGTTCACAATAAATTCCTTTACCAGCATATCATAGAATTTAGAGAAACTTATAACTGTTTTGATCAAACCAGCAGTAGTAATCAATTCCATAACTTCTTTGATATTTAGGGCGTCTTTTCCTAACTCCCTTTCCAGAGAAATCCTTCGTTGGTACACATATTTCCACTTAGTCACGCTGTTAATAGAGTTGAAGGATACATTATCAAGAGGTGCAGCAGGCACAGGTCTTGAGGTCTTCTTAGCAATAGATTTCTGAGATTTCTTCGTAGGAGTGATGTCCGAGACATTCTCTTCAACATCATCATCTGAGTCAGTATTTTCCAACCTATCTTTCCTCTTCTTGGAAGCAGGAGTAACCTTGATCCAAGCTTTTGGAGGTCCAACTAGGGTCTTCTTCTTCTGACTTTTGGAGGGGGATTCCTCAAGCACAAACTTTCTCTCTCTAGTCTTCAATATTTTAGCAATACCCAGGGCAACATTCTTGATCAGCTCGTCATCAGAAGGCACATCATCATCATCCACCACATTTTCAAAGATGTTTACCTTCTCCTTGTCTGGAGCAGAACAATTTGATGTGTCTTCTATACCATCATTCTAATTAGCAGTATCATCTTCTCCAACATCCTGAAGCACATAGCTAGTAAGCTTATGCAAGTTCTCAGTATTAGAGTTCTCATCAGTTGAGGCTTTTTCAGCATATTTTCCTAGGTTAGCATCAGAACTAGGAGTGGGATCTATGCGAGATAAGGGGGTGGAAATTCCAAGCACATTATGTCCACCATAGAGAACCTAAGTTACAAGTTCCCTAATGGATCTATCAACATAAGCAGTACCTTCTTTGTTATTCATCCTAGTGATGTTATCAGCAGAGGTTTCAGAGGATTTACCTTTGGAAGCCTGTTGAGATTCATTTGCATGGGTTGGAGTCGCCTTGGGAGCTCCATTATCGTGACTTGGAACCATGGAGAGTGGAGTAACATCAAGGACTTCCTCAAAAGAAATGTTCATGGGGCGAGCTTTGGGTTTAGATTCAGACTTTGAAGGTTTTGAAGATGTTGCTGCATGTTTTGGAGACATTTTGAGTTTTCTGAGAGAAGATAAGTAGGTTGTAATGGGAGAAACACGCAGAGAGTGGGAGTAAGGCAGAGACTTAGTGGAGTTAAGGGAGTTGAAAGGGAAGTTGGAGGGAAAAATTTGATTGGGGTAGCGTGTGTGAGTGGCCTTGAGCGTGCTATGTAATAAAGAGTGATGATCGGAAAATTACCAGAAGGCACATCTCTATTTTAGGAGAAAAAAACACCTTATATGAGTAATAATCCCTCTCAGCAGTAATTTCTATAAATCTTCATAAATACAAATCCCTAATTTTTCTCTAAAGACTTCAAACTAATTGGCATCCAGGGCTTTAATAAAAATATCTGTCAGCTATCTTTCTGTAGTGACATGCTCTAGGGTAATGATTTTATTTTCAACAAGCTCCCTTATAAAATGATGGCGAATATCAATGTGATTAGTTCTTCTATGTTGAATAGGGTTCTTGGAAATATTTATAGCACTCAGATTATCACAGTATAATGTCATGACATCTTGTGTGACATTATATTTTGTCTGCATTTGCTTCATCCACACAGGTTGAGAGAAGCTACTCCCAACAGCTATATATTCAGCTTCTGCAGTGGACAGAGAGACACGGTTTTGTTTCCTGCTGAACCAAGATATGAGGTTGTTCCCCAAAAAGAATTAGCCTCCTGATGTGCTCTTTCTGTCATCAGAACTTCCATCCGAATCAGCATCACAGTACCCAGATAGCACACAACCAGATCCATGGGTGTACAACATCCCACAATCACTTGTCCCATTGATATATTTTAAAATTCTCTTGACTTGATTAATATGACTTATCTTGGGTTCATCTTGATATCTGGCACACACACTCATAGTAAAATGCAATGTCAAGAGTCTACTTGTTGTAAGATATAACAAGCTTCATATCATGCTTTTGTAAAGACTTTGATCCATATTAACTCCTTTTTCATCTTTTGAGAGCTTTAGATGGGTAGGTGCAGGTGTTCTTTTGTGACTGGCATTTTCCATCCTAAACTTCTTAACAATATTCTTGGCATATTTACTCTGAGATAGGAATATTTATTCTTCCATCTGTTTGACTTGCAATCCAAGAAAGTAAGTCTATTCACCAACAAGGCTCATTTCAAATTCATATTGCATTTGCTACATAAAATGTTGAACCATCTCATCTGATATCCCACCAAACACAATATCATCAACATAGATTTGAGCAATCATGAGCTTTCCCTCTTCTTCCTTGATAAACAAGGTTTTATCTATGCCACCTTTTTTATATCCATTATCAACAAGAAACTGTGTTAGTCTTTCATACCATGCTCTAGGAGCTTGCTTCAGACCATACAAATCTTTCTTCAATTTAAATACATGATTAGGAAAGGTTGGATTAATAAAACCCTTAGGCTGTTCCACATAAACTTCTTCATTTAGATAACCATTTAAAAAGGCACTTTTAACATCCATTTGAAGTAGTTTGATTTTCAGTATGTAGGCAACTCCCAGAAGAAGTCTGATAGATTCAAGTCGAGCTAGAGGAGCAAATGTTTCAACAAAATCAACCCCTTTAATCTGATTGTATCCTTGAGCAACCAGTCTGGCTTTGTTCCTAGTGACCACTCCCTTTTCATCAGACTTATTCTTGTAAACCCATTTGGTTCCAATCACATTTGTTCCTTCAGGCCTTGGCACAAGGTCCCAAACTTCATATCTCTTGAATTCATCCAACTCCTCTTGCATGGAATTTATCCAGAATTCATCAGTCAAAGCTTCCTTGATGTTTTTAGGCTCAATTTTGGACACAAAGCAAGAACTTGAAACAACTTCTCTGGATCTAGTGGTTACCCCTTTATTTGGATCACCTATGATGAGATCCATAGGATGGTCTTTCTAGATTCTGGTGGATGGTCCTTTGTTAATAGGTTCAGATTCAGTGGCGGTAGGATTAGGATCATTGTCTCTATTTTTAGACTCAGCTGAGATATCAAAGGATGTTCCAACATCTTCTGGGACATCAATCTCCGTATGCACATCATCTATAACCACATTGATAGACTCCATCGTGGTCTTAGTTTTGGAGTTAAACACTATATAGGCTCTGTTGTTGGTAGAGTAGCCTAAGAATATACCTTCATCACTCTTAGGGTCCATTTTTCTTCTATGATCATGATCTGTAAGTATGTAGCATTTGCTTCCAAACACATGGAAGTATTTAACAATAGGCTTTCTTCCTTTCCATATTTCATACAATGTGGTCATTGTTCCTATTCTCAAGGTTACTCTGTTATGAACATAGCAGGCAGTGTTCATGGCTTCAGCGCATAAATGGTAAGATAGCTTCTTAGCATGGATCATTGCTCTAGCAGATTCTTGGATGATTCTATTCTTTCTTTCTACAACTCCATTTTGCTAAGGAGTAATAGGAGAAGAGAATTCTTGGCTAATTCCCTCAGAAGAACAAAATTCAGCAAACTTTTGATTTTCAAATTCCTTCCCATGATCACTTCTGATTTGACAACTTTTCTTTCCTTTTCTCTTTGAATCTTTTGATACAGGTCTTGAAACATATCAAACACTTCAGATTTTTCTCTTATAAAATTCACCCAGGTATATCTTGAAAAGTCATCCACCACCACATAAGCATGCTTTTTTTCACCAAGACTCTCCACTTGCATAGGTCCCATTAAGTCCATGTGAAGAAGTTCCAATACTTTAGAAGTAGTGAGATGTTGGATCTTTTGGTGTGACATCCTTGTCTGCTTTCCTATTTGGCATTCACCACAGATTTTTCCTTCTTCAATTTTCAGCTTAGGAATTCCTCTGACAGCTTCCATAAATATAATTTTCTTCATTCCCTTTAGATGCAGATGACCAAGTTTTTGGTGCCATAATTTCATTTCATCTTCTTTGGCAAGAGCACATTTGGAGTCCAGAGATGCCCATAAGGAGCAATTGTCCTTAGATACGACTCCCTTCATGATCAACTCTCATTTTTCATTAGTGTCGCTACTGCAAAAATCGGCGCCGGCTGAACAGAAGAGTCGCCACCGTGCGTTATTTATCCCAAAGGAGGGAAAGGAAACGCTCGAAGTAAACCTACTGCAAAGACGGGAAAGGAATGGTCATCGCAACCAAATCCTGGATTCGGGAGTCAGTTATGCAAGGGGAAGGTATTAGCACCCCTCACGTCCGTCGTACTCGACGGGATCCACGCTTGCTTGGTTTGTCTAAAGGATGCAAAATAATCTGTCTAAGGCTGCTAAATCTAAACGGAAGGGAATTGACTCGATAGAGCGTCGCACTCTATGCCTACGTATTCTCAAGAGAGAAAGTCAGAGTCAACGTAGTTCGGGAAACTACAGGGAATTGGCTCGCCAAGACTTCGCGTCTTGTGCCTACGTACTTCCACACAGCATGGAAGATCAGAGCTTTCGTAGTTCAGGCTAACTACGGCTGGACAGGGTGTTCTCGATCACACAGGAAGTGAGAGATTAAGCTGGTTTTAAAGGTACGGGAGCCTATGGGAACTAAAACTACGGTCTGGTCTCAAATGCGCAAGGGCAAGAGAAAAGGAAAAACGATCAGTCGTCAGCGGGAAAGTCTCGAACGCACAGCAGCGAGAGAACAGAAGAGTTAGTTGTTAGTGTGCTCGCTAGGATATCGCATCCTATGCCTACATATTCTCGCTCAGTACGAGAAATCAGAGCAGCTGTAGTTCAGCTACTTTCGGGACCACAGCTCAAATCTCGTTTTATTAATATTCTGAAGAAATTACAATGATTGAATACGGGAAATAAACTCCTAGAAAATACTATCCTATCCATCTATAATGGAAAATCAGGTGGAAAATAGTCCCTTAACAAGTGGACTTCTAAAACTACCTCTAAAAATGTAAAACTCTAAAAGAAATATATCCTAAGAGAAAATATTAAAAAAAACTATTAGCTAATATTTCACTATTCTTATATTTTCCATTATTTTCTATTACATATTCTTTTTCTCTTTTTAAAAAAAACTAAACAAAAGAAGATAAAAGAAAAATAGAGAAAAAAACACAAGGGGGTGCCAAGCTGCTGCTAGGAGTGGTATGCAGCAAAAACAGCAAGAAAATTGGGCCCAACCCAATAAACACAAAAAAAACGGGGGAGGGGGGTAAAGAAAAAATGGAGGGAGTAATCAGTAGTGACGGATTGAGCCCAGCCCAATCAACCAAACAATAACAAAAAAACAAAAAAACAGAAATGGAGGGGTATGTCCTAAAACAGGGGGGTACGGATCTGAAATCAATGGGCCCAAGGCCCAATCCACACGCAGTCCACCTTCTCCCTTGTTCCACTTTCAGAAACCCTAACTTTCACTACCTCCCTTCTCTCTCAACCTTGCGCCATCGCCACCGCTATCTTTCTCTCCGACTTCTCTCTCTCTCGTTCACCTCTCAATCCAATCCTCTTCTCCGTTTGCTTCAAACCAATCCAACAAAATAAACCAACAGAGATAGTCTTCTACCTTTAATCTACCCCAAAAGACGTTATTGAAAGAAAAAATGAAAACGGAGATGTAGATCAGTGAAGTTGATGGTGCGTTCGTGAATGTCAAGAACGAAGGTGGATAGAGATTTTTTGAACTTTTGTGGATTGAAACGTTGTTGAATCTTGAAGATCTGGTGAAGAACTCTCGGTGGCCGAATGAACTTTCTCGGATGAAGATCTTTGTAGATTCTGGAGAATTTGGGTATACAGACGGATACGAAGAACACCGGCGATGAATTTGATGGAGTTTCTTGAAGATGCTTTGTAGATTTGCTGTCTTCGTCTGGACCTTGAACTGCTTGTTGTTTCTGATTTGGAATCACTTGAAGGTTTTGAAGACGTTTCTTGAAGATTTGGAGGTTTGTCGATGATACGAAGATTGGGGATGATTGATCCAAAGTTACATGCTAATTGTTTGTTCGTTGAGACTTTGAATCCAAGAAGATTGATGAAGATTCATTCGTAAATGAAGACGAAGGTTGAAAATCTTGAATGGATATTGATGAAATCGGGGAAGAAGATGAAGGTTCTTGAAGGTTGTTATGGAAGAAAAGATGAACTTGGCATGAACATTCGTGGATCTTGATGAAGAATCTGATGAATGTTCTTGAGGGTTCTCACGAAGAAGATGAAGTTCTAGTGATTTCTGGAAATTGGATGAGCATCCACATGAACATGATGAAATTGTGAGAAAAGACTCATGAACATGATGAACAATGCATGAAGATTCCGGCGGGTTGAGGGATTCTCCGGCGAGGTTGATGAAGATGCGAACGGAGAAGATGAAGAAACGATGATTCTGGAGATTTTCTGGAAAAAAAGTATGATTCCGGTGGTTGTTGTGGTGGTTGGAGGGAGTTAGGGTGGTCGGAGGTGAGCGGTTAGGGTGGCCGGAAGAAGTTGGTGGTGGTGGTTGCATGGTCGCCGGCCATGCAACCGGTGAAGCTCAGGCGACGACAAGTGGCGGTGTTGGTGGTTGCATGCAGAGATAGAGAGCACGCCAAGTGGCGTGAGAGAGAGTGTGGAAAAACGCCAAGTGGCGGGTTCTGAGTGTAAGGTGGGAATGAGGTGGAAGGAGAAGTTGAAGGTGAAAGTGAGGTGGCGGGAGCATAACAGCACGCGTGGCATTGCTTTATAAGGACATGTGGCAGACAAAAACGGACTGGAGAATGGGCCTCCAAACTCTGAACTGGGCCCAACGAAAATTAACTAAGGACTGTACTAATAGCTGATTAACATTGAATTAAAACTAACTAAGACTTAAACTACAATTAATGAATTAAAACCTGATTAAAAATCACCATTAAGGCTAAACGAAAAGTCAAAGCAGTAATTAAATCCTAACTGAAAATTAAAGCTATCTAATCCTAATTAATTCTAACAAACTCTAATTAAAATCTAAACAGAAGATTAAAATCCTAATTAATCTCTATTAAGTCCTAATTAACTCTAATAAAGAGAATTAACCTAAAACTATATTAATTCTAAACTAACAAAACTCCACTAATTTCTATAGAAAAACTATATTAATTTCTACTAAAAAAAATATATCTATTAAAAGAATATTCTATTAAACTATTTATTAAAATTCTATTTAATATCTAAACAAATATAGAAGAAAACTATTGATTTCTATTAAAAGAAATATCCTAAAATCATTTAAAAAATTCTATTTAATACCTAAAAATATATGATTTATCCTAAAATCTACTATCTAAAATTATTAAAGAAATCCCTAAAAAAAGATTTAAAACTATTAAAAATATTAAAAGAAATCTATTTAAATTCTAAAAAAATCCATATTAAAATCTATAAATCCTATGTTAATTTCTTTTAAAAATCAAACAAAGGCAAATAACCAAAATAAACGAGAGCGCGAGACCAAATCGAAGCAAGCAGTAAACCCCGACACCAAGAACCTCCAAAATCACTGCGTAAGCTGAAAACACCCTGGAAGCGCGTGACTTCTCAAAATAACCTCCGATTATCCGAATCGGTCTGAGATACCCGAAATGCGACAGCAGGGCTGTAATCCCGATAAAATCACCATGATTAAGGAAATGCACTATATGCAATATGTAAATGCGAATGCAAAATGCGTCGAAATATCGAGCCAGATACGGGACCCGGTTGGTCAAATTTTAGGGTGCAACAGCTGCCCCTATTCAAACGGCTTGGACCTAAATGGTTGAAGAGCGCCCAACCTTTAATCATTCAAAGGTAGAAGATGGTTGAATATAAATGAAACCCTGGAATTTGCCAACCGCAAAATAAACTGCAAAACTGCTCGAGAAATAGCGTCCAATAAATTGAAGTCTGGTTGTCACGGCAACAACTAGTCAATTATCTGATAAATTTTCTGCTGTTTTTTTTCCAACATCAATCACCTGTGTGACGCCACAGACACTGATTCTTCGGAATAATTCTTCAAAAAAGCAAACACCTTCCCATCTACTATGGGATCTTTTCTGTCGACTCATGGTTCCAGCGAACCTGAGGAAACTCTCCTGGGGAATTCTGAATTGAACTGCCTGGCACCTATTTCGACGAAGGCGGCAGCTTCAGAAGTTAGATATATGTCAATCTTTCTTTCTTTTTTTCGGTGCCGACGTAACAACCAGATGTGAAGAATCACTCCGTTGGGGGGAGTAGAGAAGCTTAACCAAACAACTCTGCAGGTGAACAAATTCGAAAGCCAATAGGTAACCACCTTGGTCTATGTTTCGACATGCTTATGTCTGAAATGATGCAATGTCCTATACGACAATAGAAATGCTATGCATTTGTAAATGCAATGCCCCATACAGCATGAATATGCTATGCGTTTGTGAATGCAAATCCGACGATATATGCAAATGCTAATGTAAGCTCGAGCTGCCAGAGAACACCAGGTCTACAAACCGTTTGGCAAAATAAATGCCGGAGGCGAAGTCAATTCCACTGAAGGTAATCAGTTATCACAAAATCATCTCGACGATATTCTTTCTACCCACTGTCAAACTGTATTCTGTGGGGATTAACCCAATAGGGGTTGATTGTGAACGGCTCACTGCTAGAGAATGCCACTTCTGTCAAGGATATCAATCTTAATCGGCTGGGGATACTCCTGATCCTACTCTGATGCGGGGTAAAATACAATCTCAATTCTTTTGGGGACAATACACAACTTTCAACTGCTGAAGAGGAGTAATTCTGATTTAACAGCGTCCATACGGTATTCAACATTAATCGGGGAACTGGCATCCATTAAGCTTTGTATCGGGGAACCTGACAAATTATTGTATCGGGTATTTACACTTGTTTTTGGTTTTTCGGGATAAAAGCGGGTTATTAACAAGATGGAAAATACTAGACGAGAACTAGCATTCAAAGGTAGACTATCAGGCGAGAACTGATACCAAAATAGATTAGGTTATCAGACAAAAATTGATTTTTATGTTTTGAACGTCAGACGGGGCTGACTGGATAATAGGTAAAGAAAAAGACAACCAGACGGGAACTGGTTGAAAGCTGACGTGTACCAGGCGAGAACTGATACAACAATAGGTTAAAGAAACGGTGACCAGACGAGAACTGGTACCAATAACATACACCAGACGAGAACTGATGTAACAGACAGGTTAGAGAATTGATGACCAGACAGGGACTGGTTAAAAGGTAACATGCACCAGACGAGAACTGATGCCACAATAAACCACACCAGACGAGAACTGATGTTTACGGAAAGGTTGACCATACGATAATGGGTTAAACGAAAACATGTACCAGGCGAGAACTGGTATTTACAGAAATGTGGGTCAGACGAGAACTGGTTGCCGGTTTGCCAGGCGAAACTGGACTTTGGAAAATGACTTGGTTACAAAGTTCTGACACGTAACAGGTTTAAATTGTAGGATAACGATCCACGGACAACAAGACCTTTTTCGGAAGGTCAAGGTTTTTTGATAAGATTAACGACACGATTCCCCGATACTCAACTCTGACTGGGGATAAACAGGCTTGCTTGAACAACTTGCCCCAGTACGAATTAACTTGCCCCAATCCAACTTTTGGGAATACTCTGAACAGCTTGCTACGAGACGACCTCGATATTACTTGCCCCGGTATTTGTACCACAAAAGGATTCAACTTCAATTAAACAACTATCAACCCAGTTGGTTTCAACATTTCCGAACTGACTTGCCCCGGAATGAGCGTATAAGCGACCTAACCTGATCTGATTATCCACCTGAAGTATCTGTTTTCAAATCACAACATTCTAGATGATTGCCCCTGATTGGGTCTCGAGAAGATTCATTTCTGGTTAACTGCCTCTCAAACGAACTGCCCCATAATCAACTGATGCTTCGGGCCTTGTCCTCAGACTAACTGATTCTGAACTTACTGGAAATTAATGCCCCTGATTCACAGGGTTTCACAACATACTATTCTGGTTCAGACTACTGTATTTTTCAGTCCTGTTTGATTATTCCCTGTTGGAATTTCCTTCGTGTCAACTACTATCCTGCAAGTAAAAATCGTTTATTCACGAATGGTAATCTTAATGCAATGTTTATGCAGATTTTGAAAAAATTCGTGTTGTCACTCATTTACATGTCATGATTGTGAGTGACGAATGAAACAGAGTTCAAACGTAATGCTGATTTGATCAGTGAAAAATACAACAAAGAAATGACTAGCAATTCATGTAGGAGTCAAGTTACTCAACCTTATCGTAATGCGTTTTCAGAATAAACCCTACCTCAATTAGGTCTTTTAAGGGTTGTATCGTGGTCGGGTTCACGGTTCGTGAAACAAAGAATATTTGGCTCAAATTATGTTTTGTACCCACCCCTTCTGCGTGATGATCTCCGATCCTAAAGTTCGGTTAACTTAGCTCGAGCGCTCGCCTCTTCGAGAGGTATGTTGAATGGTAAGAACCATAGTTAAGAAATTCACAATGTTTTTCGGAGGGACAGTTACTCCTTCTTCGTTTTCGGTGTCTATATACACGACTTTGTCCTTCACTGGGGATCTATTTTTTTTCTATCCCTTCTTTTTCATTCTTTTTGATTCCCTAATTTTTGCCTGGACTGACTCCTTTTGAGTTCTTTTCGATTTTTTTCTCTTTTTTGAAGTCCAGCGGGATGCCCTGATTTTTGCCTAAGTGTTAGCTTTCCAGCTTTTCGTTTCTTTTTACTTAGCGGGCTTTCTTATTATTTCTTGTTCTTTTTGGAACAAAGTCGTGTGACACTGGTTGTCTTGATGGCTCCGAAAGGTTTATGACTGTCTCACTCCTGATTGGTGAGTGTTAACCATTGCGGTTGACGAGGTACGACCCCTTGAGAGGTACAAACTGAGTGGTCCCCGAAAGGCAACATTCCTCTGTAGGATTTGAATGCTCGGTCAAGCTAACTGACAACTACCCTGCCCCGGGTTAAGATGTGAGGGTTTAAAAGTCTGAAAAAACTTCTACTTCCTGGCTCGAAGTGGTTAACAAGGGACTAACTCCTTATATTTCCAGTGTTTAGGGGATTTGAAACAATGCCTTGTACGTCATCGGCAAGGTTTTATCTGAAAGCATACGATCATCGGTCATGAGTTTATTTCGTCATCCTCCCTCCAATCTTTGCTAATCATGTGGCAAAGTGGAGTGAATAAAATGCGAGTGTTAGTGCAATGCAATAAATGAGCGACATCAACATGATTAATTCAGAAAAATGCATAGTCACCTTATTAATATCACCATTCGAAACATACAATATTTACAGCAAATAGTAACTGACAGAAAGAAAACTACAAATGCAAATGATATAAAAGTCTGAGGACTGCCAATGCTGGAGGCGCCCGCCTGTCTGAATCACTGGCTTATTCGAAAACAAACTTCTGAATCTACGAGCTTAGACAGCTGAGCGGTGGGTATGAACAAACAGAAATCCTTCTCGAAAGGAGATGCAATCTTGGTCGATCAACTGTTGTACTTTCGCCTGAAACGCTTTACAATCTTCAGTTGAATGCCCGAGGGATCCGCCATGGTAACCACACTGAACGTGGGGATTGTACCCAGGAGGGTAAGGTTCTAGAACTGGCTTAAGAGCTTTAGGTTCCACCAAAGAACTCTGGATCAAAGATGGTAGCAACTGGCTATACGGCATAGGCACTGGGTGAGAAGGAGCTTTCGTTCGTTCCAAATTGTTGCGAGGTCGATTCTGACTCTGACGCTGATTTTGATAACCTCGACCACGAGTTCGCTGCTTTGTAATGGAAGCGACATAAGGTTCCTGATAGGGTGCCTGAGGCACAGTTGTCTGTTCAGTATAACAAGTCACCGGAGGTACTAATCTCTGATAACATGAAGAACCAACAAAATTCACCGATTCGTCTCGAGGATATTCAACATTTGGCATGGCTGCATTGATTACAACTTCTTCTTCGTTCTGATAGTCACAAGGATATTCAGTTTCACCAGCTTGATCGTTTGAAATAATCTGAATTTTCCCAATTCTTATGGCATACTCAAGGCGTTCTCCTAATATTACCAAGTTAGAGAAATTTAACGGAAGTCCAAGCAATCTTTCGAAGTACGGATCCTGTAGGGAATCTACAAACATGCTCGTCAGCTCTCGGTCTAAAAGAGGTGGGTGCACTCTAGCAGCAAATTCTCTCCATCTTTGAGCATACTTCCTGATAGGTTCATTGTTCTCTTGAGACAATTCTTGCAACTGCATGCGATGAGGAGCTATGTCTAGGTTATAATCGTACTGCTTCAGAAAAGCTCTGGCTAAATCCACCCATGATTGAATCTGATTTCTCTCTAACTGCATATACCACCTTAAAGATGCCCCAGTCAGACTATCTTGAAAGCAATGGATCATCAATTTGTCATCTCGCACAAACGAAGTCATTCTTCGACAGAACATCACCAAATGTTGCTTCGGGCAGCTATCTCCCGTGTACTTCTCAAATTTCGGCACTTTGAACTTATAAGGCAACACCAGGCCAGGAACCAAACACATGTCTGCACCATTCAGGTTAACAGCATCTTTCATTTTCAAAGCTTTAACTCCTTCTTCCAATGCTCGGAGTTTTCTATCCATCTCAAGAGCTCTTGGATCTACGGTCCTGGCTATTGAAATATCTCTTCGTGGATTTATCTCAGGGAAAACAACACCTTGATTGTTAACAGGAGGAGGACGCTTATTCCGGACAACAAACTGCTCGGGTCGATCTCGGTTCTCAACAGAAGGTTGTACAACTTGGTCTGCAGTAACGTTGTTCGCTTGCGGAAAGTCTTCCATAGAATCATACATAGGGATGGCAACGGGGCGGGTCGGGGGCGGGTTTAACTATACCCGCACCCGCACCCGCCTCCATGTAACAGACCCGCCCCCGCCCCCAAATCCAATCGGGGGTGAAAATTTACCACCCAGACCCGCCCCCAGTAGAAAACGGGTGCACCCGCACCCGCCCCGCCCCCACCCGCAAAAAATTATTATATTTTTAATTATAATAAAAATTAGTAATTTAATTAAAAAATTGATTATTTTAATAAATTAATTAATTATTTAATTAAAATTTTAATTAATAAATGAATATTAACTTGATTAATTTTATTATTTTAATTGCAATAAGAATATTAATAACTTAATTAAAAGTATAACTAATAAATAAATATTAAAATAAATAAAATAAGAAAATCAAAATAAAATATATTATTTGGGGCGGGGCGGGGGCGGGGGCGGGGGCGGGCGGGTCTTAGTGTCTACCCGCACCCGCACCCGCACCCGTAGTTAAGAACCGGGTTTCACCCGCACCCGCACCCGCACCCAATTAAATCGGATTTCCCCCGTTAATTTCGGGGCGGGCCCGGGCGGGTGTGGGCGGGCCCGGGTTTGTTTGCCATCCCTAATCATACAGAGGGTTGGGCGTCATAGTGAACCCTGCCAAGGTGTTAGGAGACTAGAAATTGCCTTCAGACATAGCTACCAATAATCTTCAGCTGACTTCGCTGCTCGATTCTGCTCAAAGCTACTCAAATCTGTTCAAATCTACTCAAATCTGTTTCAAACCCCTTGGTCGTCTTCTAATAATCAACAGTCGCTCAGGCCAATCACCGGGTAACCACCTGCTGAAATCAAACAACGGCTGGATAAGAGCTCTGGCTAGCTGGAGTATGACATGCAATATGATGCAACACGTTTATGCACATGGTATGCAGGATGCAGCAAACAACGGGATCACAACCCCCCACACAATCTCCGAATACTGCTGCACTGCTGACGGAGTACGTTCGCTCTGAAGAGAGATGCCAAGATAACGGGTAGGCTGGAAGTCAAGGTTCCTGCAAAAACCCTCCCACTCACGGGTAATGGACCTAGATCTGTCAAGGTACGGCATCCTATGCGGTCGTCAGCGTCACAGACTTTCAAAACTGACGATACGATTCCCAGAAGGAGTGGCATCATCAAGTCCTGAAGAGGCCTCACTTAGCTAACTTCCAATTGATCGGTTCCCGGAGTCGACAATTCAACTGACCAGCAACCCATGCCACCCAAAGGGTGGGACAAGAGGCCAACCAGAAGAACCTCGTCCGAGTGTGAATTTCGCGGGACACTAGGACATGCAAAGCATGCACGCGCCCACTACTTTCCACTCTAATTCTAATGTACACTCAAGCCTGGGTCTGGCTTCTCACTCAAAGGAACGTCCCCACCCAACAGTGTAACACCCATTTTATTTATTTAGTCATTTTGGTGTTAATTTAATTATTTTATGTTGGTGTGCCCTTAGGTGGGGTGTGTTGGTATGTGATTGGTGAGTATCCTTGATATATAAGGATCATTGGTGGTGTGGAGATAATAATATAATAGTTAATAGTAATATTGGTGGTATTATTATTATTATTATTATTATTATTATTATTATTATTATTATTATTATTATTATTATTATTATCATTATTATTATTATTATTATTATCATCGGTATGAATATTATTATTGGTGGGTGTCCTTGATATGGGAGGATTATTGGTGGTGTTTTGGTGAATATAATAATATAGTGTATAATATTGATATTGGTGGGAATATTATTATTATTATTATTATATTGATTATAGTTACTATTGTTATTAACATTATTATTATTTTGGTGAGATAATAATAGGATTATTATTACTATTATTATTATTATTATTATTATTATTATTATTATTATTATTATTATTATTATTATTATTATTATTTTATTAAGTTATTAACATTATTATTATTTTGGTGAGATAATAATAGGATTATTACTACTATTATTATTATTATTTTTTATTATTATTATTATTATTATTAAGTTATTATTATTATTGGGATTAGAGAATTAAAATATAAACGTGAGGGATTAGTAGTTTTACGATACATTGTGAGAAGTTAGAGAAAGTGGAAAAAGAACGATAGAAAGGAGAGAACGGAAAAGGGAACGGAAAAGGGAGCAAAGAACGAAGGATACAGGGGAAAATCAGAATTGGCCAAACCTTGGAGGGTTCTTTTATCGATCAACCGATTAACAAGGTAAGGGGGGAGAAACTTGATTGGGATGGTATATACATGTATAGGGTAGAGGGGAGTCCTTAACCACGTAGGAAAATTCCGATCTATGAAGTTTTATATTGGCATGCTTGTTATTGTTGTTGCTAATGCTAAATTGATGCTTGATATTGATGAATTGTTGATTGGTATTGGTGAATTTGGTGTATATATATTATGGTGATGTTAGTGAGATTATATGTTGTTACTGCAGTGTTGATAGTAAATATAAATAGAGTCTTGGTGAGATTCTGTGTTGTTACTGTAGTGTGGGTAATGACCATGATTATAGCTTTGGGGAAAATTATGTGTTGTTCCCGTATAGTGTCATTAATGACTATGGTTAGGACCTTGGTGAGATTCAGAGTGACTCTGAAGTGTCGGTAATGTACCGTAATGTTGGTTCTAGAGTAGGAAGTATAGGATAATTGGTAAGTATAATGTTTATTGGTGTGTTTGTGTTTGATGATAACTAGTAATTGATAGTGATGGAGTATAAGTCAATGTTAATGAATTGGTGTTTTGGGATGATTTGGCATATAGGGCATATAGGGTGTTTTACAGTTTTTAGGGAAAATTCCGTATGGCTTTTGAGGTATCGGTAAAGTGTGTAGGTGATGATTTTGGGAATAGGAATTAGAAACCTATTGGTTACGGTAATGTGCAAGATTGGTACTAGAATAGACTGAGGATCCGAGTTGAGATGATAGGTACAGTTTGGCCTTGATGCACTGTAAGAATGATGAGTGTGGGAACTAACTTGTGTACTTGGTGATAGTACATGTTTCCCGTAATAATGACTGGTGGGCAATTAGTTGATATATATGTGGGTAGTGATCAGTGGGATCGTGTATTCCCCGAGTGTTGAGATGTGTTTATATATGGTGTTAGAGTGTGAACTCGTTTAATATCTAATTTAATTAAAATGAATGATGGGTGTATCATGTATATGAGTATGGTGCAGTGATCAGTAGGATCGTGTATTCCCCGAGTGTTGGGATGTGTTCATACTTGGTGTTAGAATGTGAGATTGCTCACTGTGTGAATTGATTTATATGGTGTTGGTGTATGTTATATCTGTACATATATGCATTGATGTATGATGATATGATCAGGAGGATCGTGTGCACGTTGAGTGCCTAAATATATTAGTTATGCATTGGTGTGTGCATATCATGGTGTTTTGGTGGGATGAATCATGTCTCAGGAGGAGCGTAAGTGATTCATCCGTACTCCTTTGTGGAGAATGGTGGGGGATAGATCATGTCTCAGGAGGAGCGTAAGTGATCTATCCAGGTTCGATTGAATGAACCAATGAGTCGGTACCGCATGCATGGTGTTGAGTTGCATATTTGCATTATAATATGTTATATTGTAATTTGAACAGTAGGTTCGTCATATGGAGTTGTTGGGGGTGAATATTGGTGTGTTGGTGTGTTTTACTACCTTATTTACATGTATTACATTACCATTATATTCTGATCATATTTCTCACCCCTTTGTTGTTGTTGTGGTCTGTGCTTCTTCGAAAGTACAGATAATCCAGGTGTTTAGTTAGCTTGGATATTGGTGTGACCGTCGAGTCTAGGATGCTCTGATACGTAACACGGGATATGGGTGTTGTAATTGTTTTATGTCAAACGTGTTGAAATCCTGTGACGTATCATGTTTTGATGTATTTTACTTTATGAAACAAATTCCGCTGTATTATTTTGAAAAGAATGAATAAAGTATTTTTATAAAATTTGGAGATGTGATATCCCACTTTTTGGTGAAAACTCTGATTATTATTATAATATTTATATTTTATTTAATACGGGAAGTGGGGTGTTACAAACAGCACAACAGCAACAAATAATATCAAGATGCGAAACTTGTAAATACAGTAAAAATACAACATACAACGTACGAAAGTAAACATCCAATAGACAACCAAACAAGCGCTAGGATAGACTCTCTTAAGGGACGTTGGATCCCAAATGCATAAGGAACTATCACAGTCCTTAGCAGCCAGGGGACGTTGGATCCCCAGCAGAGTCGCCAGCTGTCGCTACTGCGAAAATCGGCGCCGGCTGAACAGAAGAATCTCCACCGTGCGTTATTTATCCCAAATGAGGGAAAGGAAACGCTCGAAGTAAACCTACCACAAAGACGGGAAAGAAATGGTCATCGCAACCAAATCCTGGATTCGGGAGTCGGTTACGCAAGGGGAAGGTATTAGCACCCCTCACGTCCGTCGTACTCGACGGGATCCACGCTTGCTTGGTTTGTCTAAAGGATGCAAAATAATCTGTCTAAGGCTGCTAAATCTAAACGGAAGGGAATTGACTCGATAGAGCGTCGCACTCTATGCCTACGTATTCTCAAGAGAGAAAGTCAGAGTCAACGTAGTTCGGGAAACTACAAGGAATTGGCTCGCCAAGACATCACGTCTTGTGCCTACGTACTTCCACACAGCATGGAAGATCAGAGCTTTCGTAGTTCAGGCTAACTACGGCTGGACAGGGTGTTCTCGATCACACAGGAAGTGAGAGATTAAGCTGGTTTTAAAGGTACGGGAGCCTATGGGAACTAAAACTACGGTCTGGTCTCAAATGCGCAAGGGCAAGAGAAAAGGGAAAACGATCAGTCGTCAGCGGGAAAGTCTCGAACGCACAGCAGCGAGAGAACAGAAGAGTTAGTTGTTAGTGTGCTCTCTAGGATATCACATCCTATGCCTACATATTCTCGCTCAGTACGAGAAATCAGAGCAGCTGTAGTTCAGCTACTTTCGGGACCACAGCTCAAATCTCGTTTTATTAATATTCTGAAGAAATTACAATGATTGAATACGGGAAATAAACTCCTAGAAAATACTATCCTATCCATCTATAATGAAAAATCAGGTGGAAAATAGTCCCCTAACAAGTGGACTTCTAAAACTACCTCTAAAAATGTAAAACTCTAAAAGAAATATATCCTAAGAGAAAATATTAAAAAAACTATTAGCTAATATTTCACTATTCTTATATTTTCTATTACATATTCTTTTTCTCTTTTTAAAAAAAACTAAACAAAAGAAAATAAAAGAAAAATAGAGAAAAAAACACAAGGGGGTGCCAAGCTGCTGCTAGGAGTGGTATGCAGCAAAAACAACAAGAAAATTGGGCCCAGCCCAATAAACACAAAAAAAAACGGGGGAGGGGGGTAAAGAAAAAATGGAGGGAGTAATCAGTAGTGACGGATTGGGCCCAGCCCAATCAACCAAACAATAACAAAAAAACAAAAAAAACAGAAATGGAGGGGTATGTCCCAAAACAGGGGGGTACGGATCTGAAATTAATGGGCCCAAGGCCCAATCCACACGCGGTCCACCTTCTCCCTTGTTCCACTTTCAGAAACCCTAACTTTCACTACCTCCCTTCTCTCTCAACCTTGCGCCGTCGCCACCGCTATCTTTCTCTCCGACTTCTCTCTCTCTCGTTCACCTCTCAATCCAATCCTCTTCTCCGTTTGCTTCAAACCAATCCAACAAAATAAACCAACAGAGATAGTCTTCTACCTTTAATCTACCCCAAAAGACGTTATTGAAAGAAAAAATGAAAACGGAGATGTAGATCAGTGAATTTGATGGTGCGTTCGTGAATGTCAAGAACGAAGGTGGATAGAGATTTTTTGAACTTTTGTGGATTGAAACGTTGTTGAATCTTGAAGATCTGGTGAAGAACTCTCGGTGGCCGAATGAACTTTCTCGGATGAAGATCTTTGTAGATTCTGGAGAATTTGGGTATACAGACGGATATGAAGAACACCGACGATGAATTTGATGGAGTTTCTTGAAGATGCTTTGAAGATTTGATGTCTTTGTCTGGACCTTGAACTGCTTGTTGTTTCTGATTTGGAATCACTTGAAGGTTTTGAAGACGTTTCTTGAAGATTTGGAGGTTTGTCGATGATACGAAGATTGGGGATGATTGATCCAAAGTTACATGCTAATTGTTTGTTCGTTGAGACTTTGAATCCAAGAAGATTGATGAAGATTCGTTCGTAAATGAAGACGAAGGTTGAAAATCTTGAATGGATATTGATGAAATCGGGGAAGAAGATGAAGGTTCTTGAAGGTTGTTATGGAAGAAAAGATGAACTTGGCATGAACATTCGTGGATCTTGATGAAGAATCTGATGAATGTTCTTGAGGGTTCTCACGAAGAAGATGAAGTTCTAGTGATTTCTGGAAATTGGATGAGCATCCACATGAACATGATGAAATTGTGAGAAAAGACTCATGAACATGATGAACAATGCATGAAGATTCCGGCGGGTTGAGGGATTCTCTGGCGAGGTTGATGAAGATGCGAACGGAGAAGATGAAGAAACGATGATTCTGGAGATTTTCTGGAAAAAAGTATGATTTCGATGGTTGTTGTGGTGGTCGGAGGGAGTTAGGGTGGTCGGAGGTGAGCGGTTAGGGTGGCCGGAAGAAGTTGGTGGCGGTGGTTGTATGGTCGCCGGCCATGCAACCGGTGAAGCTCAGGCGACGACAAGTGGCAGTGTTGGTGGTTGCATGCAGAGATAGAGAGCACGCCAAGTGGCGTGAGAGAGAGTATGGAAAAACGCCAAGTGGCGGGTTCTGAGTGTAAGGTGGGAATGAGGTGGAAGGAGAAGTTGAAGGTGAAAGTGAGGTGGCGGGAGCATAACAGCACGCGTGGCATTGCTTTATAAGGACATGTGGCAGACAAAAACGGACTGGAGAATGGGCCTCCAAACTCTGAACTGGGCCCAACGAAAATTAACTAAGGACTGTACTAATAGCTGATTAACATTGAATTAAAATTAACTAAGACTTAAACTACAATTAATGAATTAAAACCTGATTAAAAATCACCATTAAGGCTAAACGAAAAGTCAAAGCAGTAATTAAATCCTAACTGAAAATTAAAGCTATCTAATCCTAATTAATTCTAACAAACTCTAATTAAAATCTAAACAGAAGATTAAAATCCTAATTAATCTCTATTAAGTCCTAATTAACTCTAATAAAGAGAATTAACCTAAAACTATATTAATTCTAAACTAACAAAACTCCACTAATTTCTATAGAAAAACTATATTAATTTCTACTAAAAAAAAATATCTATTAAAATAATATTCTATTAAACTATTTATTAAAATTCTATTTAATATCTAAACAAATATAGAAGAAAACTATTGATTTCTATTAAAAGAAATATCCTAAAATCATTTAAAAAATTCTATTTAATACCTAAAAATATATGATTTATTCTAAAATCTACTATCTAAAATTATTAAAGAAATCCCTAAAAAAAGATTTAAAACTATTAAAAATATTAAAAGAAATCTATTTAAATTCTAAAAAAATCCACATTAAAATCTATAAATCCTATGTTAATTTCTTTTAAAAATCAAACAAAGGCAAATAACCAAAATAAACGAGAGCGCGAGACCAAATCGAAGCAAGCAATAAACCCCGACACCAAGAACCTCCAAAATCACTGCGTAAGCTGAAAACACCCTGGAAGCGCGTGACTTCTCAAAATAACCTCCGATTATCCGAACCGGTCTGAGATACCCGAAATGCGACAGCAGGGCTGTAATCCCGATAAAATCACCATGATTGAGGAAATGCACTATATGCAGTATGTAAATGCGAATGCAAAATGCGTCGAAATATCGAGCCAGATACAGGACCCGATTGGTCAAATTTTAGGGTGCAACAATTAGTAACCAAGCATTCAAGTTTAGTGAAGTTAACATTGAGACCTTGATCACACAATTGACTGATGTTGATTAAGTTAGCAGTTAATCCTTTGACTAACAGTAGATTGTCAAGATCAGGAGTTCCTGAGTAGTTTAATTTTCCAACTCCCTTAATTTAACCTTTGGCTCCATCTCCAAAAGTCACATAGCTGGTAGAGTGGGGTTTTATGTCAACTAACAGATTTTTAATCCATGTCATGTGTCTCGAGCACCCACTATCAAAGTATCAATCTTCCTTAGTAGAGATTTTTAGGGACATATGAGCTATTAAGAAAGCAATAACAGTTTTAGGAACCCATTGCCTTATAGATGGAGCCTTGGGAACCCATTGCTTCCTAGGGGAATGAGTGTTGTGATCAGGTCTTGTTTGAGGCATAGACTTAGGATATCCATGCAGTCTAAAACAAAAGGGCTTAATATGACCAAAGCGGCCACAGTAGTGGCATCTCTATCTTTGGAGTCTTTTGGGTTGATTTCTGTCGTGATGTTGAGACATTGGATGGAACATATTTTACTTGGATCCAGAAAGCTTATGGTGTGAGGCAAGATTATTGTTTGCATGTGCTTTCTTTTCTTCATCAAATCCTAACCCTGTCTTGTCTCCTGATCTTCTTCCAGATTGAAGGATCTTATCCAGAGTTTTGGTACCACTGTTCATCATTCTAACAGACTTCCCCATTTGATCAAGTTGGGAAGCCAGTTGAGCAACTTCATCATTCATCTTAGTGATAGTTTTAAGATGTTCAGCAACTTCATCATTCAACTCCTTGATAGTTTTAAGGTGTTCCTCTTTTTCAGCCTTTAGTTTGATAATGAGTTTCTTCTATTTTTCACCTTGATGGCATACCTCTTCGCTTCTAAGGCACAACTCTTTGTAGGAAGCTGCAAGTTCTTCAAATGTTAATTCACCTTCACTAGAGTCTTCATCATAATAGTATCTTCCAATCAGAGCAGTTACATGTTTGGCAGATTCTTCTTCAAGATCACTGTCAGAATCCTCATCAGTCCAGGAAATAGCTAGACTTTTCTTTTGTTTCTTGAGATAGGTTGGGCATTCAGCTCTAATTTGACCAAATCCTTCACACCCATGGCACTGTATCCCTTTGCTATTTGTGGGTATTTCTTCAGTCTTGGTTCTTCTACCTGCATCATTGGACCTACTGATGTCATGAGAGATGTTCTTAACATTAGGTCTTGACTTCATATCCATTCTTTTCATCACTTTGTTGAACTGTCTTCCAAGAAGCATTATGGCATTTGATAAACTTTCATTTGTATCCTCATCAAATTCATCCTCTCCATTTTCAGTATTTGACATAAAGGCTATGCTCTTTTTCTTATCATCTTTGTCACTCATTCTCACTTCAAAGGTTAAAAGAGACCCAATGAGTTCATCAACTCTCATCTTGCAGATGTCTTGTGCTTCCTCTATAGCAGTTACTTTCATGTCAAATCTCTTGGGAAGAGATCTGAGAATTTTTCTTACCAGCTTTTCTTCTGACATCTTTTCACCTAGGGCAGTTGAAGCATTGGCTATTTCAAGAATATTCATATGAAAGTCATGTATGCTTTCATCATCTTTCATCCTTAGGTTTTCAAACTTTGTAGTTAGCAGTTAAAGTCTAGACATCTTTACCTTGGATGTACCTTCATGAGTAGTCTTGAGTATCTCCCAAGCATCTTTAGCTACCTCACAGTTGTTCACCAATTTGAATATGTTCCTATCAATTCCATTGAACAGGGCATTCAAGGTTTTGGAGTTACCAAGAGCCAGCTCATCCTCTTCCTTTGTCCATCTCTTCCTCCGGCTTCAAGTCAGATGTAGCCTTTCCATCTTTATCAATAATCACAGGATGTTCCCATCCTTTTATAATAGCTTTCCAGGCCTTACTGTCCAAAGATTTTAAGAAAGCAACCATACATGGTTTCCAATAGTCATAATTACTCCCGTCCAGAACAGGTGGTCTGTTCAGAAGTCCTCCTTCTTTGTCCATGGTACCAAAAAATACCGTCCCTAGATCTCACCCATAACCAGAGCAGGATGCCTGCTCTGATACCAATTGAAATTCTGGTATCAGATATCAGATTTCGAAGGCGATGTTACGACACTAATATTTGTTCAATCATCAACAAGAATAAAGACAAACATATAACAGACGTAAAAAGACACAAGCAATTGTTAACCCAGCTCGGTGAAAACACACCTACGTCTGGGGGCTACCAAGCCAGGAAGAAAATCCACTAAGTAGAATTAGTTTGAAGATATACAGTAGACTCTCTCTAGTTTACCATCTTCTCACCTAATCTCTACCCTTGCAATTTCTTCCTAGGACACACCTAGATAAGAGACACCTCTCACTCCCCCTTAATCGCAGTAGTGATAACAACAACAAGTAAGCTTTAGAAGACACTCTTCAAAGACATAACTTGATCTTTCTTAAAAGCTTCAATCAAGTACAATACGCTCTTGCTTACATGCTTTGAGTGAACAACTTACAATACAAAACTTAGTCCAATTCACACATTAAAGCAATGAGTGAATGACTCACAAACTAACACAAAACACACGAATGTTCGACAACACTAATCTTTACGCAATTGCACAATCTAAAACCTAGCTTCACTGAACTGAAAGCTAGGGTTGCGAATCCTTAAATAGAAACACTTGGGTGGGCTTGGGTTATGGCAAAAGTAACAGTTAGTCGTGAAGATATCAATCAAAATAACTAGCATTAATGAAACAGATTTGATATGATCCAAGATCCAATCAAATCACTTTTCAGATCTTCAAGAGACTCTTCAGAAAACAGTTCCACGATATGAATAAAAAACGCCTTTAAATAAGAATTAAATCCACTTAGATTTACACCTGATTGGTGCAAAGAGTTGCTCAAACGAAACAGACAAACCAAACACATTCTCATAAAATGTTTTGTCCATAGGAGTCAGGACATCATGCATGACATCATGACCTAAGTCCTGCTACAAAAGACAAAGCTACCTGCAGAATCTTAAAACTATATGTCACGACATCCTGTAGGACATCTTGTGATTTCACCAAATTTTACCAAAATGTCTGCCAATCAGGAACTAACAACATACATTCAATTAAACATTTTTATTTTTTAATTGACAAACTCTCGATAATTTTTATTAATGCATAATGAATTTGAAGGAAGAATTTAGATAATATTTTTAATATTATATTATTTATTTTCTTATGCCATTCTTCTTTCTCTTTTATTAACACAAATATCTTTTTTCATGTTATGGAATATTACCTGTATCCCGCCACACAAAAAACTGTGTTTTAAAATAAAACAATGAAGGTCAACTTTGTTGGTTTAATCGGTTTACTTTGAGGATTTCAAATTTCCATGAATTTATATTTAGATTACTTTTAATAATTTATGAATATAAATTTGCAAAAAATAAAAACATGACATCTACATGAAAAAGACTAAAATACTAAAATAACTTTTAAACCGACAAGAGTTCACCCTCATTATTTTATTTAACGACATCCTTTACAAAGACTAAAATATCAAGCTTGAATATATTCAATATTCGATTTTGATGGTTGCAAGCTTGAATTTTGAATTTTATGTAAAAGAATACTTTTAACTGAAAATTGCACTAATAATAAAAAATAAAAAATGTCTACTCATGCTTATTTTGGATTAAGCTTTATTAGAGATAACTACATCTTGTTTGGTTGGTTGTATTTCAATCTGAACCCTTGTATTTCTTATAAGCCTTTGGTTTTTCCACGTAGTAACAAAGAAATAAATATGTCTCTTTTAGCTAAATGTTTGTTCTTTAATTTGTTTTTGTTGTTGAGTCAAAACAATTGTTGTAAGTGGGTCAGTCCAAAGGTATATTCTTTGAGAAATTCCAAATTGGTGAAATGTTTTGACATAAAGTAAGAGATTTAGACCGGTGGACGGAAATAATTTTTGAAATCTCTTTAACACAACTCCTTTCATAGTGGTTTTTATTTCAAAAATTGACATAATGTACATCTCATGTTATGTTAACATCAAAAAAATTTATTAATGTTATTCTGTACTAAAATAGAGTTAGATAGGAAATGGTGGATTCATGGTTTATTATAATGTGGTGAAGAGTGATTGATTGATAAGGTTAATACTTCAAAGTTTAAATCAATAAAATAGTGAAACATAAAGTTTGAATTGGAAATGATTTGAATACTTGTAAAATGACGAATTTTTCTCTTTAAATAAGAAGAATAGTTGATAATTACACGCGTGTGGTACAACTTGGAATGCGGTCAGCAGTTAGATTGATTTAGGGGATTAGCATGACATTTATGCGAGAGATATTCTATCACACGGGGAAAAAGGCTCTACCTGTCTCTCGTGTGGTAACTTCTTTATTCGTAATTGGCCTTTGCTTCCAGTCCTTGTAGATGGCCCATAACACTTGGCCCTAAGACATTACCTATGGTTTACAGAACGATGGTTTGTGACACACATTATTACTCTGCCACAAATCTGTGGACGTGGAAGTCCTAGATGGGACGCTGTCGTTCTTGGGAATAATAATATTAAATGCCTCTCTTGGAAGTTGTAACCTAATGTTGGGAGTGACTGACATGCCTTTATTCGCTAGCTAGCAACTATTTTACTTCTTCTGTAGAGTATTGGAGTGCTTCCGAGCCATTTATGAGAAGATCTCAATTGTTGGTTGTGTGGAGTTGATCGTATGGTCCTTGATGCCTGAATTAAAGGGTTTTTGAAGCGTTACTTTGCCTTTTGCTGTTAGTGATATGCGAAGAAAGTGTTTTTGTTTCCTTTACCATTCTTATTGGGGAGTGTTTTGTTTTGAAGTTGAATCAAACTCAAACAATTTTGTTTGCCGACATTGGTTTTGCATGTTGGATTGAACCTTCTCTTGAGTTCGAATTCCATATTTTCTTTTTCCTCTTATTCCTTTTCACTAGGACTTCGAAGATAGGGATCACTCGAAGTTGCTTATTTCATTATACATGCACCAGTTTTGTTTACAATATATTTTTACCATGGTGATAGTATTAGTTTCGACTAAGAAGGTTGGTAAGAATATTTTAGGCAACTAGGTGGATCCCAATATATTAGGCATGTCTCTGCCTTTATTCGCAAAGGTGTTTTGGTCAAGCTTTGACACACTTGGGTCCCGCAACTGGTTGATGGGTGTCCCTCAAGTAAAAATAAGAGTATTTTTAGCCGATATGGTGGATGCACTATCCCTTTTCACAAATGTTTATTCCTCGTCATAAGCTATCGCCTTTCTTTTAATGAATTCAAATTCGGCGTATTGGAACATTTGATTATCGTCCATTCACAATTGTATCTAGTAAGTTGGGCATTTGATAAAGTGTTCCAACACTAGTGCGAGTATAAAGGAGGTAGGTTGATCGTGACACCATTCTTCCACCTTTTCAAGGTTCAAAATAACACTAATTATGCAAACAGTTCTGGTTTGCTTTTCTTGAGGAAGCATATCCAGTACTTTGAAGCTTATTCTAACATCATGAAGGATTTCATTGATCTTTTTTACCTAGTTACTCCTTTGACTCAGGAAGTGCATGAAAGATCTGCCACTTAGAACATGGTTCTTCCTCTGTTTGTTCGACCAACTTCCATAAGTATTAGACTTATACGCACTACTTAACGGGGGATGGGTCATATGCTTATAAGGAATGAAACCTATCACTGAAGAAATTATACTTGAAGAGTCAGTTGGTGGCTTTTTATAAGGATCGTGGTTGCGATTGTGGCACTTCGAGAAATCGAATAAAGAAGGGTATTCAAACCCGTTGGCTGGTGGATTCCAAATCAAAACAGGAAAGGAAGATAAACTTTGGTAAGTTGAACTAGGGACTTATTTTCCTTTTTTTCATTTTCTTGAATTTTTTTTGATGAAGAGCGATGATGCCTTCAGGCGATTAAGGAAAGAGATTCGGGCGGGTGCTGCTTTGGTTGGAGTTCCAAGTATCCCTTATGTTGGGGGAGCCTTCACTTTCGGTACACTTAATGAAAGCTTTATAATCTGTTTACCAAGAGGGACGTTTAGATAATTAATCACACCGCTCGAGTAGAAGTCTGAGATTCTCCCGCCTGAGTCGTGATGGATGAGGTTTTACTTTCTGTGCAACCAGTAGGTAGTCAAAAGTTAGTACCCACATTAAAGTTGGAAGAGATTCAGGTGGAGAGGCCTCATTATAAGCATACTCAACTAGAACTATAGAAAGGCAAGCCTCCACTAAAATGTAGTCAAATCCGATACTGTTAGCTCGTCTTGGCCCGAGAACACATAGAGAATTCCATTATTTAGTTTTGGATGAAGATTATACTTATTTCCTGAGTCTATATGAGGAAGCTCATAGAAGGTAATTGTCTAAATTGGATTTTCATACTCGTCAGTGTCGACTATTTTGGCGTTCGAAGCTATTGTTTGAGGTGAAACTTTCTAATTTAATTGTCTTTGATAGGAGACGGAGAAACTCATGGAGCGGGTCGATTATCTTACGATTGAGAAGAATCAATATTTGGAGGAAATCAACTAATGATAGAGCTTCTACATCTACCAAAGGTCGCCTGAAGACTATCCAAGAAGTGTTTGTCAGCGGAGGTTTCCAGATCAATGTTGTTGGAGATGATAATGAAAACAAAGACTTGAGCAATATGGTATTCAAGTGTGATGCAACTTTGGACAATTGGGAAGCAATAGAGATCCCATTGATTTTTCCTTCGTCAAAGTAATTTATTGTCTTTCGTTTGTTGTTTTCAAAAAAATCCATAGCTATGCCCAAGGCTATTGGATTATTTTGTAGGGCCTTTTTTTTTTACTTTCAAATTATTAGCAATGAATGCATTTTGTTAAATTCTCCTTGTTTCATTTACTGTTTTTCGTTTTTACCTTTAAAAGAAATTGACAATCTTTCAAAACTAGAGCATTTCGCTTTTGCATTTTTTTTTTGTGCCTTTAATAAAATAAGTCATTCCTAACATGCAGAATAATCCCAAACCACATTGAATCCAATGACCCTGCTTTCACTCCTAACTTTGATTCTCCTATTTATCAAGCCGAGGATGAGGGTGAGGAAGATTTTGAAGTTCCCGATGAATTGGCAAGATTGGTTGAGTATGAGTACACTGAACTTCAACCGCATAAAGAGCAGGTAGATTTGATTAATCTTGGCACTGACGAGGAAAAGAAAGAGTTCAAGATTGGTACAACACTTGGGGCAGATGTTAAAACGAGGTTGGTCAAGATTCTAGAAGAATGTGTTGATGTGTTTGCATGGTCGTATCAAGACATGCCCGGTCTAGACACTAATATTGTTGTTCATAAGTTTCTGCTTAAACCAGAGTGCCCAACTGTAAAGCAGAAACTTCAAAGAACTAGACCTGACATGTCTTTGAAGATTCGAGATGAGGTTAAAAGACAACTTGATGCAGGTTTCCTAACAATTGCAAAATACCCTGAGTGGGTAGCCAATATTGTGTCAGTACCAAAAAAGGGCGGTAAAGTTAGAATGTGTGTAGACTATAGGGATTTGAACAAAGCAAGCCCAAAGGATGATTTCCCTCTACCTCATATTGATATACTTGTAGATAATACAACCTATTTCGCAGTTTTCTCTTTTATGGATGGTTTCTCCGATTATAATCAGATTAAGATGGACCCCGCCGATAGGGAGAAGACTACATTCATTACTCCTTAGGGAACCTATTGTTATAAGGTTATGCCTTTCGGCCTGAAGAACGCATGGGCAACATATTAAAGAGTGATGGTTGCTCTCTTTCATGACATGATGCATAAAGATATTGAGGTGTACGTTGACGATATGATTTCCAAGTTCCAAAGTAAGGAGGACCATTTGGATTATTTGTTGAAACTATTTGAACGACTCAGGAAATACCAGTTGAAACTGAATCCTACTAAGTGTACTTTTGGTGTTAGATCTGGAAAGTTACTTGGATTTATTGTCAGCCAATGAGGAATCGAGTAGACCCTAATAAAGTTCAAGCTATTCAAGAAATGCCCACTCCGCAAACTGAAACACAAGTCTGAGGTTTTCTGGGACGCCTGAATTATATTTCCATATTCATCTCCAATATGACTGCTACCTATGAACCAATATTCAAGTTACTCTGCAAGGGTCATATTATTGAATGGAATTCTGATTGTCAGCAAGAGTTTAAGAAGATCAATGATTATTTGTAAGAGCCTTCTATCTTGATTCCTCCTATTCTTAAAAGACCACACTTCATGTATCTTATTGTTCTTGAGAAGTTTATGGGTTGCGTGTTGGGCCAACACGATGAGACTGGAAGAAAAGAACACGACATCTACTACTTAAGCAAGAAGTTTACTGATTATGAAAGCTGATATTCACTTCTGGAAAAGACTTGTTATGCTTTAGCATGGGCTACTAAGCGTCTCAGGCAATACATGATTTGTCACACTAATTTGTTAATCTCGAAAATGGATCCAATAAAGTATATTTTTGAAAAGCCTGCTCAGACTGAGAGACTTGCCCATTGGCATATGTTGTTATCCAAATATGACATCCAATACGTAACTCAAAAAGCTATTAAAGGGAGTATCTTGCCAGATTACCTTACAGACCAACCGGTTGAAGATTATGAGCCTCTAAAGTTTGACTTTCCTGATGAAGATATTATGTTGGTGAAGAAAGAATGTGAAGAGCCAGACCCTGATGAGGGTCCCGAGCCAGGTTCCCGTTGGAAGATGATGTTTGATGGTTCCTCTAACTACAGTGGGCATGGCATAGGTGCCATTTTGATGAATCCCGATGGCGGTTATACCCCATTTACAACAAGGTTAGATTTTGAATGTACAAATAATATTGCCAAGTATGAAGCATGCATTCTAGGTCTTAAAGCAGCTATTGACCTCTGAATTAAAATTCTTGAAGTGAGTGGAGATTCAGCCTTGTTAATCTACCAAGTCAAGGGTGAATGAGAGACCCGAGACGAAAAGTTAATCCTGTATCGTGCTTATATTGTGGAGATGATTCAATACTTTGACGAGATCACTTTCCGACATGTCCCGAGATCTGAAAACCATATTGCCGATGCTTTAGCCATGCTAGCCTCAATGTGGAAGGTCAGATTTGTTAATGAAGCACCACTCATTTGAATTGAGCACAAGACCGAGCCCGCCTACTGTCAACTAGTTGAAGAGGAAACTGATGACAAGCCATGGTTCCACGACATTAAGAATTATTTGCAAAACCAGGAATATCTGGTCGATGCTACCGCTCTTGACAAAAAGACTTTGAGGAGATCGACATCCAAATTCTTCCTCAGCAATGATGTGTTGTGTAAAAGAAACCATGACATGGTTCTGCTTAGATGTGTTGACAGACGTGAAGCAGACATGTTACTTCAAGAAATTCACGAAGGATCATTTGAAACTCACGCCAACGGTTATGCTATGTCAAAGAAAATTTTGAGGGCTGGGTATTACTGGTTAACCATGGAATCTAATTGCATCCAATATGCCAGAAAATGCCATAAGTGCCAAATTTATGCTAATAAGGTGCACGTGCCTCCAGCACTGTTGAATGTTTTATCATCGTCGTGGCCTTTCTCAATGTGGGGCAACCCCTTTTTCATTGGGGTATGGAATGGATGTGATCCTTCCTATTGAAGTAGAGATACCATCCTTAAGGGTATTGATGGAAACCAAACTTGATGAAGCAGAATGGGTCCAAGAAATATTTGACCAACTGAACCTTATAGGCGAGAAGTGCCACAGTCAGTTGTACCAGAAGGCTGCGATGTGCCACGGTCAGTTGTACCAGAAACGGATGAAGAAAGCATTTGACAAGAAGGTTCGAATTCAAGAATTTCGTGAAGGAGAGCTTGTACTCAAGAAGATCTTTCCAGTTTATAAAGACATGCATGGGAAATGGATGCCCAACTATGAAGGCCCATTTGTTGTGAAGACAGTTTTCTCAAGAGGATTGTTAATTCTCACAATAATGGATGGAGAAGAGCTCGCACATCCCATGAACTCTGATGCAGTCTGAAAATATTATGCCTAAAAAAACCTGCTAATTTGAAAACCTGAAAAAGTGACTTTGGCAACAATGGGTATCCCGGTGGATCAAAACCTATGAAGGAGATCCAGGCAAAAGTTAGGGATAAAAAAACAATAAGAGCTCGCTAAGCTGAAAACCCGAAAGGGCGGTTTAGGTAAAAATGAGTGTCCCGGTGGATTGAAAACCTGAAAAAGGGATCCAAGAAAAAGTTAGGGACAAAAGGCATTTCACTGCATCAGATGGCGTTCATCATTGCAGAAGTCCAATCCAACCGCTCTCGTCATAAGCAAAATTTTGGGTAGTCTTAGTTGTTAAGGTTAGTAGGTATCATTGGATTCAATGTAACCGTTACCCTATTGCCAACTTCAATTGCAATACTCCATGGAGCTTTGACATTAGCAAGCTACCATTCTGGAATAAGATCAGACTTTTGGCCTTTCAATTTTTGCCATTTTTACGCTTTCTCTACTTTTCCTTGTTATGCAAAATGTTATTCATTGATAATAATTTTGAAAGTGAAAAGTTTTCCGAATTCAAAACCATTTTTTTGAAAACACATTGAAAAGTATATAAAGTTGCTTTGACTTGTGGAAGGATCTGAAGGAAATCATTGTTCCCCAGGAAATCTTAATGTTGCAGAAGCACTTTTAGACCAACATCAGCAAAAATCCCCATTTGAAGCATAAACTTACTGATCCTGTAATCACAAGTAATTTTTTGAGATTGCAGAGAATCTCCCCAGTATCCACCATGGGATACATGTTTATTGTTGTTGAGGATTTTCTCCCCAGTAGAGTCATCTTTGTTCCCCATTGAAGTTACTTTACTTATAAGCTTCCTTGGCTCCATACTTCCCCGATGAATTGGATATTTATTTTATCCCCTACCAAGTCTCAATTCATGGGTGACTCTTACCAGTGGATGTTTTCTTCTTTGGCAAGGAAATCAGACTCATAATGGAAATCCCTCATGAGAAGTCATGATGTTATATCCCCGAGTGGAATACTCTTTTCCCCAGAGAAGTTTGAAACCTTGAAGTAGGACTATGGTTCCGCCTATCGCTTTCTATCCATCTCTTAATAGATGTATCCTTCTTGCAGAGGTTGGCAGAGTATCCTCGTCGAGATATTTATTTCATCTCCCATTTACTCCCTTTTGTCAGTTTCGTCAGCATAAGCATAAACATACATTCATTCATACAGACATACGTAGCATGAGCATGTTCGCTACCTTGTTGTATTTTCCCGTTTACTTTGGATGTGTTTACCACCAAGTAATTGGGTTTGTCTTTTCTCTCCAAGTAGATCGTCAACCTAAAGCATAAAGTGCCATCCTTTCTAAATTCCCCATAGAGTTTGACCCTCGTGGATGATGTTTGCTTCAATTATCTTTTCTATGCGTGGATAAGATAAATCCCCATTCGAGCTCATTCCTCAATGATTAGAGTCTTGTTTGTCTGTTTCATTCTAGCTTGATCCTAGATTGAACTTTGGTCCCTGAAGATTATGTTTTCAAACCTAATTAGGTCTTCGAACCTAGCTTGAGCATGCATTTATTTTGCACTGTGTATGTTAATAAGAATCTTTTACATATCCTCATTGCGGATAAGTGGCAGTCTCCCCTAAGAAGCTTATCATTTTTATCTTGATTGTCGATAAAGTGGCAGTCTCCAATGAGAAGCTTATCATTTTTACCTTTTCAATGATAAGTGGCAGTCTCCCCCGAGAAGCTTATCATTTTTATCTTTTTTGTCAGATAAGTGGCGATCTCCTTCGAGAAGCTTATCCTTTTTACTTTTTTCAGATAAATGGTAGTCTCTTTCTTTGAGAAACTTATCCTTTCTTGGTGGTGTATGAGTCCCTTTCGACGATAGGCGGAAGTCTCTTTTGAGAAGCTTATCAGGGCATTTCCCCATGAATTCTAATTATTTTGGCATACAAAAGAGTTTAATTACCTTGTATTCTTTCCTTATGTTTCCTGAAGATCCCGTTTGATCTCTTCGTTTAAGGAATTTCCAGAGGCTTGAATGTTATTTCTTGTTTGAAAACTCTAGCATTTGTTTACTTGATCCTATTACTATGTAGATCCTGCTTTATCTTTTATCCTAGAGTGTCAATCGATCATGCTTGAACCTATTGGTCAACTACTCTGGATAGTTCCTAATGGAGACCGTTTTTCTGGTTCTACCTCCAATACGGATCTTTTGTCGTCTTGCTTTCTAAAGTGTCAGTCGGTCATGCCTGAACCTGTTGGTCCATCACTTTAGATTTTCCCAGCTTATTGTTGTTCCCCGGTGTGTTGTCATCTCCAGTGAGTGGTTACTCATTATGTTGACTCTACCCCTGTTCTCTTTCGTTTTTCTTCTGTATTTTGCATTTAGC
Source organism: Lathyrus sativus (assembly GCA_963859935.3). Lineage (NCBI taxonomy): Eukaryota > Viridiplantae > Streptophyta > Magnoliopsida > Fabales > Fabaceae > Lathyrus > Lathyrus sativus. Next base: position 313,751,077 of record OZ012739.1, read on the forward strand.
ATCCCATCATTTTCATCATATTAGAGTTCATGGCATGTCAGTATTTGTAGGATAGTTTCTTTTGTCCATAGCATCGCACGTCATTGCATCTAAGAGAAAAAATTTTGGTTGTATATATTTAAATACCTTTCACCATGATTTCATAAAGATTTTTATCACTCATGTCCTCCGACGAAGATATTTAAATAAGGACAACTGTTATACCCCAAATTTTACCCTTAGAATTCTTGATTTGTTGCACATCATCTTAGGTCAACCATCCATATATAGCTAACCGATTTATTAGACTTTTGATTGTTTCATTTGTGAAGTTAGGGTTGCTGCAGAAGATTCAAAGGTCATGGAAGCTTTGTGTGTGTTCTAGTCTGCTGCAAGTTATGTTGAATTCTTATGGATATAAAGGAAGGATATGCCCTCATTCTTATGGTCTCTTAGTCAGAACAACGTCATTTTTCTCTAAGATTTCTCAGAGGTTTTGCCAAGGAGGATTAGGGTTTTCTTCCTGTTGGTTTCAGGGATGGTCATTTGAGAACCGTTTGGATTTTTTGTGGTGATTTGCGTTACAAATGGTATCCTAATTTTCAAAGGATTTCTCCTAGCATGGTTTGGTCTTATTTGTAAAATGGATTCTTAGCTGTCAAGTGGAAGAGTTTGGATTTTGGTAGTTTGTGAACCATACAATTTGAAACGGTAAATTTGGATGAAAAAAACATGGAATTGAGTTTAGACAATTAATTTTCAATTGAAAATCAAAATTCATGTTCTATGCAAAAATCAAGTGGATTCATTATGTTTTAACTTTAAATCCAAAATCACGCTTCATATTCAAGTTCAAAGAGGTTTTGTATCGGTATTCAAGTGGGATTACGCCATATAGTTATTAAGATTCATGTTTTTCATAAAGGTTCAAGGTTCTAAGTTCATTCAAAACATCATGGGATTCAAGCTTTTTAGTTATCATTCAAATTTTAGAAGTCACATGATTCAAGTTCTAATTAAGTTATGATTCAATGGGTCTCATTTTTAAATCCATGGATTTTGGCAAAATGTGATTTATGTGAAAATTCAAGGAGATTTACATGTAGCTTGCATCATGTTTAATATTAAGACTCAAGAAATTCAAGATTCACGAGTTTTAATTCAAATGAAATTTGACATAATCCAAGAGGACTAAATTCCACTAAAGTCAGGGTTCAAATTATCATGAAAAATCATACTTTGAAATATTACAAGTGCAAACCAATTCAAAAAAACTTCAAAGCACATTCAAATTTCAATATCGATTTAAAAATCCAAGTTGGTCATTCTTCATGACAAAGCCACAAGAATCCAAGCTCATGCTGTAACACCCTAACTCTAACACTTGCGGATAACAGGAAAACAACAACTCATATAACAAACAGAGCGCAACAACATAAAAATTGCACGCATGACGATCATAATGAAGGTGTGACGGTCGTCACACATCCAGAATCCTCCATATCAGAGATGTTACATTCAACTGAACAAACAATATGCATTTATGCAACCACATTCAAATAACATACGTAGCACGAAATCGGATGAACAATCAACAATGTATTACTTAACCATTTAATCATAAAACAACTTGTCATTACTTCCGGCGGAAGTTAATAAGCTTGCAACGGTTCAATTAAACTAATGCAGTAGAAGTTCTTCACAAAGTTTAGCAACAAGAACATCAACTAAAGCAATAATATAAATCGTTCATCCCCCCCAAGAGTGCTACGTATCAGAGCGACCAACGACACCTTAACGACAAAGAGGAAACTCTATTCTGGGCTACCTGCAAATTACCACCAATGGCGGTAACATACAACGTAAAGGGGTGAGATATCAACAACATAACATAAGGAATGATAAAGTCATGTTAGAATTATATCACAACAATTAAGATTCTTGCGGCTTTATAATTATCATAAACAACTACTACACAGATTCATCGCTCATATATATACTACAAAAATCAAGATATCTCATCAACACGCCATCACGGGCAACACAACTCAATGCAACTCTATGCGACTCAACTATGCATATGCATGTGGTACCATTTCGGGAGACTCACTCCACAATTATTAGGGAGACTCACTCCACAATTATCCAGGAGACTCACTCCACAATTATCCGGGAGACTCACTCCACAATCATTTTATTTTGTCATTAAAGACACAACCATCGCCAATCCAGGCCAAATGATATGCTATGAGATGCAACTATTATGGACTATAACACAACAACAACAACTGTGCAACAAGGCATCAAGCCTACAACCAATTATCCATAACAGAACATCACATTTCGCATATATTATCGACTCACCATTTCAACCTGTTCATATCAGAGAACTACCAACAGTATCGTTCCTACGAATAAGACTCTAACACATTTTCGCATGGACAATTAAAAATAACCTCGTCTCTACAATTGAGAACTCAACAGCATTTTCATGTCAGAGGACACTCAACAGCATCGTCTAGACAATAGGGAAAAATGGCGCGTGTCGGCGCCGTTTCCCAATTTCACACAAACCAATAACATAACACATTCATTCCTACATGGACAGACCTACGAAAAATAACCCCATGATCCAATTCCCTACATGAAATTGATCATACCCACGGTTATAGAATTGAACCCTACCCTTACCTTGGAATTGAGGCCAACTCTACGCTTCTGGTTCTGGTTCTGTTCTACGATAACTCTTCTGCAATTCTCCTCCAATTTTCACCGATCGACAATTCTTTCGTTCTCCCCTTCTCTCAACTACGATACTTTCTTTTTAGTTATGTTTTTTTCCAAACAACGACAAAAATGAGAGTAAGCGAAATATGGAATAACCGTACTAAAATTTCCCACGTTCCAATTCTACAGTTATTGGATTTCATTACTATGACGAGCGTAATAAGTTCATGACGAGCGTCACGACCGTGACGATTGTCATATTAGTAAAATTTCATTTTTCTTAGACAGAACATTTCTTAAGCTTTCCAACGCTTCGAACGGGGACTAAAACTGACTTACGGATCAAGAGATATGAATAGAGGATCGATCAAAAGCGGAAGCAATTGATGGTCCAAGGGTTTCAACTTGCATTGTAATGATCTTCTCCTTTTCATTTCTAATTGCTTGTTGAAACCCTTGGATCATCAATTGCTTCCGCTTTTGATCGATCCTCTGTTTCCAGCCGAACTCTCCTCTCAGTTGTCAATCCTAATATCAGTTCAAAAGTGTCCACTACCTTCTAAAATGTGCCTCTTATATCTAAATTTAAATTACATCGCGAAATGTCTCAAATGCCCTTCGAAATAGGTCTGACAGCAAAAAATCAGAAAACAGAAAAATTTCACTTTCAGTGGCCCTGACACGGGCCGTGTTGTGCAACACGGGTGGCCGTGTCAGGCTGCTGACTTCTTCAGGGCGTGTCTCATCTTCAAGGGCTGCAACACGGGTCGTGTTGCATGACACGGGCACCCGTGTTGTAAGTCTGAGTCTTCTTTTTTTCTGCTTTGGTCTACCCGTGTCTGCCAACCGTGTCCTCCATGACACGGGCCGTGTTGTGCAACACGGGTACCCGTGTTGTAGCTCTGACTTCCCTTTTCCGACTTTTCTTTGCCTCCGAATGCGGTGCGATTGTCGTGCTATCCATTCCTGCCAAAAACACACTAAAAGAAACCAAATCAAACGCACCAGCGGCAAAAGTAATATAAACTTAAAAATAAGACTCGAAGACACACAACTACGAGTAATGCAGATAATAACAACTAAAGTTTCGAAAAACAGATAAAAACATTGCGAAATTAACCACAAACAGCGTTTGAAAACACAATTGAAATCCACCGATCAATCGCCTTCTTCATATCTGCACTATCAGGAATACAAATACGACCACGAAATCTCAACACGCCATGCGCATCCAACTGATAATCATTATTTTCCGAATGGTCTACTCCAAACATTAAATGTACTAACTTCACATCTAATTTCTGAGCCTCTCTGATGCTGTCCAGAAAATCATTATTAATCTTTAACATGCCCAACTCTACACTCGTCGGTGTTACTTCGCAAACTAAACTCAAATCTTTGAATTGTTCAATCAATTCCAACTCTTTAGCCATCATTGCTGACATATGCAAAGTCTTGCAGCTTAAGGCATCAGCTACAACATTAGCTTTTCCCGGATGGTAATGTAAACCAAAATCATAATCTTTTAATAGTTCCAACCACCTTCGTTGTCTCATGTTCAGTTCCTTCTGATCAAACAAGTACTTCAAACTCTTATGGTCACTGAACACTTTGAATCTTGAACCATAAAGATAATGCCTCCAAATCTTCAGCACAAACACAACAGCAGCAAGTTCTAAATCGTGTGTAGGATAATTCTTCTCGTGGATTCTCAACTGTCTTGAAGCATAAGAAACTACTTTATTATTCTGCATGAGCACACCTCCTAAACCAAACTTAGAAGCATCGCAGTATACCACAAACGGTTCTTCTGCATTAGGCAAGGTCAACACCAGAGCAGACGTCAACCTCTTCTTTAACTCTATAAAACCTGCTTCGCATTGAGCATCCCACACAAAGGTTTTCCCTTTACAAGTCAACTTAGTTAACGGAAGTGCCAACTTAGAAAAACCTTCAATAAACCTTCTGTAATAACCAGCAAGTCCCAAAAAGCTTCTAATTTCCGTTGCCAACTTTGGAGTTTCCCATTGCAACACGGAATCAACCTTAGATGGATCTACAGCAATTCCACTACCTGATATAACATGACCCAGAAAGCTAACTTCTTCCAACCAGAAGTCGCACTTCGACAGTTTCGCAAACAACTTCCTTTCTTTCAACACTTGCAGTACTAACCTCAAGTGTTCAACATGTTCCTCCTTCGATTTAGAATAAATTAAGATATCATCAATGAATACTACCACAAACTGACCCAAATACTCGTGAAAGATACGGTTCATGTACTCCATAAAAACTCACGGCGCATTAGTAACACCAAAAGGCATTATCGTAAACTCATAGTGTCCATATCTAGTTCTGAACGCCGTCTTCTGAACATCATCATCTTTTACCTTAATCTGGTGATACCCTGACCTCAAATCAATTTTACTAAACACCCGCGCCCCAACCAACTGATCCATCAAGTCATCAATTCTAGGAAGCGGATATTTATTCTTAATTGTTACTTTATTCAGTTGTCGGTAATCAATACACAACCTCATACTGCCATCCTTCTTCTTTACTAGTAATACCGGAGCTCCCCACAATGATACACTTGGTCTAACGAACTTCTTCTCAAGTAAGTCTTCCAACTGTTTCTTCAACTCTGCCAATTCAGGTGCAGACATCATGTACGGCACCATAGACACAGGTCTAGTACCAGGTACAAGATCAATAGAAAATTCAATTTCCCGTTCCGGAGGAACTTCAGGAATTTCATCTGGAAACACTTCTGGAAAGTCACAAACAACTTCTAACTCATCAATTATCGCTTGATTCTCAACGGATAATGATACCACCAACGCAAACACCTGAGCATCTCCTAGCAATATCTGCTTCATCTGTTTCGTAGTTATCAAACGGGCTCCCTCCTCCTCAGGCGTAGAAAACCTCACCGACTTATCAAAGAAATTAATATGAACGCAGTTATACTCTAACCAGTTCATGCCTAAAATTACGTCTACCCCACTTAGTGGCAAACTGACCAAGTCAACCAGGAAATCTCTATCAAACATTGACAGAGGACATTTCAAACACACCAGAGATGTAGTCACTGATCCCTTAGCTGGAGTCTCAACTACCATCTCCCCATTCATGTGAGATAACACAAGACCCAAACGTTCAACACAATCAGCAGCAATAAAACAATGAGAAGCACCAGTGTCAATAATAGCAAGTAAAGGAGTATTATTAATGAAACAAGTACCTTCAATCAGCCTGTCATCGCTGGACGTCTGAGTTCCAGTTAGAGCGAACACTCTTCCACTAGTCTGTTCTTTCTTAGGCTTCTGACACGTGTCACGCATGTGTCCTTCTTCGCCGCAGTTAAAATAGACTATTCCTTTGCGCTTGCACTCGGTAACAGCGTGTCCACGCTCGTCGCAACGGTAACATCTCGTTGGTCTAGAGTTACATACATTACTCTTATTACCAGGCTTCCCACACTTATAGCAAACAATACCAGCAGGAGCATCTCCCCTACTAGTTTTCTTACCATCAGTTGATCTCTGTTTCCCTTTTCCAACTAGAGGGTCATAAGGCTTACCACGACTTTGCTGCGGCTTGCTTCTCCTCTTGCTCAGCAGCTTGTAGTGAGCATTGATATCTTCTTCAAAGATCCTACAACTTTCAACCAACGAGTCGAAGACACGGATCTTCTGATATCCAATTGCCTTCTTGATGTCAGATTTCAATCCATTCTCAAACTTGATGCATTTAGAGAATTCAACAGTCTCTGCGCTGTAGTGCGGATAAAACTTGGCCAACTCTTTAAACTTCGCAGCATACTCAGTAATAGATCTGTTTCCTTGCTTCAACTCAAGAAACTCAATCTCTTTCTTCCCACGGACATCTTCCGGGTAATATTTCTTCATAAATTCCCTACGGAATACAGTCCAAGTAATCTCCTCACCTACAGATTCCAACATCGAACGGGTCTCTATCCACCAGTCATCAGCTTCGACTGCTAGCATATGAGTCCCATAACGAACCTTTTGCACTGGATTACAATCCATCACACGAAATATTCGCTCCATCTCCTTCAACCACTCCAATGCACCATCAGGATCATGCTTACCCTTGAAGGTAGGCGGATTCTCTCGTTGAAACGTTGCCAAACTGCGAGACCTAGCATCTCCATCAGGATTCGGTTGATGTTCCATAGCATTAGCTAGAGCTTGCAGTGCGGCAGCAATTGCAGCATCATTCCTTCCAGCCATTTCACTTAAACTGCAACAGCCAACCGTCAGATTTCGCAAATAACGAAACTCTCGTGCTAGGCACGACGACTGACTCGACGACACTAGACAACTTGGCCGGATGGACCAACCAGGCTCTGATACCACTAATGTAACACCTCAACTCTAACACTTGCGGATAACAGGAAAACAACAACTCATATAACAAACAGAGCGCAACAGCATAAAAATTGCACGCATGACGATCGTAATGAAGGTGTGACGGTCGTCACACGTCCAGAATCCTCCATATCAGAGATGTTACATTCAACTGAACAGACAATATGCATTTATGCAACCACATTCAAATAACATACGTAGCACGAAATTGGATGAACAGTCAACAATGTATTACTTAACCATTTAATCATAAAACAACTTGTCATGACTTTCGGCGGAAGTTAATAAGCTTGCAACGGTTCAATTAAAATAATGCAGTAGAAGTTCTTCACAAAGTTTAGCAACAAGAACATCAACTAAAGCAATAATATAAATCGTTCATCCCCCCAAGAGTGCTACGTATCAGAGCGACCAACGACACCTTAACGACAAAGCGGAAACTCTATTCCGGGCTACCTGCAAATTACCACGAATGGCGGTAACATACAACGTAAAAGGGTGAGATATCAACAACATAACATAAGGCATGATAAAAGTCATGTTAGAATTATATCACAACAATTAAGATTCTTGCGGCTTTATAATTATCATAAACAACTACTACACCGATTCATCGCTCATATATATACTACAAAAATCAAGATATCTCATCAACACGCCATCACGGGCAACACAACTCAATGCGACTCTATGCGACTCAACTATGCATATGCATGTGGTACTATTTCGGGAGACAACACTCCACAATTATTCGGGAGACTCACTCCACAATTATTCAGGAGACTCACTCCACAATTATTTTGGAGACTCATTCCACAATTATCCGAGAGACTCACTCCACAATTATTTGGGAGACTCACTCCACAATTATCCGGGAGACTCACTCCACAATTATTTTATTTTGTCATTAAAGACACAACCGTCGCCAATCCAGGCCAAATGATATGCTATGAGATGCAACTATTATGGACTATAACACAACAACAACAACAACAACAACAACTGTGTAACAACCGTGCAACAAGGCATCAAGCCTACAACCAATTATCCATAACAAAACATCACATTTCGCATATATTATGGACTCATCATTTCAACCTGTTCATATCAGAGAACTACCAACAGTATCGTTCCTACGAATAAGACTCTAACACATTTTCACAGGGAACAATTAAAAACAACATTGTCTCTACAATTGAGAACTCAACATCATTTCCATGTCAGAGGACACTCAACAGCATCGTCCTGACAAATGGGAAAAATGGCGTGTGTCGGCGCCGTATCCCAATTTCACACAAACCAATAACATAACACATTCATTCCTACACGGACAGACCTACGAAAACTAACCCCACGATCCAATTCCCTACATGAAATTGATAATACCCACGGTTATAGAATTGAACCCCACCCTTACCTTGGAATTGAGGCCAACTCTACGCTTCTGGTTCTGGTTCTGTTCTACGATAACTCTTTTGCAATTCTCCTCCAATTTTCACCGATCGACAATTCTTTCGTTCTCCCCTTCTCTCAACTACGATACTTCCTTTTTAATTATGTTTTTTTCCAAAAAACGAAAAAAATAAGAGTAAGTGAAATGTGGAATAACCGTACTAAAATTTCCGACGTTCCAATTCTACAGTTATTGGATTTCATTACTATGACGAGCGTAACAAGTTCATGACGAGCGTCACGACCGTGACGACCGTCACATGCCTGTGACAACCTTCATATCAGCAAAATTTCATTTTTCTTAGACATAACATTTCTTAAGCTTTCCAACGCTTCGAACGGGGACTAAAACCGACTTACGGATCAAGAGATATGAATTTTCGAAGTTTTCTCTAAAACTGCCACGGGATTTTGCACTTCTGCCCGAAAATTCGACCGATTCAATTCCTTTCTTTGAGACAAACACATACTCAAATACGACTACGACACAACGAGACACGGCAAAGTCATAACTAAATTTAATCGAAATAAAACGAGCGTTACACATGCCAAGATCAACTAAGGACTATTTCAAAATTCAAACCCAAATTTAAATCATCATGAAGAATCCACCATTCAAAATCAAAACTCAAGAATGTTCAAAAGTTATACATAAGTCAAATTCATTTCAATTTGAAGAATTACAAAATCAAATCCAAAAAGTGTACTAAGACTTATCACAACAGTGTTACAAAAACCATAAGAGAGCTTGAAGCATTTTAATGAAGGAAAAATCCTGCGTGTGATTAGATTCAAGACCAATTTTGCTTAATACATCATAAATACTAAGTCAAGTTTAAGACAAAATGCCAATTCACAAATGATAAGAAAGATTTCTAAATACTGGTTTTCTATGGGGGCCTAATGTTAAATGTCTGGATGCGTATGGCCCGAAAGACGACTTGTAGACTTGATGCCCTTCATGGGCTGTTAGTGTTGATGAATGGAGTGAATGCAATGCTACCAGCATGTTTTTTCCAAATAATTTGTTAATGACTGTGACAGTGAGAAGTTTTTCTTGCTAGGTTGTACTAGATCTTCAAGCGGACCATCAACCCCCAAGATACATGTTGCCTTGACCACACATTACCTATTCAAAAAAAAATGCAAGTTGTTATAATGTTGTTAGAATGTTAGAATGTTGTTACTAAAAATGTAGTAGAGATTGTGTGATGATGATAAATTCATGTTGGATTATGCAATAAGTTAATGTGACAGTGGGTTACTTTGCAGGAAGTTTCTAATAAGAATGGTATGATGATCAAGAAGGCCAACAATCACTTCACTTTTGTTGGTAATAGTATGTTGTCTCCTCTCCATTTCATTTTAATAGATTCCCCATTCTAGCTTTCTTGTGGTTTCATTGACCAAGTAAATAAAGCTATCTAACCCTTCATTCTAGGCATCTCCTGTAAATAGAGTTTAACTGAACAACCTGTTGCACCCCAAAATTTGACCAACATTTCTTTACCTAGCTTATGTTTCATTTCATGCACATTAGCATTATCATTTGCATTTCATTGACATGTATGCAGGAGATCAAGAGGTATGATTACCAATCAATGGCTACACAAGACTTTGAAGCTAGCTGGGAGGCTTATTCAGGTGTTCAAGGGTTGATATCCTTGTCAGAGAAGTTAGAAGATCCTCAGAGAGAGTGATTGAAACCAAGTATGTGTGTCTCCTAACTTGAGAGTTGTGGGAAGACCATCAGATGATTCTGAGGCCATGAAGATGGACTTGAGGTCTTGAGAGATCTCATTAGAAGTGTTGAAGATCACTTGCCTAGACAGGTCATAGTGCAAGATTAAGAAGGCTCAGCCATGAGTGGTGCAGCTAGGGTTTGACTGGGTCAACCCTAAGTCAACTGATGACTTGGAGAAGGTTGAGACCTAGTCTAAGAGCCATGTGATCATGGATTGATACATTGAGATGTTATAAGGATGATTCCAAGGTTAACTCATCATGATTGAAGAGCTTGAGAAGTTTCAGGCTAGGGTTTCTAAGGCTTGACAGTGTAAAATCCCCTAGTTTGACCCCTATCTTCAAGGAAATTTAGCCCAAGATGTGATTGTCATCTCATCTTTCCCCCAACATGATTATTGTAGAGCATGATATTAGCTTAATTTGAGTGCTAGAAGTCCTTGATAGGATTTGTAGAACCCAAGTTATGGCTTTGACAAGTTACAAGTCATCTGAGGAATGTGAATTTGGAGCTTGAAAGTTACCCAACTTGCATGAAACGTTTGCCCTAGAAGGATGATTCCTATGAAATTTTGGTCAACATGAATGTTGTTCCTTATCCTCTTAGCTTTCTAGAGAGTACTACAAGTCCTTGATAGGATTTGTAGAACTCAAGTTATGGCTTTGACAAGTCAAGGGTATTTTGGGTATTTGGGCATTATAGGCCATTTTGAATCATGAGTCCATTACACCATCTTGCAAGCCTCAAATGCATTTTTGTTCAACATGAAAGTTGTTCAAAATGATGTTTTTAGCCTGTCTAAACATCAAGTGTTCATTGATATGGGTTATATCAAGCATTGGTGGAAGAAAGTTCATATAAAAGCCATTTTAATGAATTAAAATGAGAAAATTTAAAATAATTGAGATTAACATGTTTTCAAGTCAAATTTGTGGTCATTTTGAATGGAATTGATGTTTTAGAAAGATTGGCATTGTCACATTTTTTATTTGAGTTGCTTAACATAGCCATTTGGATGATTGCTTCACAAGTAAGAAACATACCTTATACACTCCATATGTTGAAACCAAAGGAAGAAAACCACTTCATTACACTCCATGATGCTTAAGTGAATGGTTTGGAATGATTGTGGAGCATGACCAAGGCTTGAAGGCACATATCCATATTGAAATTTGGAGGAAAAAGTGAAGATCCAAAACTCATGAATGGGCCTAGTTTGGGCTTCTAATCCATTGAAACAGAACATAAAAGGGATTTAGAACTGAATGAGAGGGGTTGGTGATCATTTGTCGTGAAGGAGCCATTGGAGAGAGGTGGAGCAAGAAGCTTGAAAGTGAAAATTCATTTTGGAGAATCAAGGGGTTTCAGCCAGAGTGAAGCATCAAGAAACATTCTCCATTAATCCTTGAAGAACTCTGCAAGGTTTGGAAGAGAATTGAGGCGTGTATCCACTGCAATTCAAGCTCCAAGGTAGGTTCTAACTTCTTGAAATTTCTCACTGATTATGCACTTTTAATGAATTAGAAGCATGTGGTTAGGTTCCCCTATTGATATAGATGGATCTTGGATAGTTAATTGCAACTTTGGGGACGATTTAGATTGAATGCCATTTTCGGTTGAGATTGTGTTTTCGCGATCCGTGCGTTTTTAGAGTAAGTAAATGGTATGGTTGGATTCCTGAGGAAATTCTGGTCAAGATTCATGTAGACATCGTGGCCAATGGTTGAGTGTAGAGGGACCTAGGGTTGCACAGGGGTGACCGGAGAAGTCACCGGCGACGGCCTTGCTGCGCGCGCAGGTTTGATGCTTGCAGAGATTCAAATTGGAGAAGAGATAATCTCCTCCGTCCGTTTGTGTGGAAAACTTGACTTGGTCTCTTCATCCTAGTGCTCTCGTTGAGCCACGTAAGCTGGCCCCTCAACGCAGCGTTTGATTTAAGTTGGAAACTCAGGCTTTGGTTTTCGCTATGTGAACCAAGAACGTGTTGGTTCGAGTCCTGGCATGTACACTTTTTCTTTTGATTAATTTGAACTGAAGTGAGCTGAATGAACTCAGGCGCATGGGCCTTCACATTAGTTGCTATCAACACCCCACTCTGGGCCCAACCCACATGTTAAACTGGTTTTAATTGCTATTTACCACGCTGGTTTAATTAATTTCCTTGAATTTCTTTATTTTCATCATTTTATATGACTTAGAGATTAATTTATAAAAAATAGGAAACTAACTCAATTAATTCCAAACTTTTTTTCCCTGATTCATGATTGAATCTAGAATTTTGTAGATAAAAAATATTAATAATTCATGCATTTTTTATTTTTATTTGCATTTTTGAATATTAATTGATATTAGAATAACCATGGTTGATACCTTGTTTTGATGAATTTGGTTTGAGCATTTGGTGATGATTCTTGTCTTGATTTTTTGTGTATAGCTAGCATAGAGATGCATGTTCCCCTTAGATTTTTCTCACATTTTTGTGATGAATGTAGGTGGTAGTTTTAAGTTGAAACTTTAGGTGCTCCATTTTTAAGATTTATGTTTAGTACCTTGTGATTTAGGTTTTATTTCTAGGACTTGGTGGATGATTCAACCTCTGGATTTTGTATGGTAGATTCATGATTGAATTAGGGTTCCATAGTTATTTTTGTAAGATTTTACAATTGGTTTTAGTATTTTAGTTAGGACTAACTTTAGCACTAGGTTTTAGGTGATCCTAACTTGCTAATTCAACTAGAATGACTTCTTTAGTTCCCTTAGATTAGGGTTTTGCCTCTCTTGCTCTTGGATGGTGTTGAAGACAAGCTTGGGCTACCATGGATTGAATGAGGAAGCTTGGATGTGAAGATTTCCCTTCTTTTGGTGTAATGTTGATTAGGTGTTAAGATTAGGGTTTGTAGGCAGAGCTTCTAGATAGATTCTCTTCCTTCATAAACATGGAAGATGTTGATCACTTCCATTCTTCCCTATGATGTAAGGTCCCCTTGTAAAGGCCTCATCCCTCCTTTGGTAGGATGTGTGGCTCTTTACAAGTTGGTAGAACCTTTGAGGGTTCCTTTCTCTGATGATGGAATGCTTAGTGGTGACCTTTGGTCTTCACTCTGCTGTCAATCATCCAAATCTTGCTCTTGTTAGATGAATCTTTCTCCCTTGCTAGAGGATGGAATTCCTTGTTAGAAGATTGAAGATGCTAGAGGTTGCTACTTCTCTGTATATGAAGTTTACTTTGGAGCTGAAGCTTGAAAGTCAAGAGGAACAAGTTGACACTTGTGGGAAGAAGATCAAGTTGAGATTGAAGAAAGAGCTGAAGCTTCAAGAAGATGAAGAACAAGTTGACACTTGGGAAGGGAATCCATTGGAGATTGAATGAAGAAGATGAAGCTTGAGGTTGGAAAGCAAGTTGATACTTGTGAGTTCAATGCTTGGAGTGCCTGAAGGAACAAGTTGATGCTTGCTAGTGGGATTGAGGCCTGAAGGTGGAGTTTACTGTGGAGCTGAGGCCTGAAGAAGAAAGGATAAGTTGATACTTATGTTTGATGTGTTGAAGACCCAGAAGAACAAGTTGACACTTGTGAAGAAAAATCAGATTGAGATTGAAGAAGAGCTGAAGCTTGAAGTTGGAGAACAAGTTGATACTCGTGTTTGATGCATTGAAAGCCTGAAGAAGCAAGTTGACACTTGCTATTAAAGATGAAAGACTTGGAGAGCAGTTACGGACTGAGGACTGAACTGCTGTCAGAGTTGCTTTGCTGTGAAGCTGGGGAAGCTGTTGATTTCTTTTCTTGTCTGTTTGCTTTCTGTGCAACTGTGTTGATGTGAATTGATTGGTGTGATGCATTTAGATTAGGTCATGTAGTTGAATAAGCCTAAGAGCATCCTAAGGGTTGAGTTTCTCCCCTTGCTTTTATTGCACTAGAAGTTGAGCTGCTCCCTCTGCTTGTATTTTTACTGTATGGCTTTGCTTGCTGGTATTTGGTAGAGCCCTGCTCCCTTGCCTATGTGGTTTGAGTTTGCTTGATGGAATTTTACTTCTCCTGTATGATTGCAGTTATTGTGTTTGCTTGATGGCATGTTATTTCTGCTGTATGATTGCAGTTATTCATATTTGGCTTGAGGTTGAGATGAGCTTGCGGAGGCTGATGCCCCACACACATTTCCTCCCTCACTTGCATTGCATGCATTTTACTGTATATCTGTTTACTGTTTAAGCTGATGCTTTATCTGCTTTATCTGTTTATCTTGACAAGATCCCCTAGGAACCTCACTTTCTTTGATAAGGAAATGATGATTAGAACTTTAGGTTGAAACCTATGCATGATAACTTCTAGGAGTTCCCTGTTTCAAACCTCAACCATAGGATGAATCCTTGGCATGACAACATTAGGACTTGATAGTCTCCCCTTAGTTGAACCTGCTCGTTCTCTCTTCTCATCTCAAATCAAATTAAAATACAGTAATAAAGGTTAACTGATGTCGTACGTTACGAGCCTTAAGCTATCTAAGAAAGGGTTGTCGGAAAGTTTCTTTTCGACAGCTTGGATGTTTAGTATGGTACCCTTTGGGTGACATACGACGTATTCACTCTCAGGTCATAGTCTCTAGTGCGATATTGGTTGCAAACATCCATAAAAAACAGTTCTTCCGTAAAAGACAGAAAACAAACTTCAAACCTTTTTGCCCCGTGGGCCCGTAAGTCAAAGGAAGCTTTTCTGAAGAAAAGAGTGTCGTTAACTCTCAGTTCTACCGCAAACGGTAACGCCTAAGTCTCCAGGGGTCGAGCTGCGTACATCCAACTGCTGGAACTGTTTGTTAACCCTACTCGATAAAGCAGATGAATCTGAATTCCCGTAATCCGTTTCCCGAACTACGTAAGCTCTGATATCTCATACCTGTTGAGAGTACGTAGGCACAATACTGACGTATTGGCGAGCCACCTTCCCCCATCACCCGTAGTTAGGCGAACTACGTTGACTCTGATTTCTCATTCTCTGATGAGAATACGTAGGCATAAAGCGCGACGCTTTGCCGAGTCATTTTCTTTTCTTTTTTAAGCCAGCCTTGATAGGTAGATAGATAAAACCAACCCGTCCAGTAAACACAACAAGCGTGGATCCCATCGAGTACGATGGACGTGAGGGGTGCTAATACCTTCCCCTTGCGTAACCAACTCCCGAACCCAGACAATGGTTGCGATGACCTTGTCTTATACCCATTTCGTCAGGTTTTTCCGATCGTTTCCTTTCCCGTTCTGAGGGATAAATAACGAAAGGTGGCGACTCTTCTGTTTTGCCGGCACCTTATTTTCGCGGTAGCGACACAACCCATGACCATATGTTGAAAAAACATTATGCACTATGAAGCATGGACTCCGACACGGACACTGGGACACGACACGAACACTCCGACACTGATAATGTAAAAAATTTAGGACACCAACACCGCTTCGTTTATGATAGTATTTGAGGTTCATTTATTCATTTAATATTAAAATAGTTAAAAATATTCTAATCAAAATTAATATCTTTAACCCTTTTAGACGTGCGTAAGATTTGTCCTAAAAATGTATAAAAGTGTGTTGAAGCAAAGTACAAATATTTTTTGTTTTAAATACTTATCTGAATTGTCTGATCAATGTGGTATGAGCGTCAAACGGGTGTTGGACACCGGTTCAAAGAGTGTCGAAGCAAAGAACATAAATAAATTTATTTGAGCACCTGTCTGACTTTTTTGACACTTGATTGATTTTTTCGACGCGTGTCGTACATGTGTCATGCAAATGTTGGACACCGAGATGTGTCGGAAAAATACATTATGCATAACACAGTGAGTGCTTGTAGATCATCACCAACTCATATATGAGGAAAAGTAAATAAGGAAATTCCAACGAATTGAAGTTGTTTCTAAGAAAAATGATTTGATGGACAATCAACCATCTAATAACATACAAGGAAATTGGTATGATATTACCAAAAAGATGCGTGTGTGTGTGTCTATAATAGCACGCAAGGACATACTTGTTCTATATTTTGTCCTAATATTGTTATGATTTTCCCATTTTGTTAGATTTAATATTGTTATAAATCATAATTGTTTGGAGATGAACATGAGTTTACTGTGCTTCTTTGGTTGTGGCAGGATAAAACTCACCATCATTTTCATATCATTAGTTAGCTAATGTTTGGCGGTCATTGCTTTTCTGAACTATAATGTTTTAGTTTCGGCAGACTAGAAATGTCCAACACATGGATCAACATTCTCCAATGAAGATTGAGTGTATGGAAAAAATTAGTTTCAACTCTTCTTGAGTGGATTCTCAAGTCCATGGAAACAGGTACTCCTTACTTTATGCAATGCGTGAAAAGATTGAAAGCGTCTTCATTGAATGAGGATGAAAACTCACTAGAATATCACTAATTGTGTTTGTTGTGAATCGGATACCTTATAACAAAGTATAAACGGTTTCTTAATGATCAAGAAACACACAGGGGTTAGGGTTAACAAAGAAAATAAGGTAAAACAACAAGGAACAACAAGGATTGGTTATTAAACTGCTATTCTTTCCTTTCTCTTTGAACAAGATTACAAGTATACAAGAATAATAAAATAACCTCTCTCCCTTGAAATTAGGATTTTATCTTCCTATTTTTCCTTATGCCAAGATTGAGAAACTAGCATCCTGTTTATAAGAAAAATAGCACACTAACCTAATGGACTTTTTAACAATTACCCATTACAAGCCAACTTAGGGTACAAGCTAACTTAAACAATTTGGCTTACAAGCAAGGCCCAATTCAACATGCTAACAACCCTAGCAATATTGACTAATGCATGTTAGAACAAACTTCGACTACAACACACATTACTCGCGAACAGACTTCGACCATACTAGAGTTCTATCCAACATCTCACAAATCTCCACCTTGGATCTAACTCTATAACATCACGAAACTAACTTTCTTCATGCAGCTTTATTAACTGCATATAGTGGAAAAACTTGCAACTGGGCAACGTCTTAGTGATCATATCAGCAACATTATGATCTGTCGAAACCTTCAGCACATGGACTTCTCCACGCTCGATTACCCCTCTGATGAAATGCAGCCTCACATCAATGTGCTTGGTTCGCTCATGATAGGCTGAATTCTTCGACATGTGTAATGCACTTTGACTATCACATTTAACAGTGATAACTCGACCTTGAAGTTTTAGCTCCTTTGCAAAACCTTCAAGCCACAATAATTCCTTCACAGCTTCAGTTAGAGCAATATACTCTGCTTCAGTGGTTGATAAGACAACGACCTTCTGAAGTGTTGCTTTCTAACTGATTGTTGTCCCAAACATAGTGAACACATATCCAGAGATAGATTTGTTGGAATCCATACAACCTGCATAATCAGAGTCGACATATCCTTCGATTGCTGCTTTACTATCTTCACCCAAGGCTCCGCCATAAATTAGGACTCTATTCAGAGACCCATTTATGTACCTTAAAATCCACTTCAATACTTGCCAGTGAGCCTTTCCAGGATTCGCCATGTACTTGCTTACAAGACTTACTGCATATGCTATGTCAGGTCTAGTGTAGACCATAGCATACATCAAAGAGCCTACTGTGTTAGCATATGGAATGCTATTCATATAAGTTCTTTCAACATCAGTGCTGGGACACTGATCTATACTCAGCTTGAATTGAGGGTTTGTCGGAGTCACGACAGGCTTTGAATTTGACATACCAAACCTGGCTCCAGCAGGTTTCTTGATCAGTTCCCAAGTGTTGTTATCATGAAGAGATTTCATCTCCTTTGCAAAACCTTCAAGCCACAATAATTCCTTCACAGCTTCAGTTAGAGCAATATACTCCGCTTCAGTGGTTGATAAGGCAACGACCTTCTGAAGTGTTGCTTTCTAACTGATTGTTGTCCCAAACATAGTGAACACATATCCAGAGATAGATTTGTTGGAATCCATACAACCTGCATAATCAGAGTCGACATATCCTTCGATTGCTGCTTTACTATCTTCACCCAAGGCTCCGCCATAAATTAGGACTCTATTCAGAGACCCATTTATGTACCTTAAAATCCACTTCAATACTTGCCAGTGAGCCTTTCCAGGATTCGCCATGTACTTGCTTACAAGACTTACTGCATATGCTATGTCAGGTCTAGTGCAGACCATAGCATACATCAAAGAGCCTACTATGTTAGCATATGGAATGCTATTCATATAAGTTCTTTCAACATCAGTGCTGGGACACTGATCTATACTCAGCTTGAATTGAGGGTTTGTCGGAGTCACGACAGGCTTTGAATTTGACATACCAAACCTGGCTCCAGCAGGTTTCTTGATCAGTTCCCAAGTGTTGTTATCATGAAGAGATTTCATCTCATCATCCATGGCCTTCAGCCATTCAGTCTTCTTTCGACTCCTCATAACTTCCTTATAGTCTCTGGGTTCTTCATCTAGAACCTCACTAGCAGAGATTAAGGCATAAGCTATAAGATCTGCATACCCAAGTCTCTGAGGTGGCTTGATGACTCTCCTCGACCTGTCTCTTGCTAGCACGTAGTCATTATCAGTCTCCTCATCTTCGACAGCATCTTCTACGTCTTCTTCGACTTCATCTGGGGTACGCAATTCAGCATCAACATGCTCCACCTCAACAGGAATTTCTCCCTGTTCCAGCTCTTCGTCAACATCATTAGTTTTCTTGAAAGCCATCTCTGCTTCATTGAAAACTACATCTCGACTGGTGATACACCTTCTGTGACCTGGCTCTAGGCACCATAGCCTATAAGCTTTGACTCCTTCAGGGTATCCCATAAACATGCATTTCAGAGCTCTAGGTTCGACCTTGTCTTGCCTAATATGAGCATGGCCACACAGCCAAATACTCTCAGTTTATCGAGACTAGGTGGATGTCCCGATCAAACTTCTTCAGGTGTCTTCATTCCCAAGGCGAGGGACATCTATTTATCAGGTAAGTTGCTGTCGAAACAGCTTCCGCCCAAAACACCTTCTTCAATCCAGCACTAACCAACATGCATCTAACCCTTTCAAGGATTGTTCGATTGAATCTCTCAGCTAAGCCATTTTGTTGAGGAGTACCTGCTACAGTCTTATGCCTTGCAATCCCAGACTCAACACAGTAACTGTTGAACGCTTCGTTGCAGAATTCAAGGCCATTGTCGGTTCTCAACCTCTTAACCTTTCTGCCAGTTTGAGTTTCGACCAGAATCTTCCAACTTTTGAAATTATCAAAAGTTTCATCCTTCGTCTTCTGAATGAATACCCATAGCTTTCTGGAATAGTCATCAACGATGGATAGAAAATACCTTGCACCTGAGTGTGAAGGATTCCTTGCATGCCCCCAAAGATCAGCATGAATGTAATCCAGGGATCCATGTGTTCTTTGCTTGCCTTTGTTAAACTTCGCCCTATAGGATTTACCAAATACACAAGATTCACAAAATTACAACTTTTCGACTTTGTCACCTCCTAGCAGGTTCTGCTTCCCTAATTCGACCAGGCCTCTTTCGCTGACATGGCCCAATCTCATGTGCCATAATTCTGTCTTCGACATAAGTTTCGTGGATGCAACATTTGTCGAACCACTTACAACCTCAGCCTCAAAGGTATACAAGCCTTGTTTCTTCATGCCTCTCAAGACTTCCTTCGACCCCTTCATGACTCTTAGGATACTTTTCTCTCCTTGAAAAAAGTATCCTTTTCTGTCGAATTCACCAAGAGAAATCAAATTTCTCTTCAAGTCAGGTACGTACCTGACTTCAGTCCATAACCTTATTGACTCATCATGGAGCTTGAATCTCACAGATCCAATACCTACAATTTTGCAATATTTGTTGTTTCCCAGCAGCACAGATCCACCATCTTGATCACATAGCTCCTCGAACAAATCTCTGTTTGGAGTCATGTGCCAAGTGCAACCTGAATCCATAATCCACTCTTTCCTCGAGTCGCCACTTGAAACCACAAGAACATCAGATGAGTCGAAGTCATCTTGAACAATGGTTGCATTGCCATTACCTCCATGATCTTTCAGGCGTTCCGGGTACACCTTTCTTATGTGACCCTCCTTCTTACAGTGATAACATCAAATACTAGATGTTTCGCCACCATAAGACTGTCGCTACTCGAAAAATGCATCGCGCAACGACGGGGAGGCGAAAAGGATAGACAGAAGAGTCGCCACCGAACTTTATTTATCCCATTAGGGGAAAGGAAAATATCGAGAAAACCTTAAGAAAGAAATGGATAAGATGGTCTCGCGACCAAGAACGGGTTCGGAAGCCGGTTATGCGAGGGGAAGGTATTAGCACCCCTCGCATCCATCGTACTCGATGGGAACCTTTTGTTTGTCGACGTGATTTCATTTGCTTAAATATTATGCTATAAAAAGAGTGTTTCAAAGGGGTAAAGGGAAAGGTTTAGAAACGGGGAAAGAGAGGAAACAGGGGGAATTGTGCTCGGCAAGGATTGTGGCCCTTGTGCCTACGTATCTTTACTTGAACAAAGTAAAGAATCAGAGCAGCCGTAGTTCGGCCTACGGTGTGTTGATGTTTTTTATGGATGATGCTATCATGCGCATTCTAGCAGTTAGGTGTTTTGCTGCTCGCTCGTTGGAGACTTAGGCGTTACCTGTTTGCGGTAGAACGGACGTAACATACCCTTTTGAAAGATTGATTAGTTTTCGCCACGCGGGGCAAGAAGTCACGTTTGATTGATGAGATTGTTTTTAGGGGGGGGCGAGATAGGTCCTCAGATAGTAACCCCTACGGGTAGTACCCAATTCTTTGTCTCAAAGTTTTTGTTGTAAAATATGTGTGGCGAACGTAGCGTCTTCGTATTGAAAGACGAGTATCAAGACCACACACACTACAGTGAGTATCCTGACACACGGAGAGGAAGAAGACTACACTCAATCCTCTCTCTTTAATTCAACACAAAGAGAACTTCATTCTCTTATTAAAGTGTTTTTGGTTTTGAATGGTAAGTGCTTTGCGACAGAGAACCCTACGGTAAACGTCAACACTCGGGATAGGAGAAGGCCTACGCCTAACCACTCCACGACCATTCAAGTTTTTGTTATGAAAAAAAGAAATTGAAAATGCACTCGGTGCGAGACCGAGGTTTTTTAGGTGACAAGGGTTGCGGGAGGAAGTTGTGAAAGGAAATGGTGGATAAAGTCGCGTCTTCGTATCGAAAGACGAGTATCGAGACCACCCTCACTACAGTGGGCGTCCCAACATTCGAAGAAGAAGGGGTCTACACCCAACCCTCTCATTTAATTCGATACAAAGAACTGATTTTTGAGAAACGTTACAAGATACAACGCGAGCAAACCCTAATAGAGGGTCAACTTTCAAATAAGTCCAAGATCTTGAAAATCGTCAATGATTTGAAATGTTGTCTTATTAAATGAAAAAAAAAATTAAGATTATAGTTAATTTGCAAAAAGAAAGGATCTAAAATAAGTAAGTATTTAAAAATATATTGATTTTGGATATTATATAGTTAATCAAATAAATAAATTAAATGAAATTAAGAAAAAGGCAAGAGGTGGGAATCGAACCCACCTCCCTTTGGTTCAAAGTCAACAATCCCAACCACTAAGACACCAGGCGCGCGTTTGACATGGAATAGGGAGGAAAAATATAAAAGAGTAGAAAGGAAATATAAAGGAAGAAAATAAAAAGAAAAAAAAGTGGTTTTGGTCCATGGCAAGACTCGAACCAAGGTGTACAGCATTACAAGGCGCATGGTCTACCGCTGGGGCGGTGATACTTCCAATAACCAAAGTGGAAACAGAAAGATATATAGTAAACATTCATAAATTGCTGGACCAAAAAAAAAAAGAACAACACAAAGGCATAAGCAAAAGCCAATGAAAGCAAATCGAAACTCCACGAAACCGAGTAAACCTGGAGTCGTGTAAGGAAACTCAGCGGCCAAAGAAGTTTGAGAAACCTTGCTTGAAGCTGCACACAGTTTTCTTTTAGAGGAGCTTCACAATTTTCTTCTGATATCTTGTCCAAAATGTGGCCGCTAGGGTTTTCTTTGGCTCCTCATCTTCCTTTTATACTCTCAACTCTCGAATCCAAATGCCTCCTCTCTGATTTTTCTCTCGCGTGGCTTTTCTCGTGAGGTACAGGCTAGGGTTTGTAGTGGCTGCTGTGCTTGCCCAAACTGGTGAAAGAGGCAGAGAAACACAGGGCTTGGTACTCTTGTGGTTGGCCTTGAAAAGGAAAGAGGTAGTACGCTCCAAAACTTGTTTCACCATTTCCCTCTTATCTTGCAATTTCAAACACAACTCATCCAATACACCTCTATCATCAAACCTAAAGAACAACAAATTGATCCTTGCGAAGAGGTGATTAGGATTGAGCTTTATTTCGTTAAAAATGGTGATGTCTTGCTCTATCCTCCCTCCTTCACGCACAAAATGTTTTGCTTTTCATCTTCTGCCCAGCCACGAACAAAGCAAGGTATGTCATTAAACTGGGGTGGGATAATCAACGGATGTATCGCCACCCCAGTGGTTAAGTCATGCGCCTGTTTATTCTATGGTCACGAGTTCGAAACCTGGTGGGAGCAGAATCCACCACAATTTTTTATTCATGCGCCCTTTTGTTCCTTTCTTAATATGTATAGTTTTCCTTTCATATTATTCTCAAATGCGCGCCTGTAGCCAAGTGGTAAAGGTGAGGGGTGTGGAGCAAGAGGTGGTGGGTTCAAACCCCACCTTGTGCACTTGTCTCAATTATTTTACTTAGGAAAATGATCTCCCTATTCTCCATATATTTTGAATACACATCCCTTTCCTTCTTCTCTTTTTTCATATATCCCTGTAAAAGTGCAAATTAAAATATGCTATGTAATGTTTTTATGCCTTATGTTGATGCAGATGAAATAAAACATGTGCCAGAGTGGTTGGCCAAATTTGGGGTACAACAGCTGCCCCTATTCAAACGGCTTGGGCCTGAAGGGATGAAAGGTAAGCGACTTTCAAACATTCAAGGTAAAAGACGGTTGAATACCCAAGGACCCAGAAATTTGACAACCGTGATACGAACTTCTGACATCGCCGCCAGGCACCCATATTAAGTAGAACGCCTGACCTCGCCATCAGCCCCTTTAACAGCATCTAACCTTGCTGTCAAATCTCAACGTCAAAATTATAAATCAACTGACTTTATCGTCGGTCTTCAATCTGACTTCGCCGTCAATTTTTTTCAAAATCGTCTTCTGACTTCGCCGTCAATCATGAATCAAGCAAACATCCGACCTTGCCGTCAATTCTCACATAACTTGACTTCGTCGTCATCTCTTAAAACAATCTTCTGACTTCGCCGTCATTTCCAACAATTTTGACTTCGCCGTCAATTCTTGAAATAATTGGTAAAAGCATCTAACCTCACGGTCAGGCCTCGATATTAAGTCGGTAAAAAGATCTAACCTCGCCGTCAGTCCTCTGTTAAATACAAACAGACATTGAATCCAAAGATACGATCCTCCGACATCGCCGTCAAGACAAAATTCAACATCGCCGTTTGAAGAATAAAATCACTTGACATCGCCGTCAAAACAAACTTTTCAACATCGCCGTTGAACAAACAAATCACTCCGACATCGCCGCCAGAAACAAACTTTTCAACATCGCCGTTGAACAAACAAATCACTCCGACATCGCCGTCAGAAACAAACATCTCAACATCGCCGTTGAAGAAACAAATACTTGACATCGCCGTCAAAACAGACTTTTCAACATCGCCGTTGAAGAATACTAAATCATCTAACATCGCCGTCAGAACAAACTACTCCGACATCGCCGCCAGAAACAAACATCCAACCTCGCCGCTGAATAAACAAATTACTCCGGCCTCGCCGCCAGAAACAGACATCTCAACATCGCCGTTGAAGAATTAAATTACTTGACCTCGCCGTCAAAACAAATTTTCAACATCGCCGCTGAAAACCAAATCACTTGACATCGCCGTCAAGACCAACATTCAACCTCGCCACTGAATAAACAAATTACTCCGACCTCGCCGCCAGAAACAGGCATCTCAACATCGCCGTTGAAGAAACAACTCATCTGACCTCGCCGTCAAAACTTCGCTAAATATAAGCGAGCAACAAGATTTGAACGAAATTAAGACCATCCATTGGTGATAATCACAAAATAACTCCGCTGGGGAAACACCATGAGCTGGGGTCTAGCCAACACACGGGCAAAGATACTAATCATCTGCGAGATTCACTTGAAACAAAAGGGTAACAACCTGGCTTGTGTCTCATATGCATATGTTTGAATATGACGAAATGCTCCATTCAATTATGGAGATGCTTCGTGTTTGGGTGGATGCTATGCATGTATGTAGATGCAAATGAACCAATTTTAGCAAAATAAATGCTAAAGAGAAAGAGCCAACTCCGTTGAGTCAGAGCTAAAGAGCCAACTCCGTTGAGTCAGAGCTAGATACGCCTAGCGCAAACAAACTCATGCTGGGGAATACAAGCCTTGGATGGCTTCCGAGAAAAACTTCTGGGTAAAACTGCTTTGTTAAGAACGAAAGCCGCTCTGTCGGGGATCCAAATCAAACTTTGCTGTGGAAAACGTCCCGGATGGCCTACCAGTCTACAACTCTTTTGGGGAACAAGCCACTTGGCTGGAGACAACAACTCCACTCTACCGGTGAAATCAACCATGAATGATTAGCCAGAATAACCTTACTGGGGAAACATAGCAGATTGCTGAGGAATAACTCTCTTCTGTCGGAGATTGAATCCACTATCTGCTAGAGATGTTGAACAAGACTTACCGGGAATTTATCCCACACTTTCTCTGCTGGGGATGGAGATGAACGATCTCTGAGTCAGCCCTACTCTGTGGGAAGGAAATTAACTCTGCTAATTTGACTGCGGACTAGATGAGGAAAGAATCATCCTCAACCTCTGCTTGGGGAAAGTGACAACGGCTAGGCAAATGTGTTATACAGCTGGCACCAAATTTATCAATTATGACCTTATTTAAAACAAATGTCTTGATTAATAGTTAGCAAAGCCCACAAGTTTATGTATGTAAGGTTTCTTCATCAAAAATATCAGGCGTTTCTTGCAAACAAAACGGTAAAAATTTAAAACCAGAACAAAAGCTTTTTCTGAATAGTATATTTTATTGATAAAAGGCCTGAAAATAGGCAACTTTACATTGGATGCAACTCCTGAAAAGAGAAAGTCGCGCAAAAAGACAATCACAAGGAAAATATACAAAAATGTCGGCAACGTGGTACAGACAAGCACCATGTGACGACTCATCCATGACTCGCGTGGCTTTGACGCTTTCCGATGCTTTAACTTCCGAAGAGATTGATTTGAATGGTCTATCTTCGAGTTCTCCCTAGAATCCACTATGCTTGTGGTAATCAATGCGCAGGCCGCAGTCATTTGCTCTAAAATCCCTAATTTTTGCCTGAATCGCCCTTGCGGGTTTTCGATTCACCAGGATACCCATTTTTGCCAAAGTTGCCCTTTCAGATTTTTAACTTTGCGGGCTCACATTTTTCTTATATCCCTAATTTTTGCCCGAACCTATCCTTTTATGGTTCGCCGGGATGCCTCATTCTTGCCTGGATACTCTTTTTCTTTCCAGCGAGCTTTCTTAAGCAAAATATTTTTTGACCGCGTCTGCGTTCACCGGGGATGTAAAATCTTCGCCATCCATAGTTGACAGCAACAAGGCCCCTCCTGAGAATGCTTTTCTTACAACATATGGCCCCTCGTAGTTGGGGGTCCATTTGCCCCTATGATCATTTTGTGGTGGGAGAATTCGCTTCAACACTAAGTCGCCTGCCTGGAAGCTCCGAGGTCGTATCTTCTTGTCATAGGCGCTCTTCATCCTCTTTTGATACAAACGACCGTACGCAAGAGACGCCAATCTTTTCTCATCCATTAAACTAAGTTGATTCAACCTGTTCTTTACCCATTCTGCTTCATCTAGTTTGACATCTGCCAGTATTCTTAGAGAAGGGATCTCGACCTCTAATGGCAGAACAGCTTCCATGCCATACACCAACGAGAAGGGAGTTGCCCCAGTTGAAGTACGCACCGAAGTGCGGTATCCATGTAAGGCAAAGGGCAACATCTCGTGCCAATCCTTATAAGTTATCACCATCTTCTGTACTATCTTCTTAATGTTCTTGTTGGCTGCTTCCACGGCGCCATTCATTTTCGGGCGATAGGGAGAAGAATTGTGATGCTCAATTTTGAAACTTTGGCACAGTTCCTTCATCATCTTGTTATTCAAATTAGAACCATTGTCAGTAATGATCCTTTCGGGTATCCCATACCGACAGATGATATCTCTTTTGATGAATCGGGCCACTACCTGCTTTGTGACATTGGCATAAGAAGCCGCTTCGACCCATTTGGTGAAATAATCAATAGCCACTAGGATAAAACGGTGTCCGTTGGATGCGGTCGGCTCGATTTTTCCAATCATATCAATGCCCCACATGGAAAAAGGCCACGGCGACGACATGACATTCAAAGGACACGGCGGCACATGAATCTTGTCGGCATAAATTTGACATTTGTGGCATTTCTTGGCGTACTTGAAGCAATCTGACTCCATAGTTAACCAATAATACCCCGCCCTCAACAATTTCCGAGACATGGCATGCCCACCTGCATGTGTTCCGAAGGCACCTTCGTGGACCTCTTCCATAAGCAAATTCGCCTCTTTTTCGTCCACGCATCTTAGTAGCACTAAGTCATGGTTTCTCCGATAGAGCGCACCGTCTGGATTCAGATAGAAATTGCCGGACAATCTCCTCAAAGTCTTCTTATCTTGGGTAGATGCCCCAGGCGGATACTCTTGGTTCTTAAGAAAGTTTTGGATGTCATAAAACCATGGTTTACCATCAGGAGCTTCATCTATTGCGAACACAAATGCTGGTCTATCGAGCCGCGAAATGACAATTATTGGAGCATCGTTCCAGAAGTTAACTTTGTACATTGAGGATAAAGTAGCCAAAGCATCAGCCATCTGATTTTCTACCCTCGGCACATGGTGAAGCTCTACTCGATCGAAAAAGGGTAGCAACCTCCTTGCGTAATTCATGTATGGGACCAGATTTGGCTGGCGTGTTTCCCACTCTCCCTTGATTTGGTTGACCACTAAGGCTGAATCTCCATAGATATCAAGGTTCTTGATTCTTAAGTCGATTGCTTCTTCAATACCCATGATACATGCTTCGTACTCGGCCTCGTTGTTGGTACATGGGAATGTTAACCTCGCGGTGAATGGTATATGGGACCCATGGGGAGTTGTAATGATTGCCCCAATCCCACTACCGTATGAGTTAACAGCGCCGTCAAAGATTAATTTCCACTGGGAACCCAATTCCGGTCCCTCGCCCGGCAGTGGTTCATCGCAATCTTTCATTTTCAAGTACATAATGTCTTCGTCAGGGAAGTCAAACTTCATTGGCTGATAATCATCGACTGGCTGCTCTGCAAGGTATTCTGACAGGACACTACCTTTAATAGCTTTTTGAGATACATATTGAATATCATATTCTGTCAGAATCATCTGCCACCTAGCGATCCTTCCTGATAGCGCCTGCTTTTCGAACACGTACTTAATTGGGTCCATCTTTGAAATCAACATGGTTGTGTGATTTAGCATATACTGCCTTAGGCGCTTAGCGGCCCAAGCAAGTGCGCAACAAGTCTTTTCTAACATTGAATATCTGGATTCACAGTCTGTGAACTTTTTACTCAAGTAGTAAATTGCGTGCTCCTTTCTTCCGGTCCCGTCGTGCTGACCGAGAACACAACCCATAGAATTTTCAAGAACGGTTAAGTACATTATCAACGGTCTCCCAGCCACCGGGGGCATTAGTATTGGGGGTTCTTGTAGGTATTCCTTTATTTTCTCAAATGCCTTCTGACAATTCTCGTTCCAAACGACCGCCTGATCCTTCTTTAGAAGTTTAAACAATGGCTCACAAGTGGCGGTGAGGTGAGATATGAACCTCGCAATATAGTTCAATCTACCTAAGAAACCACGAACCTGCTTCTCGGTCTTTGGTGCTGGCATTTCTTGAATCGCCCTGATCTTCGCGGGATCAACCTCAATACCTTTCTCACTAACGATGAACCCCAATAGCTTTCCTGACCGTACGCCGAAAGTACATTTGCTTGGATTCAACCTCAATTTGAACTTCCTCAACCTCTCAAACAACTTTAGAAGATTCACCAAGTGTCCCTCTTCTGTTTGGGACTTTGCAATCATATCGTCGACATAAACTTCGATTTCGTGATGCATCATGTCGTGAAAGAGTGTGACCATTGCTCGTTGATAAGTTGCCCCTGCGTTCTTCAACCCGAAAGGCATTACTTTATAGCAAAAGGTCCCCCAAGGTGTGATAAAAGTCGTTTTCTCCATATCTTCCGGCGCCATCTTAATTTGATTGTATCCGGAAAAACCGTCCATGAAGGAAAACACCGAGAATTGTGCGGTGTTATCAACAAGTACGTCAATATGGGGAAGCGGGAAATCATCCTTTGGGCTCGCTCTATTCAAATCCCTATAATCAACACACATCCTAACTTTGCCGTCTTTTTTAGGCACGGGCACGATGTTAGCGACCCAAGGAGGGTAGTTGGCCACAGCAAGGAATCCGGCATCTAATTGTTTCTGAACTTCTTCCTTGATCTTCACTGCCATATCTGGCCTGGTTCTTCTCAATTTCTGTTTGACAGGAGGACATTCCTCACGAAGAGGCAGACGATGAACCACGATGTCCGTGTCGAGTCCTGGCATATCCTCATACGACCATGCGAACACGTCTTTATACTCCTGGAGTAACTCAATCAATCGTTGCTTGACCTCACCCTGCAACGTAGCCCCTATTCTGACCTCCTTCTTGTCTTCTTCTGTTCCCAGGTTGATAACTTCAACTTCCTCCTGATGAGGCAGGATGACCTTCTCCTCTTGTCTTAACAATCTGGCAAGCTCCTCGGGCAGGTTTTCGTCTTCTTCGATCTCTTCTTCGGCTTGAAAGATCGGATTGTCAAAGTCATACCGAGTCATAGACGAGTCTGAGTCGGTGGCATCTGAAATGAGCGACCTGCGATGATGATGATTTTATGCTTTTAAATGATATGCAAACAAAAACACAAACCACATTGCCATTTTATTGTTAAAGATAAAAGAAAAGAACAACAAGGATCGCAAAATTCTGAATGAAGAGACGCCTTTTAATTGATGATAAAAAGATTGTTCACATGCATAAAGATAGGGCCCTACAAATAAAGTCCATTATGCCTTGGGCAGAGCATATGGAAATACATTAATCAAGACAAATCAATTACTCTTCATAAGTCACTGTGATAACTTCCTCTATGCTCCAATTCTTCAAGCCCTGGCCGGGGATGCATGGCTGGATCCATGCATCCATATCACAGTCGCTGTCCCCTTCTTCGTCTGATATGGCATTAATTTGATCGAAAATGACTCCACCGCTAGTAAATTGGACAGAACCTTTGTAACATGGAGTGCTTTGTGAAGATGATCCATGTGGGTTATATCCTAATCCGAACTTATCTTGTTTGTTTGGGACGCTCACCACTTGTCCCCATCCTTGTGTTGACCCGGATTCCACCACGGCCCGTGCTTCCTTGTATGATGACATGGCAACTTCTGGAGCTTTGACCTCGACCGGTGCCTTCTCCTTGATTTGGACAGTCTCAAAAGCCTGGCACAGCGTTTCTTGGATTTCGCCGTCAACTTCCACATATTTGAATGAAGACAGATGGCTCACCATGATGTCTTCTTCCCCGCAAACGGTCACAATATTCCCATCCACCATATATTTCAATTTCTGGTGTAAAGTTGATGTTACAGCGCCTGCTAGGTGTATCCAAGGCCGACCCAAAAGACAACTATAAGCGGGCTGGATATCCATGATGTAGAAAACTGTTTCAAACACCTCTGGGCCTACTTGGATAGGCAGAGTTATTTCCCCAAAGACAGATCTTCGGGTTCCATCGAAAGCCCGCACAACCAAATCACTGGGCGTACAATATAGACCCTGATGATCGATCTTCATCAATGCCTTCTTTGGCAACACATTCAAAGACGACCCTGTATCAACAAGTACATGTGACATCATTGTTCCTCGACATTCAAGTGAAACGTGCAGAGCCAAGTTGTGGTTCCTCCCTTTTGGCGTCAAATCGCGGTCCGTGAACCCCAACCCGTTACCTGCATTGACATGGGCCACCACGCCTTCCAACTGATTCACGGATATCTCTTGAGGTACATAAGCATTATTCAAAACTCTGAGCAAAGCATTCCGGTGAGCCTCAGAACATAACAGCAGTGACAAGATAGAAATCTTTGAAGGAGTATGTTGTAAATGATCCACAATTTTATAGTCACTTTTTCTTATTAAGCGCATGAATTCCTCCGCATCCTTCAGCAACGCCTCCTCTCCTCTGGCCTGAGAATTCTCTTCTGCTACGACCTTACCCTTACCTTTATCAGCCCTTTCTGTGCTTACTTCGGGAGGTGCAAATACTCTCCCGCTCCGTGTCATTCCTCCAGTTCCTACCAAATTATCAACAGAATCCAACGGTGAACCTCTCAGTTCCTGCTTTTGGCCATTGCAGTAGACCTCGGCCCCATAGTTCCAAGGAATCGCTTTAGAACTTTCATAGGGTACGGGCCCCGCCTTTGTGAATATAATAGTGGGCCTCGCCGGAGGCGCAGAAATTGTAATTGTTTTGTATGGGATGGATATGGTGGCCACCTCATCCTTATCTTCGATGACTACCTCTTCAGCATTTTTCTCACAGATTCTATCAAATTGTAACAAACCGTCATCCATCATGTGCTGTATATGGTTCCTTAGGTTCCGACATCCTACCGGACAGATCATACAGTCTTCGCAATCCTTTCCGCAGCCTGGGAATACCCCTCCTTCTAACAACTTGTTTTTCACGAAACTTAACGGCGTCTTCAAATCCTCTACCCTGGATACCAAGTTCAGGCCTTCCTCACTGTCAATAGCATTTACACCGCCACCCTTACCATGGTTAGGCATGGGATTTCGATCCACACTTGGCGCATCCTGATTGAAATTGATAGCTTTACTATCGATAAGGTCTTGTACCTTGTGTTTGAAGGCTTTACAGTTGTCAATACTGTGGCCGGGGGCGCCAGAGTGGAATTCACACCTAGCGTTGGCGTCATATCCAGGAGGTGGTTGGCCAGTTAGAGGTGCCATTGTCCTTTTCTGGACCAACTGCAGTTGAATTAAGTGTTGTAGCAGCTGAGCGTATGGCATTGGCGGTGTGTCAAAGTGTCTATCCGCCACCCTTCTCCTATCCTGGAATTGTCTTGGTGCATAATTCTGTTGTTGAGGTCGCTGCTCCTGTTGTTGACGCGGCTGTTGCTGTGGAGGCTGTGTTGCTGGGATGGCAATACTCGCTACTTGTGACGGTTGCTGGTAATACGGTCGCTGCTGACGCTGATCCAAGTATCTCTTTCGGTTGTTAAAGCCGTACACTGCATTTGTTTCATTATCCTTTTTCTTCGCACCAAAAAACTTTCTCCCACCTCCAGATGAGGTCCCTTCCGCTGCTTGAATTTTCCCCAATTTTATACCGTTTTCAACTCTTTCGCCCGTGATAATTAAGTCCGAGAAGCTTCCTGACATGTTAC
The DNA here is from genome assembly GCA_963859935.3 of Lathyrus sativus. NCBI lineage: Eukaryota > Viridiplantae > Streptophyta > Magnoliopsida > Fabales > Fabaceae > Lathyrus > Lathyrus sativus. The sequence continues at coordinate 313,783,127 of OZ012739.1, forward strand.
TCACCAACTTCTCGTAGTAGATTCCGGGCAACGTGGCCACGAATAGATCGATCAGTTCTCTTTCCACCATAGGAGGTTGCACCCTAGCGGCAAGCTCTCGCCACCTCTGGGCGTATTCTTTAAAACACTCATTGCTTCTTTGGGATAGATTCTGCAACTGCACGCGATTTGGTGCTAGGTCACTATTATACTGGTAATGCTGGACAAAGGCCTCTGCTAAATTCTTCCAACTTCGAATATTGGCAGGCTCCAAACCCATGTACCACTCCAGAGAAGGTCCTGACAGACTATCTTGGAAGAAGTGCATAAGCAACTTCTCGTCATCAGAGTATGCCGACATCCTTCGAAAATAGGAGCGGATATGCACCTTTGGACATGTCGTTCCTTTGTATTTATCGAAATCTGGCACCTTGAACTTTGGAGGAATCCTAAGTCCTGGAATTAGTCCCAGATTGGACATGTCAAGTCCCATAGTGTTCTGGCTTTCCAGAATGCTTTTCATCTTTTCTTCTATTTCGTCAAACCTTCTATTGGTGTCGGATTGTAGCCCTCCCCCAAGGTCTCTCATGGAGAAGATGTCATCCTGTTCATCTTGGTCCCATTGGGGATTCACGCTAGTAGGTATGGCGCCTGCCACAACCGGGATGGGGATTCCAGTTTGTTCTCTTCCGCCCGGAAGGTTGACTATGGTTGGGCCACCGTTGACCTGCGAGGTTCCACCATTAGCAGGAGGGGGAACAGCAGCAGCCCCGCCGTGCAAGACGCCACTTCCATCCACTTGAGCTATTAAGGGTTGAACCAATGTCCTTAACTGGTCCTGTCCATTGGCCACCCCCTGCATCATCTCCATGAATTGCGCCATCTTCTCACGAAATTCCAAAAGCTCGGCTTGAACCTGATCCATAATTCTCTGCTGATTTCCCCGCGTGTTGTAGGAGTGTTGAGAAGTCAGCTTGCTCTTCCTCTTTCCCTTTCTTTCTCTCTGAAATGGCAAGCGGTGTGAGGTCGAGTTTCAGGGAATGCAAAATGATGCGCCAGTTTATGCGAATGCTCAAGAGACTTTCGAAACCTATGACTATAACCGGTATTATAGAATTGCGAATGAACAAATAATAAAGAAAACACAATTAGACCAAAAGCAAATTCTCATTAATTTGGGAAGATTCAATACAAACATTTGCTGACTATGTCGAATAACAATTCTCATTACAAGGAAAACACTAAATGACCGGAAATCAAGAGTACTAAAACTAGAATTTCTCCTTTTGGAGACGCTCTTCAAGCTTCCTCGTCTCGAACATGAACCTCCTGACCATTTGGTCACAGAGCTGGATAAAGTGGTGAACAGAAGGGGGAATATCATTTCCTTCCAAATCTTGAATGGCGCTCTCTAACCTCCATGGGATATCATGGATCATAAGGTTGCAATACTCCACCAAATTGTTGTACCTAGCATGGCACGTATCTAGAGTCGACTGGTAATAACAAATAGAATCCACATGGGTGTCCAGCAACTCATTAAGCTGAGCCTCTTTCTCGAGCCACTGCGCACCGTCTCTTTGCAAGGCCTCAAAATGATTCCTCCACAGAAGGGCTGTCTCTTGGGCGGTCTCCAATTCTTGACACTTGTTATTCCACACGTCAGATGTGACATATGAACCCCTCAAGGCCTCCTCTTTGAGTCTTCGTTCACTTTCCGCTAGGGTCAAGGCACTTCTTAGTTGTTCCTCAAGATTTCCAATATCAGCTTCAAGGTTCTCTCGTATTTCCTTTTTCTCGGCAGAGGCAATCTCAAAGAAGTGCCATGCCCTATCACAAGAAGCTTTGGTGTCCTTCAGGCGCTGCCGGAGAGTTGTTAATGATGCGTCAGCCCCTTCGTAACCCTGTTGGTACCTGACTCTCAGATCCGTTTCTAATTTTAGCTTCTTGCTACTCTCAGCCGCTTGATCCTGTTCAAACTCCACCTTTCTTTTGTACTGACCGTTCTCCACATTTGCTTGGTGGACTTCATTCTGAAGGTCCTGATTCTCCTTAGTCAATCTCTCCACTATTAGCTTCAATTTTTCGTATTCTTCTATGGGTACATGAGTGGGAGCAGGAGGTGCTTCTCGCATAGAGGGCTCTAAGGGAAATGGCAACGACTTTTCAGCTACTCTGGCTAATAACCACCGGTTGTATGGCTCCTTTGCCACACAGTTCTTCGCTTTCAACTCCTTCCTTCCCTTTGTATGAATCTTGCCCCTAGCCTTAGCAATCTTCTTGACAAACGCAGGGTCTTCTGATGTGGCTAGCAGAAAGAAACTCTGAACCTTGTCTGCTTCGGGCTCGCCCTCCATAGCATAGCCCAACTGACGTAATGCCATGACTGGGTTATAGTTAATACAACCGGCCCTACCGATCAAAGGTACATTACTGAATTCTCCACAACTGAAGATGATTTCCACATCATAGTACTCATGAGAGTACCAAGCAATATCACTAGCTTCCAGAGACATGATGCGCTGAGACCATTTCAACTCCTTCTTGTTTTCCACAAACGGTCCTTTCTTGGGCAAATGAGAAGCATACCATTTGTACAGTAGGTGAGAGCAGCATTGGATCGTTCCCGCCTTCTTTTCACTCCTCCAATGAATAGAGTGATAAACATCGGCGAGGAGTGTGGGGATGGGATTCTTCTGCATAAAGAGAACAACGGCAGTGATGTCTATGAAATTGTCCACATTTGGAAAGAGGACAATCCCGTAAATCATCAGAGCGACACTTATACCGAATTTTTCCCAATCTTCGTCAACCTTGTACTGAGCGGCCTTTTCTAGCAAAAACTTCAATGGAAAACCCTGAACACCCCCTTTACTGGTTAGACCCTTCTTGACTTCTTCTTTGGTCATATGAAGAGCAAGAGCAATGACAGCAGGTTTTGGTTCTTCTTCCAAACCTGTATAGACAAGTTGGTCCTTAATCTTAATGTTCAAAATGTGAGAATATTCTTCCAAGGTGGGAGCCAACTGGTAGTCTTGAAAAGTGAAACACCGGAGAGGCGCATCATAAAATTGAGCCATAGCGTACAGGGCCCAGGTATCAACTCTGGAGTGGAGAAGATCAAGCAGTTTCCCATATTCCCCTTGAAAGTTGATCTTGATAACTTTCGGCACGTCAATCAGAAGGTCTTGAATTGATTCCAATTTTGGTTCCCTAAACTTTATGGAATTTGTGCTTCTCTTTCTTATATCAGCCATTGAGTTCACCAATACCTGAGATAATCATAGCTTCTTAAGTCTCTTGATATGCAAAATGATATGTAATGCAATGTCTTATGAATGCATATGACAATGGAACAATAATAAGATCAACATCACAAATCCTGCAAGGCAAAAACACAAGGTATCTTTCCATCGGGTGAGCAATCTACTGGTTCGAGAGGGCGTTCCAAAAGGCTTTTCAAACAAAGTCCTATGCACTAACCCTCAAAAGTTTCCCATCATAACGACTACTCGTAAGACGGTACTCCTTTCAAAAAGGATGAACACAGCGTCATGTTTTAGTAACCTTTGGAATAAGGTTCTACAAAGGTCCTCAGAATCGCGGACTCCCAAGTTGAAGATAAGAACGTCATTACGACTACACGTAAGACATAATTATTCCAACGGGGTCTCATCTGAGCGGTGGAATTCGATCCAACTCAACGAGTCCTAAGTCTCGCAAATCAGAAAGAAACCACCTCCTAACTTAGTGCATACTCGAAAGCTCGGGTAGAAAGCTTTATCCTCACAAACCAAGCCAAATGAACCCAAGAAGTTAGAAAGAACATCACCATAAAACAAATAGCAAAACAAATAAAAGCACGAATGCGACAAACAAAATAGGCGTGGCTCGCTAGGTGTTCCCCAGCAGAGTCGCCAGCTGTCGCTACTCGAAAAATGCATCGCGCAACGACGGGGAGGCGAAAAGGATAGACAGAAGAGTCGCCACCGAACTTTATTTATCCCATTAGGGGAAAGGAAAATATCGAGAAAACCTTAAGAAAGAAATGGATAAGATGGTCTCGCGACCAAGAACGGGTTCGGAAGCCGGTTATGCGAGGGGAAGGTATTAGCACCCCTCGCATCCATCGTACTCGATGGGAACCTTTTGTTTGTCGACGTGATTTCATTTGCTTAAATATTATGCTATAAAAAGAGTGTTTCAAAGGGGTAAAGGGAAAGGTTTAGAAACGGGGAAAGAGAGGAAACAGGGGGAATTGTGCTCGGCAAGGATTGTGGCCCTTGTGCCTACGTATCTTTACTTGAACAAAGTAAAGAATCAGAGCAGCCGTAGTTCGGCCTACGGTGTGTTGATGTTTTTTATGGATGATGCTATCATGCGCATTCTAGCAGTTAGGTGTTTTGCTGCTCGCTCGTTGGAGACTTAGGCGTTACCTGTTTGCGGTAGAACGGACGTAACATACCCTTTTGAAAGATTGATTAGTTTTCGCCACGCGGGGCAAGAAGTCACGTTTGATTGATGAGATTGTTTTTAGGGGGGGGCGAGACAGGTCCTCAGATAGTAACCCCTACGGGTAGTACCCAATTCTTTGTCTCAAAGTTTTTGTTGTAAAATATGTGTGGCGAACGTAGCGTCTTCGTATTGAAAGACGAGTATCAAGACCACACACACTACAGTGAGTATCCTGACACACGGAGAGGAAGAAGACTACACTCAATCCTCTCTCTTTAATTCAACACAAAGAGAACTTCATTCTCTTATTAAAGTGTTTTTGGTTTTGAATGGTAAGTGCTTTGCGACAGAGAACCCTACGGTAAACGTCAACACTCGGGATAGGAGAAGGCCTACGCCTAACCACTCCACGACCATTCAAGTTTTTGTTATGAAAAAAAGAAATTGAAAATGCACTCGGTGCGAGACCGAGGTTTTTTAGGTGACAAGGGTTGCGGGAGGAAGTTGTGAAAGGAAATGGTGGATAAAGTCGCGTCTTCGTATCGAAAGACGAGTATCGAGACCACCCTCACTACAGTGGGCGTCCCAACATTCGAAGAAGAAGGGGTCTACACCCAACTCTCTCATTTAATTCGATACAAAGAACTGATTTTTGAGAAACGTTACAAGATACAACGCGAGCAAACCCTAATAGAGGGTCAACTTTCAAATAAGTCCAAGATCTTGAAAATCGTCAATGATTTGAAATGTTGTCTTATTAAATGAAAAAAAAAATTAAGATTATAGTTAATTTGCAAAAAGAAAGGATCTAAAATAAGTAAGTATTTAAAAATATATTGATTTTGGATATTATATAGTTAATCAAATAAATAAATTAAATGAAATTAAGAAAAAGGCAAGAGGTGGGAATCGAACCCACCTCCCTTTGGTTCAAAGTCAACAATCCCAACCACTAAGACACCAGGCGCGCGTTTGACATGGAATAGGGAGGAAAAATATAAAAGAGTAGAAAGGAAATATAAAGGAAGAAAATAAAAAGAAAAAAAAGTGGTTTTGGTCCATGGCAAGACTCGAACCAAGGTGTACAGCATTACAAGGCGCATGGTCTACCGCTGGGGCGGTGATACTTCCAATAACCAAAGTGGAAACAGAAAGATATATAGTAAACATTCATAAATTGCTGGACCAAAAAAAAAAAAGAACAACACAAAGGCATAAGCAAAAGCCAATGAAAGCAAATCGAAACTCCACGAAACCGAGTAAACCTGGAGTCGTGTAAGGAAACTCAGCGGCCAAAGAAGTTTGAGAAACCTTGCTTGAAGCTGCACACAGTTTTCTTTTAGAGGAGCTTCACAATTTTCTTCTGATATCTTGTCCAAAATGTGGCCGCTAGGGTTTTCTTTGGCTCCTCATCTTCCTTTTATACTCTCAACTCTCGAATCCAAATGCCTCCTCTCTGATTTTTCTCTCGCGTGGCTTTTCTCGTGAGGTACAGGCTAGGGTTTGTAGTGGCTGCTGTGCTTGCCCAAACTGGTGAAAGAGGCAGAGAAACACAGGGCTTGGTACTCTTGTGGTTGGCCTTGAAAAGGAAAGAGGTAGTACGCTCCAAAACTTGTTTCACCATTTCCCTCTTATCTTGCAATTTCAAACACAACTCATCCAATACACCTCTATCATCAAACCTAAAGAACAACAAATTGATCCTTGCGAAGAGGTGATTAGGATTGAGCTTTATTTCGTTAAAAATGGTGATGTCTTGCTCTATCCTCCCTCCTTCACGCACAAAATGTTTTGCTTTTCATCTTCTGCCCAGCCACAAACAAAGCAAGGTATGTCATTAAACTGGGGTGGGATAATCAACGGATGTATCGCCACCCCAGTGGTTAAGTCATGCGCCTGTTTATTCTATGGTCACGAGTTCGAAACCTGGTGGGAGCAGAATCCACCACAATTTTTTATTCATGCGCCCTTTTGTTCCTTTCTTAATATGTATAGTTTTCCTTTCATATTATTCTCAAATGCGCGCCTGTAGCCAAGTGGTAAAGGTGAGGGGTGTGGAGCAAGAGGTGGTGGGTTCAAACCCCACCTTGTGCACTTGTCTCAATTATTTTACTTAGGAAAATGATCTCCCTATTCTCCATATATTTTGAATACACATCCCTTTCCTTCTTCTCTTTTTTCATATATCCCTGTAAAAGTGCAAATTAAAATATGCTATGTAATGTTTTTATGCCTTATGTTGATGCAGATGAAATAAAACATGTGCCAGAGTGGTTGGCCAAATTTGGGGTACAACAAAGACTTCCGTTGACTTTTACCTTTCTTCTTGTCGAACTTACCATCCTTTCGCAAGAATTTTCCCTTAACGGCCAAACCTTCGCCCACCGTCGAAGGTTTATGCTCCTTTCGTTCGTTCAAGTCCTTAGAATACAAGGATGATTGAACTTCTTCAAAGGTTAGGGACTCCCTTCCATACAAGAGAGTTTCTTTGAAGTGAGCATGTGTTTTGGGCAAAGCAAACAGCAACAACAGTGCTTGATATTCATCATCGATCTTCACATCAATATTTTCAAGATCAAGAATCAGCTTGTTGAACATATCCAACTGCTCAGCCAACACTTTGTCTTCACTCATCTTGAATGAATATAAAGCTTGCTTCAGGTAGAGTCGATTCACCAGAGATTTGGTCATGTACAAGCTTTCAAGTTTCACCCATAATCCCGATGCTATAGTCTCCTTTGATACCTGTCGAAGAACCTTATCACCAAGGCTCAACAATATTGTGTTGTGGGCTTTCTCGATCATGCCCGTCTTTTCTTTTGTCGTTAACGCAGCGTCCATGGCTGCCTCACCCTTCAACGCTTCCAAACACCCTGCTGAACCAATAGGGCTTTCATCTTCAAGCGCTACAGACCGAAGTCGTTCACTCCGGTGAACTTTTCAATCTCATACTTTGTTGAAGGCATCTTCTCCACGCTCACCGCACCAATTTGTTGTGAATCGGATACCTTATAACAAAGTATAAACGGTTTCTTAATGATCAAGAAACACACAAGGGTTAGGCTTAACAAAGAAAACAAGGTAAAATAACAAGGAACAACAAGGATTGGTTATTAAACTGCTATTCTTTCCTTTCTCTTTGAACAAGATTACAAGTATACAAGAATAACAAAATAACCTCTCTCCCTTGAAATTAGGATTTTATCTTCCTATTTTTCCTTATGCCAAGATTGAGAAACTAGCATCCTATTTATAAGAAAAATAGCACACTAACCTAATGGGCTTTTTAACAATTACCCATTACAAGTCAACTTAGGGTATAAGCTAACTTAAACAATTTGGCTTACAAGCAAGGCCCAATTCAACATGCTAACAACCCTAGCAATATTGACTAATGCATGTTAGAATAAACTTCGACTACAACACGCATTACTCGCGAACAGACTTCGACCATACTAGAGTTCTATCCAACATCTCACAGTGTTTTACTTAACTTGGTTTCTTACTTACTTTGACATCTACTTTTGTTATGTGTTCACTTAGCATCGATAGTTATTACTTCAAAATTATGGGACTTTTCGTTTATTATTTTGATATACATTTTTTGTCAATGGTTTGATGTTTTGATTGTGAATGTCTGTCACTTGAAACTCAGGGTGAAAAAGAATATTAGAAAGTATTTTTCAAAAGAAAGCCACGTTATAAAATATATAGTCATAATTTAAAGAAACATAGGTTACATCAACACTTCAAGCCAACACTAAAAGGTATTTTCAGTTTAGAATTTAAAGAGACACGGGTTATATCAGCACTACATAGCATAAGATTGGCCAACACTACAGAACAAATTTTTTGTAGTGTCTCTAGGAGCAATGGATTTATCCTCCTTGCGATAGTACTATCTCCCAATATCTCCGCTTGTTCATCTCGCACTGGCTGTCTATTACTCTGGTATATGATGACAATATGTAAGTTGAATTTCTTATAAATATATCTTATAACAAAAAAAATTAGTCAAAAAATATGTGTCCATAATTGGCATCAAAGTTGTATAGTAGGTGTAAAAAATCACACTAAAATGTATTGTATGTAGTTATGATTGCATATGATGATACTATATATAAATTGAATATGAAGGTTGATAAACTTACTAATTAAAGATTTTGAAAGACCTCTTTAAAGACAACGTTGGTGGTAATGTTGAGTGACTGTCTTTCATCATCATGTATTAAGATCTTGAGACCCTGCTTGCTCTTAACTCTGGAAATCGCCACATATAGTTGGCCATGGCTAAACACTGATCTAGACAAGTACAACCCGATGTAGTCGAGTGATTGACCTTGTGATTTATTGATTGTCATAGCATACGAGACGATTATAGGAAATTGTCTTCTAATAAGTTTAAATGGCCATGGTGATTGAGACAGAGACAAAGACATCTGTGGAATGTAGATCCTGCTTCCGATATTCTTCCCAGAAATGATCTTTGCTTCAAGCACATGATTTGCCAGCCTTGTGACAATTAATCTAGTACCATTACACAATCCTTCTTTTTGGTCTAAATTTCTTAAAAGCATTATCGGAGTACCAATCTTGAGTTTGATTTTATGGCTAGGAAGACCTGATGTTGTTAGTGAGCTCAAAAACTCTGGGGTAAGTTTTTCAAATGCTTCACTGGTATTAGCTTCTGACCGATCTATAAAATTTGAACTTAAATACTCCATTTCTTCACCTATAGTGTAACAAGATATTATTTGAATGAACATAATAAGTCTTGAACAAAATAAGGTTGATATTAAATAAACATAACGAATCAAGAAGTATCTGGAGCCAATTGTAGGACATATTCATTTATTTGATCGACAACATCAACTTTTGATGCTAAAATGGCCCTAGATTGCAAAAAATCTTCATTCTTGTGATTTTCCATTAAATTTGGATATGTGCTTTTCACAATTGCTTCAATAGGATCATCAAAATTGGTAATCAATAATTCACTTGGAATATCTATCTCAGCATAACCATCATTTGGCTCAGAAATTTTTCCATCGCCAATATTTAATATCCATTGTGAGAATTCATTGAGTTCTACAGTATCGGAACTTTGTGGCCCAGCTTGCAAACGCATATTTTTTGTTAGAGTTAACACTTGACAATGATCCCAAATATATGATGCATTAATTGTTGCATGGACGATGTCCAAACGACTTCCACTTGGAATGACGGGTAGAATTTGCCTAAAGTCTCCCCCAAACACTACTACTTTTCCTCCAAATATTGAAGTGCTTAAACTCATTATGTCTTTAAGAGTTTTGTCCAATGCCTCAAAACAAAATTTATGGGCCATTGGAGCTTCATCCCATATTATGAGTTTTGTTAGTTTCAGCAACTCTGCAATTTCACTTCCTTTTTCTATATTGCAAGTCGAGCAATCATATGTAGGAATAGGAATTTTAAACTTTGAATGTGCAGTACTTCCTCCTGGTAATAAGAGTGATGCTATTCCACTTGATGCCACAGTCAATACAATTTGACGTTGAGAACGTATGGCTGATGCTAAGGTTTTCCACACAAAAGTTTTTCCAGTTCCACCATAACCGTATAAGAAAAATACCCCTCCCTTTTGGTTATTGACTGCTTGCATAATTGTTTCAAATATTCCTCTTTGTTCATCTATAACAAAACCAAATTCAATTTTTAATACTTGACACAGATTTGATAGTTAGAATAGTGAATGGTTGTTAGTAAACAAATAAATAACCTGTTAGAGAACTGTACAATTGTTGGAATTGTTGTTGTTGAACATCTTGATCATAGTCACGTTCTTCATATATTAGTCTATTTCCTAATTGATCCGTGACATAATCTTTTGGATATGGCATTGACGGATATTCCTTCAGACTTCTTTGGTTTGTTTGCAGATGTTTCTCAATCTCAAATAGAGATAAATTTTGTATCTCTTCACAAGTTGCAAGTCTAAAAATAAGACAAACCCACATTCCATAAGTATTGTTATGAAGTGCTAAATTGTTTAATCTATGAAATAAGGTTATTGAACCATACCTTGATTGGCAGCCAATTTCCTTTGATCATAAAGTATTCCACCAGACAACAATTTCCAAGTTTTATTCCACACTGAGTCTGGTCTATTAATGGTATTTGACAGGAGCATAGTAATAAATAACTTCCTTAAGTACTTTCCAGAACCCCACTCATTTGCTTCTTTTATGGCCTCTATATTGTTTCTATCATCTTCAATGAAACCCATTGCAAAACATGCTTCTCCAAATGTTTTATATTTGATCTGATTAACAGTTTTAATATCTTCATAGCTGCGCGGTCCTTTAACAACAGTTAGCATCATTCTTAAATAAAAAAGCTCTCCAGTACTTGGAGGAACCCAAAGTAGCCTCCCTATAGTATAACCTCTCCTACGCGGTTTCCATAACCGTTTCCCCTTGTCATATACAAATTTAGAAACAAATTGAACATAAGTCAAATTTTTGGCTTGAGGATAAATCTTGTTTGCTTGCATCCAAGATGTAAACATCGATTCAGTGACACTTGGCTTCAACAACACATCATCAATATGCTCACAATCGTTAAAGTAGACCAATTGCTCTCCTGGAATATGAAAAAACAACCTTTCAACGGCTGGTTTTCGACCATGTATTGGAAATGAAAAAATTCTCCAACATGCTTCAGCTGGTGTCACATACCTACAATCAATATACTGTTTGATCTCATCAATGTTACCACTTTGAGTTGAACCGATGCCTTGTGTCGTATCAATAACAGCTGTTATTCTGTCGTAACCTTTACTTATGTGCTTGAATAAGTACTTTATTGATGTGTTTTGGTTACACCATTCTATGTTTATATGTGCCTGGTACTTCATCAGCAACATAGGATTGTATGGTACAACATTTTTGTTAGTGAGCGAAACTCCATTCTTGACAATTGTGTTACCGTCGTCTCTTCGTCTATAGACTGGATAACCATATTTGTCGACAATTGTTGAGTTCTGACACTTCTTAGGATAATATTTTGAGCAATTTCCATCTTTCATGCAAGGTGATGATTTGTGAGATAAACCACATGGACCGTGAATCATGTAATTTTTAACCAAATTATATAACTCTTTCTCATGTTCCTGATTCGGTATCTCAGCTGAAATGATTTTGTCAATATCATCAGGGGCAGGGTATTTATTTGAAGGATGTAAAAATATTACTATGTGCGCATGTGGTAATCCCCTCTTTTGAAATTCAATGGTGTATATATCTGAAACAAAATTTTAATAAGTTTGTTAGTTAATATAAACAATCAATGCTTGTAGATAAAGTTATATAAGCATGTTCTGTGTATTAACAATAATAAACTTACATGCAAGAACTTTCCCAAACACATTTTTCTTGGTCAAATCTGAAATGAGCTCGTCCAATTTCATTTTAAATATCCTTGATATTATATCTGGACGATCATGTGCTTTCAAATTTATTGATCCTAGCACTCTTTGTATTTCTGGCCAATTGGGATTGCAGGTAAATGTAATAAAAAGATCTGGAAAACCAGCATAGCTACAAATTGCCATTCCATCAAAATATAACTGATTCATGTATCTACGACTTCCCGCATGTGTTTCAGGTAATATTACTCTTTTTCCTTTATTTGACCCTTGAGTTTGGATTTGGTGATCAAATTCATTAAGACTACGATATTTAGAAACTCGTAGCTTGGATTGATTTTTCCTGAGCCAATTGAGTCTTCCAGACTCCACCATAGTGAATCCATCAACTAAAAATTGTTGGTATAGTCTTCTTGAACATAATAGAGTTTGTGCTTCCTCTGCTCTAGATTGAATTCTAAAAGCAAGCCATTCTCTTATAGTCAGCCAATTCCTTTGTCTTCTCTTAGAATTTTCTATATCTCTATGAGCCACGCCACGTCGGTAGCCATCTTCACCATATGGAAATATTAAGGGATATTGGTAAGATAAATAGCTAGCATGAAATTCATCTATTCTTTGAAGTTTACCACATTGAGTCTCTATTATTATATCTCTTTTTGAAGCAGTACCAACATCACCAACAATAAGAGCAGCTACTTCAGACACATTGGGCTGATTGGATATTCTACCATCAGTAATTCTCTCAGAAATCAGCCTTAGCTTCAAATTGTTCACATTACCTTGATTCAATCTTTCTCTTACCATCCGAAAAGACTTTGTATGTGTATTATGTTGATAAAGCATTTCAGACAATTTGCAAACAGTATTTGGGTCAATGTTGTTATTGTTCCTATAAATCAAATCAGGAAAAGAGATTGGCTCTAAAGAATGGTTTAAAAATAAAGCTTATGAACAAACTTATCTTTCTAGTTAAATGAAGTATACTACCTTTGTACCAAAATATAAGATCCTCCTAAATTGTCTCTTATTATAAAATTCCTTCAAACTTATTTTATGATAAACAAGCATGTACATACCTTATCCCTTGAAGTCTATTTTGTATTTCATTTTCTGTATCATAAATGTAAAGTTGTGCAAACTTTGGTGATTGTTCTGGCATAGGCAGTAAACTTCCTATTCTATGACATGATTGACCTTGTATTCTGATTGTTGGTGGCCCTCTAGTATTATTAAATTTGTTATCGAATTTTGCTCCTGGTGAAGTAAATGCAAACATCATGTTATAAACTCTGATGTGCTGTTGGAAGTTCTTGCTAACTGATGAATCACGATCAAATAGAAGATGTTGAAGAAATGGAGGTGGTGATTTCAAGAGTGGAAGTTGAACCTTTCCATTTCCACAACATAGTTGGTACTTAGGACTTGCAGCATGTTTATGTTTATTCATTCTTTCTTGGTACCACATTTTTGCTCCACAATACTCGCACTCAATTAGTGGATCGCCGACATCATAATAACCTATATAGATTAACACCAAAATAATATCAGTTATACCATTGTATTGTTGTGCACTTTATATAAATTGTTTTAAACTACCTTCAGTAAGAATGCCATAACCCTTAGATTTGTAATTTGTATGCGTTTCTTCTTCATCAAGACTCGAGTTGCTATGATCATCACTTGAACCTGAAGAGTGTATTGTTTTGTTTTACACTGGATCAGTACAAAAGTAAATATATAACCTACTTTATTAATAACTTATATGATATGATTGTTATTTGTACCTTCAGAGGAATCATAGACATTTTTTTCCTGCACATGTCTATCTGCACTTGATGTATTCCAATTTATGGCAGTTGGCAACTTCAGGTCTGATGAAGACGAAGCAGCATGGGTATTGATATCTACAAACTTGCTCGTTAGATTGACACGCAAGGAATCAATACCAGCCACAGTTTTTTCCCTCTGATATGGTTCTAGGCTAGTATTTCGCTGAGTATACATTTGAAAATTAGTGTTGAATCTGTTGATGCTCCTATTGTTATTCTGATTGAGCTGATTCTGCTGATTCAACGTTTGAGAAGCTATTTTAAACTGTGAAGTACTTTGAAATAACAACCTTGGCTGAGCCTCTTTTTGATTTTGACAACCACTACTTTTTTGATGCACCGTCTTATGTTTCTTTGCATTTCTTTCTTGCAGGAATGTCTTTCTTCTCAACCGCGCTTTTGCTGCATTAGGTTTTTTGTCGGTGTTCTGATACGGATCCATTGGTCGGAGAAATTGTGTGCAAAACTAATAACTAGTGGGATGGTGAACTGATTTATGAAAGGTAGTTATAAAATTGTGCTTTTTTGCAATTAAACTTGCAACAGATTCTGAATAGGTTGTTTGTGAAACATGCATTTGTTGCAATTAAACTTGTCTTTTTAAAAAGCTAAATAAAGTTCAACTATTAAAGGGAATTTTCAAGCCATGACAAATAAAATAAGATTCTCAGGCATAATGAAAGGTATGACATTATTGATGCACACTGTTGCTCCGTGATAACCCTGCATAGGGACTTTCACAGAAAGATTCTCACACATGTTGGAATGCTTTCAAACAAAGGTTCTCTTGTAGTTCTGCTCAATGCAGAGATTCTATAAAAGTTCTCATTACTCATTACCTTATCTTAACGGTGAAGCACACAAGTTCTCTATTTCCAATCAAATATTTTCACATTTAAGAGAAGAACTCAACCACTAATTTAAGGGATTTATATCCCTTCCCATTTGGTTCAATCAATTTATAGTACACGTTAATAAACACATACAGTGACGTCTATATCTATGTGTACGCGTAACTTGTTTATGTTTTTTTGATAAAATTATCTATTAAATACTCATGTTTTGTTTGCAAAAGGAGATAAGGATACTCTCAAAGGAAATATACTAAAATCTCTTCTTTTTAACCTCTCTTTAAAGGAATCTTTCTAAGAGATGTTTTGTCCGCATCAAATAGGAGAGAATGTGAATCTATGTGTTTAACATGTTTTGATAACGACAGAAAGAAAAGAAAGAAAAAAAAGTAATGGTTGATAAAAGTTATCAAGTGAAGAAAGAAAAAAAAGTAATGGTTGATAAAAGTTATCAAGTGAAGAAAAATATTGAAATAAATCAAGAAGGGGTAAGTTTCTCTTGATTGGCCTAAAAGATTCATATGCTAAAGAACATCGTTATGAAATGATGTCATATTCTAAAAGCTTTGAAGTGATCCTTCTCTGCCTATTTAGCTGATTTATAAGATCTTATGTAATATTAAGTGAGTAGCTCCCAAAGTAGTAAGATAATGAACACATACTTAAGATTTTTTCTAAATGTTATATATTTTCAAGACCTTCTTAAAATGGTTCTGACCAATATGTAATCGATTACGAACTATACTTAAGTTATTATACATAAATAATTTGGCCTATAATTGATTAAGGATCATATCTAATTTATTATGGGGGGAAATTCTCAATAATCGATTAACCAGCCTTCTAATCGATTATGCTCCTGATCTAGCAAATTGTTTCTTATCTTACTATATCATAAACGATTAGAGTCCTTATTGACAACTTCCCTCGCTAAATCGAACCTTCAATTTCATCCTTCACCTGGATGCAATCCTTCATGTTACGGTCTTTGGTTGAGTGGTAGAATAAGTACTTTGACTTGTATAAGCTCGTACGTTCCTAGACTTTCTTTGGGAATTCCACCTATTCTTCGTGAATCTCTGTGTTGGCTCACTTTTAAAGGATGCAATTTTTGGAGGTGTTTATAGGATTGCAACAACGGTAGTTGGATAAGGGTGACCTTTTATTCTATTTGTCAGGATGCAACTCTTTCTTTATGTCCTCATCAGACATTTTATCTACCTTAGTATTTTTAGAATCTCCATAATATATCTCCCTGCTTACCGTTAAAGTTTCCTTGTATATGATGTATTTCTTTGCTCTTTCGAGCAAGTCATTGAAGATCTTGGGATCCTTTATAGTCTTTAAAAGATTTGATCCTCCTTGAAGTCTAAAACTCAACAAGTTCTTCTTTAATTTATCTCTAGTGTCCTTTACTTGGACGACCTCATTTTGAATCTTTCAGTGTAAAACATTAATGATTCATCAAATAGGATTGTTCCCAAGATATCAACTAACTTTGGATGCATCTTAGCGTTTGGGTAAATCTCCCCCAAGTTATCTACCCTTTTCAAAGGGAGAATGAACAATTTTTATTTCACCTCCCCTTGGTGTCCTAAACGTTTAAGAGGATATACTCTATTTTGATGTTGTTGTTAGAATATATTGTTCGGTCATATGTTCCCAACCTTATTGGTTTATATAGGTATCTGTATACCGAATAATTGTTAATCTTTTTTGAGAATGTGCTCCTTCTCAGGGTATCGTCTTCACCACATGATTTCTCAGAAAAGGAAGACAGTGTGAAGCCTCTATGACACATGACGTGTTCACGATGATAATCATGGGGTTTAAAAGGAAATTGCCTTCATGATCATGGATTTAGGTCTGTTTGGGGTGTGTTTTTGGCTATAGGATCTAGGACATAAATCTGACATCACATCAACCAATTTTTATCAGTGTAGAAGGTGTTCCACTCGTCCAAGAAGATTATGCCTTGATATGCCCTTTGAGGTATTGACAGTGGTATCTGAGGATCGAATTCGGCCTCCTTATCCCCTCAGTCATTCATTTTGTTACTCGAAGGCTACGAATTGCATTTGAATAGCAACCAACAAGGATATCATCAAATTGTTTATTTTGTAGTTTATTGTCGGGGTTGTTGGGATCTCATTGTCTCTGGTGAGATTTTCAGGTGGAGGTGGTGTAGTTTTCTCACGTGGAGGATCTATGGAAGGTGGATGTGCCATAGAGAATATTCTATGAATAATAATGCGGTTAGCCCGTCTGGGGGCTCTTGATACACTCTAATGACTACACTAGTAACATAAGAGCATCCTTAAGCCGAGGTGGTGGTAGCTACTTGCTTACTCTTGTTCACAGTGAAATTTATGTTGGATGAAATTGTAGAAACGTTGGAGGATGATTCCCACAAGTGGCAACAAATGATTTGAAATGACCTTTCTAATTCACGTGTTGTTGTAGAATTAGGAGCTAACGATGATCTCTGAGAACGATCTCATACTTTCATTTGATGACATGAATGTATTTCCAAATACTTTGACGCTCAAGTTAGATACGATTGTTAGTGTTAAGTTTTCAAGTTAGTATAGTATGTACTTGAGACAAATTCATCTTCTCCCTTTTGTAGTGATGTCATAGGATTTATAAGGACATAAGAACTTGTGTTTGTTAGGGTTGTCTTGAGGATATGTATTAAAAGATCTCTAAAATTATTATTTGGCGGTCTCTAAGATCCTATCTTCTCTGATAAAATGTACTTCTAGGACAAGTCCATTTCAAAATTACAAAGTACTAGAACTTTCTTTATTAACACCTATCTTTTATGGTGTTGACGTTGATGTATCTAGGTGTCTGTTTGATCCAGAGAGTTTGGGTGTTTAAGACCTCAATCTAATAAGATAAGAGAGTTTCTTAATCCACCCATTGATACTCTTAGGCACCTAGAGAAATTCATTTTTATACCTCTGCTTCCGGAGATACACATCTAGACGCACCTTTTTTTTTCTTTACGCTAGATGCTTCCGGAGATGCATCTACGAAAAAAGTTCCGGAGATGCATCTCTGAAATCTTATCAGAATAATTTTTTTAAAATCAAGTTTTGTTGGTCGCAGATGAAAATTAACTGGTACAGATGAATATAAAATGACATACATTCGTAAATATAATAATATGACACACACACACACACACACACACAGATATATATATATATATATATATATATATATATATATATATATATATATATATATATATATATATATATATATATATATATATATATATATATATATATATATATATATATATATATATATATATATATATATATATATATATATATATATATATATATATATATATATATATATATATATATATATATATATATATATATATATATATATATATATATATATATATATATATATATATATATATATATATATATATATATATATATATATATATATATATATATATATATATATATATATATATATATATATATATATATATATATATATATATATATAAGAAGTAATATGGCACATCAATGTCATAAAAAATACAGTACATCTAATACACGCTGGTGGTCAGACCCTTCAGGGAAGAAATTGACGGCAATGCTTGCCCGCCCCATCTCCACTATCTCACGACAGCGAGGCAGGACATCCTGAGTGTGGTCCAACTGAGAATGTTGCTCCTTTAAGATCTCCTGATGAGCTGGTCTAGGTAGTGATCCCTCGGCAGTGGGCACCATTTATGGGTGTGATACGGTGAAGAACCACATGATGTAGCCATCAACGCAGCTCCAGTCTGTTGGCGCTCTGGTCACCCGAGTCTCATCAGGTACCATGTGGCTCTAGTAGCCGACATAGATCTTGTCTACCTGCATACGAGTCAAGCCGGGAGGGACGGAGACAGATGGATGTTTGGGAATGTTTGAGTGTAGTCGAACTGCCGCTGACGTGCTCGGGAAAATATGGAATATTGATGGTCGAATTTCATGCCAATCATCCTGAGAATAGGGAGATGTCATCAAACAGGCATGTCATACGATGATCAACATAGACTTCGTATTGGATGTCCTTAGCAGCCATGCAATCAAGATAGACTCTGTAAGGGTCGACCGTCTAGTTCCCCCTGAGCGGAAGAAAGGCACGGGCACGCGGCATCTGCTTTGTGTAATCAGGTACACTCTCCACCCGACGATCATGGGAAAGTGCTGGAATATCCAAGTCTGAAATGAAAAATAAAAACATCAGGATCAAACATTATCTCGAGTATAGAATGAAAAGAAATGAGAAAAAATCAAAGGATATAAGATTGTTACCACAAGTAGTGCCACGTTTCCTGCCACAGTCTTGGTCTTCCACAGACATCCCTCTCCCAGCCTTGAATATGTGTAAGCCAGGGTAGCCGCCCCCCAGTTGTACTCATGGATCCGTGTGGAATCCAAAAAGTACCCCAGGTAAGCGACATCCGTATATGTGGAGGAAGTGTCCACAAACAGCTGAGTGTCGACTAAAAATAGAAAATAACATCTTCGCACACGCTGTCTTTGTATCTCAATCTCAATTGGATCACCATCTGCTTGGCGTGCAACAAAAAACTCCTCACCAAATCTACGGGTGAGAAAGTAGAACTTGACATGAGCCTCCTAGTCTTATCCACCTCCTCCAGCGCATCTAGTGGATCAGCCCCAAGCTCCTTGGCCAACATCTCTCTTGCATCCTCCTTCGTCATCCTACTGTGACGGAGGAGGGTACCCCTGATCGGTATATGTAGCAGAAAGGAGATATCGTCCAGTGTGATTGTGAGCTCGTCGTGCGGTAGATGGAATAAAGACGTCTCAGGGTTCCATCTCTCCGCAAAATCCATCAGCATCCTGTTGTGGATCACGCTCTAACCGATCTCACAAAGGTCCTTCAAACCAGAGGCGGTAAGGACATCCTGGAACCGAGCCTCTTGTGGCTACTCCAAAGATAATATCTTCCGCCAGTGGTTATAGAACTTCTATGGCTGATGATTCTGAAAATTTTCCATAAAGAAACAATGCTAATAAGAAACAATTGTACAAATTATAAATTTCCAATGAAAAAAAAAGAAACAATATGAGTAATGTTACCTCTCTATATCAGACATGTCTGGCAGTATGGTCGGCGTACCCTGCCAGCAGGGATATATCTGAGGGACCCCTTGGGAAACTCCCAGGCTCATCATCGTCGTCGTCACCAGCATCCTCCGATGGTG
Organism: Lathyrus sativus; assembly: GCA_963859935.3. Taxonomy (NCBI): domain Eukaryota; kingdom Viridiplantae; phylum Streptophyta; class Magnoliopsida; order Fabales; family Fabaceae; genus Lathyrus; species Lathyrus sativus. The sequence goes on from OZ012739.1 coordinate 313,802,912, forward strand.
GGCCATCACCCTTTAGAGGTGACACTGAATCAATATCAGAAGGAGAACCAGGACTATCTCGACGAGGGCTGCGGGAGGATGGGGCATGTGATGAACCCTCAGCTGAATCCTGATGCCTCCGGGATGAAGAAGTGGATGATGAGGTGAGATAAGAGGTCGAGGGAATATTCTGGACATGTGATGAAGAAAGATGTGTCTCAACTGTATCGGCCTCGGTAACGGTGGCCTGACTCCGCTCGCGTCTCATAGATGCATGTTGTGAAACCCGTCCAAGACGCAATCTATCTTCTCCGTCTACCACAATGTCTGCAAGGTATAACCAATAAAGAACAATTAGATACAAATAAATTAAAAAACAAAAAGTAAAAATAAAATAAACATTTTTTTTACTTTCGGATGTATACATGCGGAAAAATTCAGAATTTAGAAAGTTCGACTTGTTCCGGAGCTGCATTTACGGAATTGCCCCAACGTTAATTTGTTATGAAGATGTAGCTCTAAAACTTCCTACAACTCCAACAGCAACGTCAATGGCGTCCTACACCTAAGAAAATCAGTTTTTTCAACCCCTGCTCGTCTATTTCAGCCAACAAACAATACCTACATTGTCTCTAAACTATATTTCTAAAACTATCTAACGATTTCTACCCCTAAAACTATATTCTAACTCGTTTACTGGAAATACTCGAAAATACATTGGAAACTCAAAAATTTACCGATTATATCCAATTTTGAATGAGTTGGAGTGTCTTGATCATTGAGATAAATGCTCCTTGTCGAACTTGATTGAAAACAATTAAGTTTAGTGGAAAAAGTTTTTTGAGAATTGAGAGAGTTTAAAGAGTTTGAGAGTGAGAAATTGAAAATTGAAGAATGAGGGAGGAGAATGGACTCTGGCGCGAACGTATTTTGATTTGTTCCGGAATTATATAAACGGAAACATTCTGTAGATGTAGTTTCGAAAAAAACTAACGTTGAGTAAAAAAAAATATACGTGCGAAGATACATCTCCAAAAATAAAAAATATTTTTAAAAGCACACATGATACTTAAAAACTCCAAGGAGTGGAATAAATCATTCTTTAGATCCAAGATCCTTAGAGCATTCATTAGGTGTAGATGGTTTTTAATTGTCTCCTAGATCCGTTGGACTAATTTGATTGTCAATGTAGGTTATCTACAAATTAAACATTTTCTTTACCAAACATATATTCCGTATTTTCTTTACCAAACATATATTCCGTTTTTACTTTTTCTGCATTAACAACAACGTTATTAAATTAAATTTGTATTCTTCTAAGTATTTAATCAAGTTCTATAGTTATATTAATACACACTCTTCAATCTTCAACAAACTCAACAAATATCATTACAATAATAGAAATAGACTGAGACAAAGAAACAAAAAAAATCAATCGATTAAAGTAAAAACATATTATGATTACAAAATCATTTCGTTTGAATATTTTTATTTGATGTTAACATATATTAATTTCAATTTTTTTCTAACCAAAATCTATACTTTTTTAAGTTCTTTTGCATAGTAAAATATTAATATTTTTAAAATTGATAGTTAGATAAAAAATTTCATGTTCAATCTTATCACTCCAAATATCGAAGAGAAAAAAATGACCTCATATTCCAAAATTCTATCGAAAGTTAATTAAAATTAATTACATGCTCATTACTATTTATTGTCAACATTCTTCCATTAATACCCTTGACACCTAAAACAAATATGCATAACTAAAGGTTATCAATGTAATTAACATATTCTACTCATTTACATGGCTGAAAACTTCTTCACATCCACCTGTCCTTCACCAATTGGACTAAATTAATATCAATAGGTTAAAAACATTTTCCCACTCTTTTCAATTAATACCTCGCTTCATTGACAATATTTCCCTGCTTCCTTTGTTCTTTCTCCCTGCACCACGACTTGCCACAACCAAACCATTTTCTTTCCCTTTGTCATCTATCCGCGTTGAAACACAAACATACAAATAACAAGGTTCATCCTTCGACAACTTTTTTTCCACTTCCTCGCGTATGCTGTCGTTCAATGTTCGACGACTTTTGTTCAAAATTCTTTTTCCATTGCGACTGAGTTTTCCATTGTTCATTAATGGTTTTTCACCAATGTAACAGTTGATTATCGATTTTTGCTTATTGTTCTTCATTATGCATGACGGAAATCGAAAGTTTCGGTTTTCCCTTCTTTCCGTTCATATTTATATTTTGTAGGACTTTGAAATCGTTTTGCTAATGGTTTTGGGAAGACTATTTTTTGTTCAAGTCCTCATGTATGCACCCGTTTCAACATATGTTTTTTTAGATGCTTTTTTGAAATCCTGTTGTTTTATGTTCATCATTTTTCATGTTGTTCAAGATTTATTGTTAGCATTCATGTTTAAAGATAGTCGGGTTCAAGTGCTATTGTTAGAAAGCATGTTATTTAACTATGAAAAAGGTTGGTGTGGTTACTCTTTTTTTTGTGTTGTTGTTACTTTTCAGATTAATATGTCTAGGGCACCCATTATGATTGCTGATTTGAAGATAGGTAACAACGTATGGAAGTTGTTGCTTGTGTCATTGATTTGTGGATCGTGAAAGATCGTAACGGACAACAGCACTTTGAAGGTGTTCTCCAAGATAGCAAGGTATACTTTATTGTTATAGAATCTTAATATGTCATGTTACTATTATTAAACTTACAAGGTGTCCTAACTCTTCATTTCATTCATAGTGTGACAAAATACACGTCGTCACTCGCAATAGGGATTTCGATTTATGGAAGTAGAGACTACGAGAACATCAAACTGTCATGGTTTATAATGGTGACCCTTTAAACAATGATCTTGCCTTGAAAGTATATGACAACCCGTTGAAGCTTGTTTTCAATGGTGGTACCATTGTAACTATGGTTGACATGCCGGAAATACTAGCTTACCAGTTTTGTTTCAAACCCATTGTTGATATCTTACACGGAGGAAAAACAAGCTAATAGACAAGGAATTTGCATTTCGTGTGAAGTTTCAACCGAACTATAAGCAGGCATTTGTTGTCAAGATTACTGAGGATAAAGAGGTCATAAAGATGATCAAAGAGGTCATTCATCCAATTGAGGTATGGTATGAAATGAGGCATCAAAGTTTAATAGCACATAAAAAGTGTTCAGGATTATACTGATCCTACAACATGCTCTTGTGTAGGAAACTTCTAAAGCTGCCATGAAGGCCCCTATTGCAAAAGCAAAAGAAGTTGTTCTTAACGATCACATACCAGACAATGAAGTATTGACTCCTACTTCCCTTCATACAGTAAGTTTATTTACAAGTCATATATGTCTTAACATATGTTGCAACTTACAAGTCATAATGCACAAATAACTCATACATTGCACTTGCAACTTCTAGCCAACCATGTCTGCTTCATAAAACTGGAGCGGTGAAGCATATTCAAGTAATACCCCTTCCAAGAGGTTGTCACAAGAACATTCTATTGAAGACCTTGGAACTTATACTTTCTTGTCACCCAAGCAATCTGCAATTAAGAGTGTGAAGCATGCAAAGATAGAATGAGCTCTTGGCTTTATCTGAACTTATTTTGGTACAACAACCTGCATATTATGTTGCTACTTTTTGTAACCTAATGTTATTGACAACAAACAATTTCAAGATGTATTAGTCCTTTTATTTTGCTAATGTTGAGCTTATACTCCAAGACTTATTGGGCTCTTCATGTGATATGCATGACTCTATTATTAATGTGTAAGACAATTTGTTATGATCTTTTTTAATGAATGTTTACCTTTAATATCCCACTACAACAAGTAGCATATTCAATAAGTATCCATTAAGATACCTTCAAATAGTAACATTGGTTCATTTTAGTTTGTCCCCTTTACTGTGATTAAAATGTTGATGCAAAACACCACAAAATTATAGTTTATATTTTGTAATCATATTTACTTTAGGTCAATTGAAGCAAGTTTACCGGTCTGTATCATAAGTTTTCAACTATTGCAATCCATTAGAATTACAATTTAAGGTAACCATAATTGAGAAATGCTTTAGGTTGTCTTTTTTGTAATCCTGAATCTATGGTAAATATAAGTGATTTTTCATTTTAAACCATGACAGTTGAGACAGCAAAGCAATGGATTTAGTTTTGTACAATAAAAGAGGAGAAGTACCAACTAATGAAATAATACAAATATGGTATCTTTGAGATCCTTTTAGTTTTAAATATATTTGCTGTGATTTATTACATAATGCAAGAAATACATGATGTCTTTATAAAATATCATGTACTCCAAGAAGTCGTGTCTTTTTCTTAGGCATCATTCCATCATAGCTGTGATTGTATTTTGTTTTATTTACATATTTATTGCCTTGAATAAAACAAAACACTGCCTGCAATTTTTCTACTAAACTACACAACCTGTACAGAAAAACTTATGGATTAATGGTCTGCTTTAGCTTTATGTCTGACATAAAATCATTTCCAATTTTAAGGTATTTGAAGGGATGGAGCTGTTGTGAAACAACTTAATTAATTTTAAGGTTGTGGACCACTTTGAGTGTATGCTATGTGTGGAAGATATTAAACATTTTAATAAAAAGGAACCATTGGTTTTAAGACTACAATGCACTGGGAACTGCTCCAATCCACTGCCCGAAAAACCAGTGACAGGCTGCTATGACTTGACTTCTTACCTTTTTTCAGCTACATCAATATGGAAGACAATAAAGCCAATGGTTTGTTGTACTAATTTTTACTATCTTATGCATAACACATGTCTGTAAAGTAATCTTATGCGTGTTTTCAATGGTGTATATCTTAGAACCATGTAATTCCTCCCACAACTTTACAAATGGTTGCATCTGAATTTTATTAAACTAACTACCAATTCATTCTCAACTAGATTGGTTAGCACAACATTTTCTACTTCTTGGAGGAAATTCAAAAAAATATTAGAGCCTCTTTGATATTGATTTTATTTTCTGCAGGAAAGTGAGCTTTTCCTGCCATTGTTAGTCTTCATCCTATGAGTGCAGCATAGAACAACAACTATTCCCACATTAAGGTAAATTAATTTCTTGAACAAGCATCATATACTAATCTCCATCATTATGTTTGCACTTTCTTTTTCATGATGCAATATATTCTTACATATGGAGATTAGTATTTGTATAATATTCATTGTTAAAGAAGGATCATTGGGAATATGAATGTGAGTAATAAAAACAACTTGGCTAACTTACATTGGTATTAAGTGAATAGGAGTCTGTCATGTTTTTGTGACTAATACCAGTTTGACATTTGTGACTAACTTTTATACTCACTTCCATGGTTGAAAGAGGTCATATCTGGAGATTAGTACTTTCAGAATATTCATTGTTAAAGAAGGGCCATTGGTCATATGATTGTGAGTAATAAAAACAAATTGGCTAACTTATGATGATGCTTAGGAATAACTCCATTGCAATGGTATTAATTGAATAGGGCTCTGTCATTTTTTGTGAGTAATACCAGATTGGCATTTGTGAATAACTTTTGTACTCACTTCCATGGTTGTAAAACCAATATGAATTGCACTTAGATTTTTTGTGAGTTTTGCAAAATTTATTGACCAATGACCCTTATTGAGGTTATCTTGTAGTGTTTTTGGGTTATACATATTGGCACAATCACTATACTATGTAATGAAGCCATTGATGTTACTATAAACTTCAGCTTTTTTTTAAAGAAGGATCATTGGTCATATGATTGTGAGTAATAACAAAAAATTAGCTAACTTATGATTATGCAATTGGCTAACTTATGAATAACAACAACTTGGCTAACTTACATTGGTATTAAGTGAATAGGAGTCTGTCATGTTTTTGTGACTAATACCAGTTTGGCATTTATGACTAACTTTTATACTCACTTCCATGGTTGCAAAATCCAGTATGAATTGAACTTAGATTTTTTTGTGAGTTTTGCAAACTTTATTGACCAATGAAGCTTATTGATGTTATCTTGTAGTGGTTTTGGGTTATACATACTGGCACAATTACTATATTATCTTATGAAGCCAATGAAGTTACTTTAAACTTTAGTTTTTTTTGCCCCACATTATGTGACAGAGAAATGGTGAAAGGTTTAATAGAAAGCTTATTGATGTTTATCAGAAACCATGACTGGTGCAATTTTATATAAGATTGATTTGTGCTTATAGTGAGTTAACTGTAATAGAAACATATTATGCATGACATAAGAAAAATTGTTAGATTCGTCGATTACTATCGAATACTCCAATGACTAATGTTGCATTTACAATAGTTTGTAGCTCTACATTAACTTTCTCTTGTCTGTTGCTTCTAATTTTAATGAATCAGTCTTATCATTCTTCAGTTTTATGTTTTCAATATCTAACTAACATTAACAATGTTATAGGCCAATTATGCATCAGTTGTCTAAGGTACATGACTATTCCCAGCAAAAGAGTGGCACCAAACGAGCTAGAATGCAAAGATTTACTTTGCTAAAAGCTAAAAGGGCAAAGAAAACAACTAATACTACAAATCACCCACATACTAACAAGCAAACTTATTTGACAAGTGGTTGCATTCCTAATTATAGAATTCTATTTTGTGATGTTACTCCACCTGTTTCCAACAGTCAATTAATTGATAAGATTGTAAGTGATGGTAAGAAAATGAATGCTATATTACATGGGATTATGCCATCACCTCCAACACATATATGCCGTACACCGCACACAGTATTTAATGCTCAAAACTTGGATATAAACCTTATGTCAAGGTTTTCTAATGGAGGGGGAATGTCACAAAAAGAGAATGTATTTGTCGACACCAATGCAGCAGTATAAAACTCTTCAAATATTTTTCGATACGTATTATTCTGTAATTGATTCAAGCAAAAGCTACGTTTTTTTTAATGAAGTACACTTTACAGAATTGAGGCAACATGCACTCCTCAACCTGTCAAACGTGGTCGTGGTTGTCTGAAAAAATATCTTGGGGTACTAGATCTGGCGTTCAATCTTATACAGAATGATATAACCAACCTTGTAACGCCACAACTTCAATTTACCAATGAAGCAACAAAGAATCCTGTGTAAGTTTGTCCCCATGTGTATTACTCTGTTATCTTTTTTCTGGTGTATAACTCTCCTATTAAGTTTGAATTCTTTTTCAATAGTACATAAAGAATTGCATCACCATCCATAACCGGTGCAAATATTCAATAATAGCCACTACAAATTCACAAACAAGTTGTGTTATTTCTAAACCATATCATTATAGCTACACCAGTCAATCATGTAGTCAATTGTAAGTGTATTGATTTTAAATTAAGAATGAAGTTGTTTGATGATGCGGTATATTACAATTCTATACACTTATATATGTTTATCCATGAGTGCAACAGAAATAAAATGAGAGCAACACAACCTTTACGGTTTCAAGAATCTAATGGCGAATCAAATACAATTGATGAGGAAAGCAATATTGCAGATACTATCTTTGCACCTACAGCTAGTGCTGATTGATTTTGATAGTAATGATACTGAAGACGACTCCAACGATGATCCGTTCACAGGTTTATGCCTTACATGTAAAGGTTGCTGATTTTGATTATGTCTAGAGTTGGTGTACTGCATTGCTTTATATTACCAGTTTTGCAAGGAATTTAAAAAACGTGGATCTCAACATTCTGAACTAATTCCCCATATTGGAGAAACGTTATTGAGTTCACTGTTGATGAAATATTAAACAGTAATTACTTTGGGTTTATCTCATCCTTAATTTCATCGACACTGAACTCAATCATGTTTTCTTAAATATGGTTATAGTTTGTGCTTCTTAATTAACTTGCAGTTTTTGAGTTTTAACTTTATTTGCTCCGTAGTTAATGCATATGAAACCTTGCAGGTATGTTTTTTCAATATATTCTCTCAAGAAATTGCAATCTAAGCTGCATTTTTTTCTTTGTGAGAAAAAGAGTATTCAGCTGTAATTTCATCTTGAATGAATGCGATAGCACTTGATGGCTTTTCAGCCCATAGAAAATTAAGTGCTTTTAATATGATTTTTTATGGTTGTAACGAAAGTTCGAATCAGATACAAATAAGAGTTAAATTATAAAAATTAATTAGTAAAATATTTGTGCCTTTACAGAAATTAATCTATATTTTTAGCTATGGATCTCCATTTCCATGATGTTGATTTTAATGCTTTGATATCTAACACTGATTTCATGAGTTTGTTATTGATTTTATGACAGCATATCAATCTGATAATGACTCAAATCTTGATGATGAACAAAGTTTTCCACTGTTTTCTACCGTCAACCAACCAAACCTAGATAACCAAGGTAACCAAAGAAGTTATGGCTTTATTTGAAATTCTGAAATATATTTATATTAAATTATCAAATTTTTTCTGTCATGCTATTCAACTTGCACATATTTTTACATATTTGCTTGAAATCTCTTTTACCTTAGACTTATATGGTTACAAAAGTATTCTAATTACATGCTTTATAATGAATAGAAAATGGAAATACATTAGTAAGGTATGATGATTTGAGTCACTTATTTTGTTATTGGTTTGTTGTTACTTTGAAAGGCAATAATTTTTTTTCCATGAGTATTTTGTTTGGAATTATTATTATTTTACGGGTTGAATTTTTTTCCCACTAATGTCTCACGAGAATCATTTCCTATTTATGATTTTAACATTGACTATGTTTGTTATTGTTTGTTATTAGTTTGAATAGGAAATACCATCTTTTGAAAAAATAACGACTTTTAATGCTAAGTTTTGCATATGTACATCATATAGCGATTTGGGAGACCTTTTGATTGAATGTAGGTATTGTAAGGCCATGATGTGGTATCAAGAAAGGATGCACAAAACCAAACATTTTGCGAATCCCAAATTTTTTTATGTTGTGGAAATGGTAAAGTTGAACTTCCTCTCTTAAAGCATCCTCCACAACCTTTAGCACATCTCTTATTTGATGCCAATTCCATGGATAGTAAGAATTTTCAATCACACATAAGGACATACAACATGATGTTTGCTGTCACTTCACCGGGAACTAAGTTGGGCAACAAATTTAATAATGGTCGTGGTCCACCAACAATAAGAATCCAAGGCCAAGCTTGCCATTACATTGGAAGTTTACTGCCACCTGAAGGCCAACCACCTAATTTGCCCAACTTTACATATATGATACAGAGAATGAAGTTACAAATAGAATGGACACTCTCAGGTATTCAATCATATTTTCTCTTTAATTTAACCATTTCTTTTTTTCATACAAATTACTAACTTATATATTATATTCTTGTAGAGACAAAAACAACATTCATCCTGATATAATCCAAAACTTGTCAGATATGTTGTACCGACATAATACACATGCAAAAAGTTTCTTAATGGCTATACAATGGCTTAATCAAAGCAATTTTCATAACTTGAAACTCAAATTAATAAATCCACAAGATCTACTGATGGAAGATTGTATAATCAACCAACTGTTTCAGAAGTAGCTGCTTTAATTGTTGGTGACATAGACACTGCTGAGGAAAGAGACATTATAATGCAGGCCAAAGATGGAAAACTGCAACGCATTGATGAGTTTCATCCAAGTTATTTGGCATTCCAGTATCCTTTGATTTTTCCTTATGGAGAGGATGGTTATAGAGATAACATTGCACATAGAGATCTTGATATTTTTTATGACTCTCAGAGGAACTGGCTTACTACTCGAGAATGGCTAGCATTTAGAATACAAAGTAGGTGTAATGAGGCAAAAACTTTGTTATCATCTAAGAGATTGTTCCAACAGTTTTTGGTGGATGGTTACATAATGCTTGAAGGAGAGAGATTGAATTGGATCATAAAAATCAATCTAAGCTAAGAGTATCAAAGTATACAAGTCTACATTCAGAGCAAGATCAAACACAAGGATCAAGCATAGGAAAAAGAGTTGTTTTACCATCATCTTATGTTGGAAGTCGGAGATTTATGGATCAATTGTATTATGATGGCATGGATATTTGTAGTAAGGTGGGATTTCCGGATCTTTTCATTACTTTCACATGCAACCCAAATTGACTGAAAATTCAAAGATTGCTTGGTCCTCTAAATTTGAAGCCACAAGATAGACCCAATATCATTGCAAGAGTTTTTAAGATGAAGTTTGATAACCTTCTAGCAGATGTGACCAAAAAAGGAGTCTTAGGCAAAGTTCTTACATGTAAGTTTACTATGTCATATCAATTGATTTAACTTACTATCCTTTAACATTATCTAGGCATTTCAAGCTAGACATGACATGTTACAACATATTTATCTTACAATTGTTAGTATTTCTAGATATGTATACAATTGAGTTCCAAAAGAGAGGTCTTCCGCATGCGCACATTCTTATCTTCTTGCATCCATCAAATAAATATCCTACTCCTAAAGACATAGACAAAATCATTTCTGCTGAAGTTCTTGATCCTCTGAGTCAACCAAAACTGTATAATCTGGTCAAAACTCACATGGTGCATGGTCCTTGTGGGTTAGAAAATCCTAGATGTCCTTGTATGAAAGATGGTAAGTGTTCCAAGTATTATCCTAAAAAGTTCCAAGATGTCACAATTATTGATCAAGATGGATATCCTATTTATAGAAGGAGAGATCAGGGTAACACAATTGAAAAGAATGGAGTCACCCTACATAGTGGTCACATTGTACCCCACAACCCAAGTTTGCTGATGAAATATGAGGCACACATTAATATGGAGTGGTGCAATCAAAGTACTTCAATTAAATATCTCTTCAATTACATCAACAAGGGTTCTGATAGGATCTCGGCTGTTATCATTCCAAACAACACTGGAACCGATGGAAATATTGATGAAATCAAACAATACCTTGATTGTCGATATGTCTCACCAAGCGAAGCATGCTAGAGAATCTTCTCTTATTCAATTCATGGCAGGAAATGAGCTGTTGAAAGGTTATTTTTTCACATGGAATGAAAGAATTTTGTATACTACAAAGAATTTGAACAAATTGGAACTCTCCTTCTTAAACCAAGTGTCACAGAATCAATGTTTACTTCTTTGTTTGTGGCAAATACTCAGTATGAAGAAGCAAAGTTATTAACATATGGTCAATTTATGTCCAAATTTGTTTATAACAAGAAGAAAAGGTGTTGGAAACCGCGTAAAAGAGGTTACACAATTGGCCGAATAATTTGGGTCCCGCCAACAACTGGAGAATTGTATTATATGAGGATGTTGTTGACTATGAAGAAAGGTCCGACAAGTTATGATGATTTAAAGACAATTGATGGGTTCAAACACAAAAGTTTTAGAGAGACATGTTTTGCATTGGGCTTCCTACAAGATGACAAAGAGTTCATTGACGCAATTAAAGAGGCTTGTAACTGGGGCTCTAGAGTAGTTTTGTGCAAACTGTTTGTTACAATGTTATTATCATCTTCAATGAATCGACCAGAACATGTTTGGTTAAATACTTGGATATACCTATCAGATGGTATTCTATATGAACAAAGAATATTGTCACAAAATCCAAGTTTGATTATTATATATTTGTTGCTTCTTTGTAACAACATCTTTTCTTTTATCCTCTTCATATTATTGTTTAGAACTATGTTACTCACAACGCTATGGATTCTATACATATTCATTTTAACAAAGTATCAATACTTACTTAACTTCTACCTTTATTTGTAGAATTGAATTTTTCTGATGAAGATATGCAACAACTCACTTTGATGGAAATTGAGAAGCAATTACAGAAAAATAGAAGGAGTTTGAAAGAATTTAAGCCTATGTCATATCCAAATGATTACGTCCTTGACTTTCTTGGAAATAGATTGATATATGATTGTTGCGGTGAGAATAAGATATCAAATTATTAATTAATTTGAATCGCAAATCTTTGATTCACAACCGGTCTTAAATTTATCCGAAGGAAAGGTCAAAGAAAGGAAAAACCTAATTTTGCATCGTAAACACAATGCGGGAAAAGATCTAGGTAAGGGGTTGGTTAAGCTTAGGGAAGTTATTAGCACCCTAAACTTCTGTAGTACTCTACAAGAACCTTTTGTTTTAAAGTTTACTATTTTGCTTAATTATTTGCTTGAGGGTATATGTTAAGGGTTAGAAAGTGACAAAAAGACCTAAGGGTTAGTCCTAAGTTTACTCGCCAAGATTCGCATCTTGTGCCTACGTATCTGAGGTAGGGAATGGAATCAGAGTAATCGTAATTCCCCTTGAAAGGGAGGTTAGAAACTTCTTGACGGTGGTCAAGGTTTCGATGGGGAATAAGTGTTCTTAAGGAAGCGCTTACGTGGAGTGCGGCAACTCCTATTTCTACGTTGGAATGTTGAATTGAATTAAAAAGGGTCAGATAGGTATTCCACGGCAGGAAACCTAATACGGAGTGTGGCGACTCCTTAACCTAATGCTAGGGTAAAGGGTAATTTGGTCCACGGCGGGACGCCTATGCAATTAGGGTTTTGGTGAAAAAGTTAAAGGTGAGGACTATTGACGCGGCGGTCAAACGGTTAAACCTATTCCTTCGGAAGGATTTAACGGTAAAGAATGCCAATGAATAATAGATTACATGACAGAATTGAAATATGAGAAAGCGTAAGAATGGTAACGGAATAAAACAACAGCGACGATTGCCTCCCATAAATTACAAACCAACAAATGAAATGTGAAAAGTACGGGGAATTAGTAAATGTACAACGGCATAAAATTAAACTAAAGCAAATGGGGCAAGGTTACGAATCACATCCGCAATTAGGCGATAATTTAATTCGAACCTGAAATTGAAATGCTAGACATAAAAAATTTTAATTAAAAGAAAGTTAATTCCACTTAATGTTTTGAATTCAAGATTAAAAATTGGTTTTAAGTTAGTCTCTTATTTAAGCTTAATTTAAGTTTTTAAAAAAATGAAAATGATTTTAATTGTTAAATTCTAAAAATTAAGTTTTAATTGCAATGTTCTGAAAATATGGTTTTAATTTTAAGCTTTAAAATGTTTTAATTTTAAGCTAAAAAAATTGATTTTAAAAAAATTTGGGTTTTCATTTTTTAATAAATTTTTTTAATTAAAAAATGGTTTTAATTTTAAGAAAGGTTTTAATAAAAAAGGGATTTAATTTTTAATAAATGTTTTTAATTGAAAAAATATTTTTAATGGCAAGTTCTAAGAATTAGTTTAATAAAAAAAATTAATTTTAAATCATTCTAATTGTATTGAATTATAATAATAAGAAAATTATTATTATTATTATTATAAAATAAAAAGAAAAGGAAAAAACAAATGAATAAATTGGGGGAGGGGGTGTTTTGTATGCTGAATAGGTTTTAGGGTTTTTGGCCCTCTCCTTCTTTCTCCCACAAGCGGCGGCCATTGTTGAAGCTCCTCTGAGCTTTTCGCTTTCCCTTCTTTTTCGTCTCTGCATGTTTGTTCCACGTGCCTCCTAAAAAACAAAGAGAAAAACAGTAAATGGCAGAGAACTGCTCACCCCTTTTTTTGGGTTTGAAGCGGTTCGAATGACGGCGTTGGATCTTTGTCGCTGTTGATTTGGAAGATGATGGTAGGTGGCGATGATGAAGATCTGTTCTTCTGAGTCTCTTTTATTCCTTCTTCTTGGTTCTTTTCGGTGATGCTCTTGTTCTTCTCCTTCTTGGATTTTTTTGTGACCCTTATTGTTTGTGATTGTGATGAACTGAGGAAAATGTTCTTGATTTTGAACTGGTCTCCTTTTTGGGTTTTTCGCTCCCCCCTTCTTTGATGATGAACAAGTCCTTTTATATGATTTGCATCTGAGTTTTATTGGACTTGGACTGACTATTATTATGAATTAGGGGATGAATTTTTTGGCTGATTTGAGGAATTTGTTGCAAATCTTATGGCTCATATGTTGTTGTTGCTGCGAATTTTTATGATTTGTTGTTGTGGATTCTTGCATTTTTGGAGGATTTTGTGGCTTACATTTTGGTTGAATTGCTGGGGTTGTGTTGCGCTTTGTTTGGTTGTTGGCTGGACTGGATTTGGGGAAAGTTTGTTTGGTCCAATTTTGGGAAAGCTATTAGTGATTGTTTGGCAAAAATCATTTATCTGAAAAAGTGCTTTTTCCAAAATCAATTTTCTCAAAATCACTTTTTCAAAATTACGTTTTCTCTCTCTTGGCATGAATTAGAATAGATGATGTCGGGTCGGTGTCGAGGCCGGAAATACAAGGTCGGGAGCTGGCGACGACCTCGTCTTCGTTGCCCTCCCGACATACCCGATGATGACTTTTTACTGAGGGTATCGGAATCGATCAAAAATCATTTTTTATCAATTCTAACCGTTTAAATTATTTTCATATATTGTTGGTATTTTTGCAGGATTGGAAAAGTCGAAAGTTGGTGAATCGGACGCGGAGACGATTTTAGAAAATTAGGACTTTTAGGACTTAGGAATTGATTTTGTAAATTATAATTATCCTTGTAATATTGTAATAAAATATAGAATTTAAATGAATAAATTCAAATTATTTCTCCAATCAAATTTCTCCGATTAAAATCTCCAAATAATTCATCCGATTAAACTCAAATGAATAAATTCATTTAATTAAATTTATCCGACTAAATTCCTTCAAATAAACTCAAACAACTAAATTCATTAAATTTATTTGATTAAGCTCCTCCGACTAAAGTCGTCCAGATAAATTTGTCCAACTAAGTTCATCTGCTTAAATCCATACAAATTCATCTGATTCCATTTACCTGACTAAATCCACCCGATTAAATCTCTCCAACTAAATTCGCCTGACTAAGTTCATCTGACTAAAATTCAAACGACTGACTCCATCCGATTAAACTCATCCAAATAACTTTGTCTGATTAAATTTATCCAATAAATTAATCGATTAAGCTTTGACGTGCCAAACTCTGAATTCGACAATTAAGCATCCTGCACGATTTAAACCTGAAATAACTCCTGAGTTCCAACAAACCCCTTTGCGAATTAATTAGTACCCAATAATAAGGTCAGTGAATATGGCCTCGCATGGATAAGCAGAGAAATTCAATTAAGCGGCAAAACGAACTGTCTTCCGTATTGAACATTCAAATCGCATCTCAAATTATTTAACTCGGTAACCTGAATCAACTTGGCTAATAATCATGATTGAACCCACAAATATTCATTGTAGACTCAACGCAAACTGAAATTCCACTGCTTCTTTAAAATCGACTGATGACTAGCAGAAAGCAGGAAAACATATGTCTGTCAGAATAAATTCCGCAAAGCAAATTCTCGCACCGATTTAACCTGAATCCACTGATATCTCGATACATTCAGCTCCATATGGTTTAAGAATAAAACAACATTTCTGAAATCCCACTGAGGACTGAATCTCGGCTCTTGAGTAAAATATGTTGTATCACGAGAAATCTGACATCAAAAACTGTCGTAAAATTCAGCTCATCCTCAAATAAATCACAGGACTCGAAGATGGAAACCCTAATCGTTCGAAGGATTCCTAAGGACTACTTAGCTTCATGAATTGTCGGCAGACTACAAATTAATGACCATTTTTCCCTTCACCAATTAAATCGCCCACATTGTGATTTTTCCTGCAAAACCAACAAACTGAGCAAACTGGTTAGCGGTTAGTTACAATGCAATGCAGAATGAGATGAAATGCGAAATGAACCAACTAATCTAAGGGTAAAATTTGGGGTATTACAATGATGAAAGACAATATGATCCCTCGGTTCAAGAAGAAATGTTCCATACTATATTTCAATCATTAACAGGTATTGTTTTTATAATTTGACCTTCAAATAACTTATTGAAACAATATCCGAAATTTAGTGCACACGCTATGTTTCTTCGTAATATTATGCTTTTCTTTTATTGCCTGGGATTAGCCTTATAAGGAAGTCTATAATTATTAGCACAAAACTACATAATTATAAATTCTAATCACATTGATATGGTCATTGTTGTCATTATGTTCACAAGAACTGAAAATTTCACAGATTTGATTATTTAAATTGTTTTCATGATGCAACTTTATTGGTGTTTTGTTTTTTATTGTAGACGAGCAGCTTAACATCTTTAAAGAAGTTATGGATGTTGTCACAAATCAAAATGGTGGTGTTTTTTCCTATGGTTATGGTGGTACAGGAAAGACTTTCATGTGGAACACATTATCTGTTGTTCTGCGTTGTAAAGGAGATATTGTGTTGAATGTAGCATCTAGCGGAATAGCAAGTTTGTTGTTACTAGGAGGAAGAACTGCACATTCAAAATTCAAGATTCAAGCTCCATGTTTGGAATCTTCTGAAGGTGAGAAAATACTTAGAAGGGGGGGTTGAATAAGTATGAAAGATTAAGACTTAAAAATAATCACACAATTATTTTTATCCTGGTTCGTTTAAACAATTACTCCAGTCCACCCTTCCTAGAGTGATTTGCCTTTCTCAACAAGGACTTAATCCACTATTAAATCAAACTGATTACAATAGTAACACCTAAGAACAACTTGTTCTTAGTATTCTCAAGAGCTACTGATTCCAACTGAATCCTCTTAAGGAAAAACCTTTACAATCAATGTAAATTAAATACAAGAGTATTAATGCTTCTATAAAGCTTTTATCACAACAGTGATTTTTCTCTTAAGTTTAAGTACAAAAGATTCTAAGAAGAATATGAGATAATGAGAGCTTAGAATGATATAATTTCTTTTCAGCAAATTGTGTAACTGAAGAATGTGGTGGAGTTCTCCTTTTATAGGCAGCTGATCCAAGGATGCTGAGCGTTGAAAAGAGAGTCCCAAAAAGGTCTGAACCTTTTTGTCTTTACATCAAGTGACCTTTCCTAGAAGTAGATAACACAGAAAAATCCTTTTTGTCTGTGTAATTGTGTCTAGCACAAAAGAGGAAAGAGACATTGATTTTCTCCAACGGATATATTCTTGAAAATTTCTTCTTCAGTTTTCAGCAAGTTCTTCAGAGTCTGAATGGATCAGAGTCTTCTACTGATATTCAGAACTTTGCTGTATCAGAGTCTTCTGCAGCATGAGTGCTTTCAGCGTGTTGATCATCAGAGCATATTTGACACAGAACTTCAGTACAAGGCAGCGTTGGTACTTTCAGAAACTTCTGTAGAATTATGCTTTGAGAAACTCTTCAAACAATATTCTTCTTTGCTTCAGATGCTTCAGATGCTTCAGCTTCAGATGCTTCTGATTATCTTAAGATGCTTCTGACTCAGAATGTTCTGGAGCTTCTTGCTTCAGATCCTTCTGGAGACTACGCTCAGGATCTTCTGTAAAGAGCAATCAGATTCTTCTGTAAGATGCATCTGGCGCTTCAGAGTCAGGATAACTTCTTGTATACAACAGATTTTCTTCTAGAGAGTTAATTTCATTTCAATCTGCAGTAAAACTCTCAAACAAATTTTAAAGTATATAATTCTTAGATATAAAATTTCCTAATAGTTACCATCAAAACAAAGAGTTATTATTAAGAACCAATCTGTGTTCTAACAATCTCCCCCTTTTTGATGATGACAAAAAGTATCAGAAATTTTATTTAACTGAACATAAAGAATTATAACTCCCCCTGAGATGATGAATCTCCCCCTGAGTTAAATAAGAAAAAGGAATAGAAACTTCCCTTTTGTCTTGAGTAATCTTCAGAGTTAGATCTTGTTTGTTCTTATAACATTTTAGGTTCAGAATGTCTTGCAGATATAAGATTCAGAGTTTGATAATAGATAAATGATCTGAGAGATTCAGAGTTTCTTTTATAGAATGTTCTTATCAAATGTTCAGAAATAGTCAAGTTAAATGTTAGATAGAATAGATATGTCTGAAGATTCATTCTGGTGAAGTTATATTAAACAGTTCAGATCTATATTTTCTCCCCATTTTTTGTCATAAGCAAAAAGTAAAAACTTTTAAAAAGACAAATAAAAGGAACAATAAATAAGATAATTCAATGGAGAAAAACTGGATTCATTCAAAATATCAGAGTAAAAATACATAGGTAATCATCAGAAGATATAGAAATAAAGTACAGATGCAAACAACAGATGCAAAAACATTAGAATGAAAAAAAAAATCTAAGAGTGTTTGGACAAAAGCATATTCAATAGATCTGTAATCTCAGAGGAGGATTGCTCTTGCTTGGACATCCACTTAGTCATAGTTTCATTCTTCTCATCTTGTTTTTACATCCATTCTATCATATCCTCAGACTTCTTATCCTGCTTAGCCATCCAGGATTTTATCTCTGACTGTCTAGCTTCCAGAGCAGCAATCTTGTCTCCAAAGTCTGGGTGTTCTGTCTTTATCTCAGATGAAGAAGTTGGAGGTTCTGTAGCCTGAACAGAGTCAATTGCCATAGGTTCTGTAGATCCTGAAGAGGGTTCTACCAGAGTCATAGTTAATGCATTAGCAGTAGATTCTGTTGAAGGTGGAGGAGCATCTAGACAAAGCAGAGGTTCAGTTTTGTTGACAGTCCAGAATAGAGTCCTTTCAGCTCTGAGCTTTGCCTCATCAGAACAGACGTTCTTCAGATTTGAAGCTACAGTGTTGAATCTATTGATGAATCCTTTCCAGATGATGTCAGATTCATTTGCATCCATTGCTTCTGAGCATTTCTTCTGAACAGTACCTAAAGACATCTGTATTTCTTGCAAAAAAGTTTGAAATAAATGATCAATATTAAGTCTGGGCAGAGGTTTTAGCAAGGTTTCCAGAGTGATAGGTTTAGGTTGGGGAGTGGGTGGAAAAAGTGATTTTTGGATGGAAATCAGAGGAGGAGGATAATATGGAATGAAGGGTATCTCAGGAGCTTTTTCTTTAGATCTGACTAAAGCATTAAGCAAGTGAGGTTTTGGTCTTGTGCGAGGGTAAACATCATCAAAAGGTTCATTGGAGTATGGTTTAAAGGCAGATTTTGATGGTTCGGCAGATGCAACTGTGTTATCAGATGCAAGTTGCAGAGCTGAAACAACAACTTTACCAGAGGTTGCAGATATTGTTGCTAAGGATCCTACATTGTTCATTGATTGAATATATGATAGAACCACAGATGGAAGAGCCTGTATGAGTTTTGGTTTCAGAGGGTTAAGGGGTTCAGAAGGTTCAACTCTATCATAAAAATATTTCAGTTTGAAACCATAAGATAGATTATGAAAAAGAGAAGAAGCTTGGGCACAAGATATACCAGATGAAGTTGGATTGGAATTGGGGATTAATAAATCAGATGATGGTGCAGGTGGAGGCATAGGATCTGGAATGGGAGTTTTAGAAGGTATGGTTGATTCAGGTTCAGGTTCAGGTTGAGGGTCAGATTCAGATTGGTTTACCTCAGAGTATTTGGCAGAGGGAGAGATAAGAAAATCTGGGTGGATTTCTGATTCTGATGAGTTGGAGGATGCTGTAGGTGTACAAGAGGTAGAAGATACTTGAAACACTGTTTTTAAAGGTGTGATTTCAAGAACTTCTGTCTCAGGGATGTGAGGTCCAGATGTGTTGATGGGTTCTGAAGGAATATCAGAAAGTTTGGATGATGGTTCTGATAAAACAGGAGCAGAAGTTACTTTTGAAGGTTCAGAAGTAACAGGTGCAATAGGTTCAGAAGGTGGATTATTTGATGGTGGTATGACAGAGTCTTTTTCTGGTTGAACTTCTGGTGATTGGTTTTCCGGATGTTCAGAGGTTTGTTGTGGAACAGATGTTGGTTTTTCAGATGGTTGTTGTTCTGATGAATGATGATCTGTTGGTTGTGGACGTGGAACAAAGTGTTTGATGTGTATTTTGGGTTGAGATGGTTTTGATATAGAAGCAGTTGTTTGTTTTTGAGGTGAAACAGAACTGGGGGCAGTAACAGAAGTGGTTTGAGTAACAGGTGGTTTTGGAACAGACTTAATATTTGAATCATTAATAACAAGATTTGCAGAAATGACAGATGATTTAGTACCTTTTACTTTAATCCTCTTGGCAGGGACAGAGGCAGCTTCTTCAGATTCTTTCCTCTTTAAGAGCTTCTTGGGCTTCTCAGCAATCTTCACCTTCTTCTGGACAGGTTCAGATTCTTCCGCAGGCTGAGTCCTTTTCCTCTGAAGTGGTACTTCTTCTTCTCCTGCATCTGGTAGTGGTTGTTTGACTAGCTGAAACACATTAGCTGGAACAGGTATTCCTTCCTTCTTGCATTCTTCTATATACATAAGCACTATGTGTCTGGGTTCTTCAGCAAAGAATAGAGGAAAGTCAGCTACAGGAACCCTCTTATTCAATTCAAACATATTCAGCCTCTTTGGAGCAGTAGTGAGTTCATCAACAATTTTGAGTCTAAGAAGACTTTTAGCGTTCAGAGGCTTTCCCATAATAAACTCTAATTCCTCTGTAACTCCAGCAGCGTACAGAGCAGTCACTAAACCATTTTCAGTAAGAAGATCTGAGATCAACCTTCCAAAGGGGATCCAAGTCCTGATCTTCTGGCCTTTCTCTTTCACAGATTCTCTAGATGCATTGATATGATTCCACAGATGCATAAACAGAATGTATGGAAGATCTACCTTGGTGCTCTGACTAAGGCAATACATGAAATAAATCTGTTCATTATTGACATAGTCTGGAGAATTGGTTGATTTCCTGTGGTGGATGCATCCCATGAAGATCTTGGCCCAGATCTTGTAATCAGGCATCAGATCATTGAATTTGTTTGAAGCTTGACCAGCAGTCATAACTTCCTCATAAACCTCATCCATGTCCACACGCCCAGCTGGCAAGTGGGAAACACCATCTGTTTCTTCATATCCTATCAATCTTCTTATCATATCCTCTGTGATGATAATCTATTTTCCCAGCACAGAAGATAAGATGAACTTAGGATAAACTGATGCATGAATCCAGAATTCTTTCACAAGGAGAGGGTAAACTGGTCCAAACAGCCTATCAAAGTACTTAACCCATCCTTGAGCTCTAATTATGGAACGAAATTCAAACCCATTATCTTCCAGAGAATCAAACTCAACCGTAGATTCACACAGAACTTCTAGTTTATCAACAGGCGTTAGAAGTGTTCTTTTGGGAGGAGAATATGGAGCAACACCCAAGTTTTCTGAAGTCACAGCAGCCATAGTATATTGGAACTGAGCAGTTGTTGAAGATGAAGACGCCATTGAAGAATGCTTTTTCAAACACTTAGGTTTTGGGTTTTTATGCAGAGAAAATAAGAGATGAAAACGCATGTAATTCTGAGAGAGTGAAAAGTGTGAAAGTGAATACAAGACAAGTATTTATACTAAACACTTAGGCACATCAACAGTCAGAAAAATGCACGTTTGGACAAGCATTAAATGAAGAGAATAAAAATCATTTCAAAACATTAAATGCTTCTGACAATTTGGGGGGAAAACCAAGATTCTTACTATTCAAACTTCACTTCAAACGTCTCTTCAGTTATGTATACGCCACCTCTTCAGATTTTGTGTGACACGTGTTTACTTGCATGCTGTTCTGAATTCTCTTAAGAAATGAAACGTTAGCCAATGTTCAGATCTTCTAAAGATGGTTAGTTCAGAGTTTCACATCAGAAATATTGATCAAAATGGAATAAATAAACAGAAGAAATACTTCAGAGTATTTAAGCATTTTTGCATCTGTAACAATTTGCTTCTGATAAATATCATTCTGGACAAAAATCCATACCAATATTTTTCAGAATAAAATTGAATCTATCTTCAACAAGGGGTTTTGTAAAAATATCTTCCCATTGATGATCTGTATCAACAAAGGCTAAATTTATGATTCCCTTCTGAACATAGTCTCTGATGAAATGATGCTTAATTTCTATATGTTTTGCCTTAGAATGTAGAATGGGATTCTTGGACAAACATATAGCAGAAGTATTATCACAAAAGATAGAAATGTTACTTTCAAAAATTTGATAATCTTCTAGTTGACTCTTCATCCAGAGCATCTGCGTACTACATCCAGCAGCAGCAATGTATTCAGCCTCTGTGGTTGAAAGTGCAATTGTGGGTTGCTTCTTGCTGTACCAGGAGATTAGATTTCTTCCTAGAAATTGACAACTTCCAGAAGTACTTTTTCTTTCCACTCTGTCTCCAGCGTAGTCAGCATCACAGAATCCAACTAATTTGAAATCATCAGATTTTCTGTAACACAAACCCACATTAGAAGTACCTTTCAGATACCTTAGAATCCTCTTGACAGCTGTCAAGTGTGATTCTCTAGGATCTGATTGGAATCTAGCACACAGACAAACACTGAACAATATGTCAGGTCTAGAAGCAGTAAGATAAAGAAGAGAGCCAATCATACCTCTGTAGAGCTTCTGGTCTACTTTCTTACTTACCTCTTCTTTGCCAAGTGAGCTAGTAGGATGCATTGGAGTCTTTGCCATCTTGCTGTCAGACATGTTGAATTTCTTCAGAAGTTCTTTAACATACTTTGTCTGATGTATGTAGGTGCACTCTGGAGTTTGATTAACTTGGATTCCTAGAAAGAATCTGAGTTCTCCCATCATGCTCATTTCAAATTCTGCCTGCATACATGTAGCAAACTCCTTTCCAAGCATAATATTTGTTGATCCAAAAATAATATCATCTACATAAATTTGGCAAATTAGAAGATTTTTCTTAATTGTTTTACAGAATAGAGTTGTATCCACTTTGCCTTTGATGAAATTCTTCTCCAGAAGAAAATTGCTCAATCTCTCATACCAAGCTCTGGGAGCTTGTTTTAATCCATATAGAGATTTCTTTAATTTGAAAACATGATCTGGAAATTTTTCATTTTCAAAACCAGGAGGTTGGTGGACATAAACTTCTTCTTCTATAATACCATTAAGAAAGGCACTTTTAACATCCATCTGATACAGAGTGATGTTATTTTGTGCAGCAAAGGAAATAAGAAGGCGTATAGATTCTAACCTTGCCACTGGAGCATATGTCTCAGTGTAATCAATACCTTCTTGCTGACTGTACCCTTGAGCAACCATCCTTGCCTTATTCCTCTCAACTTCTCCTTTCTCATTTAGCTTATTTCTGAAGACCCATTTTGTACCAATTATATTGAACCCTTGAGGTCTCTGAACTAGATCCCATACATCATTTCTGCTGAATTGATTTAGCTCTTCTTGCATGGCACTAATCCAATCATTGTCTTGCAGAGCTTCTTCTACATAAGATGGTTCAATTTCTGACACTAGTCCAAATAGTGATGCTTCAGATGATCTTAGAAAGGATCTTGTTCTGATGGGATCATCCTTCTTTCCAATAATGACATCCTCTGGATGAGAAGCTTTAATTCTGGATGATGATCCTCTGATAGTTGACTCTTCAGAAATGTTTAGATTATTCATCTGAGAAGTTAAGGGAGTAGCATCTGGAGTTGCTTCTGGTTCCTTCACTTGAATTTTGATTGCTACTGGAACTTCAGAGTCAATAAAGACTACTTCCCTATCTGCAGAGTTATCAACCTGCTTTGGCTTTTCAGAGCCAAGCTTATCATCAAATCTGACATGAATGGATTCTTCCACAATCTGTGTCTCAGTGTTGTATACTCTGTAGCCTTTAGAGCGTTCAGAATATCCAAGCATGAAACACTTCTGTGCTTTGGAATCAAACTTGCTCAGATTTTCCTTAGTGTTTAACATATAGCAAATACATCCAAAAGAATGAAAATAAGAAATGTTGGGCTTTTTGTTCTTCCACAGTTCATAAGGAGTCTTCTTCATAAGAGGTCTAACAGACACTCTGTTCTGAATGTAACATGCTGTATTGATTGCTTCTGCCCAAAAATGTTTTGCCAGATTTGTCTCATTGATCATGGTTCTGGCCATTTCTTGCAAAGTTCTGTTTTTCCTCTCTACAACCCCATTCTGTTGTGGAGTTCTAGGACAGGAAAAATCATGAGCAATGCCATTTTCAGAAAAATATTTTTCAAAAAATTTATTTTCAAATTCACCACCATGATCACTTCTGACTTTTATAATTTTGAAATTATTTTCATTCTGGACTTGCTTGCAGAAGCCAAAGAACACAGAATGTGACTCATCCTTGTGTTTTAAGAACTTTACCCATGTCCATCTGCTAAAGTCATCAACAATGACTAATCCATACTTCTTGCCTCTGATGGATGCAGTTTTCACTGGTCCAAACAGATCAAATGAAGTAGTTCTAGTGGTTTAGAAGTAGAAACAACATTTTTTGATTTGAAAGATGTTTTTGAAAACTTCCCTTTCTGGCATGTTTCACAAAGAGCATCTGAAGTGAACTTCAGATTAGGGAGTCCTCTGACAAGATTAAGTTTATTAATCTGAGATATACGTCTCATATTAATATGGCCTAATCTTCTGTGCCAGACCCATTGCTCTTCATTAACAGACAAGAGGCATTTAACATTTTGAACTTTAAGTTCTGAAAGATTTATTTTATAAATGTTGTTTTTCCTCCTACCACTAAATAGGATAGAGCCATCCTTTTGACTAATAGCTTTACAACATTTTTGATTAAAGGTAATATCATAACAATTGTCACTTAATTGACTTATGGACAATAAGTTATGCTTTAACCCTTCAACAAGTAAAACATTAGTAATAGAGGGAAGTTTACCATTTCCAATAGTGCCAGATCCAATGATCTTGCCCTTCTGGTTCCCTCCAAACTTCACGTCACCTCCAGATCTAAGTTCCAGGCTTTGGAACATAGACTTTTCTCCTGTCATGTGTCGTGAGCATCCAGAGTCCAGGTACCATGATTGGTGTCCTGACCTTGCTGCTAAGAACATCTGCAACAGGAACTATTTTGTTTTTAGGTACCCAGATCTTCTTGGGTCCTTTGGGGTTAGTAGGTTTGTAGGTTTGTCTAAACTTCTGTTTTTCAACATAATGTTTATTCTGACTCGCCTTGGGTTTAAACACATAAGTATTTTTCTCAGAGCTTGTGTGTTTAATGTCATTTAAGTGACCAAATTTAAATTGAGAATACAAAGGTGTCTTCTTGATGAAAAGTTTGTCAACAGGTTTTGGATTGCTTCCAGATGAAGATTCATATCCAATACCTCTTCTGTTGTTTCTACTAACACCATAGATCATGGAAGCCATCTTGCTTCTGTCTATGCTCTTGGTAAGAAATCTCTGAAAGCTAGAGTCATATTTTTCTAAAATGTTTTCACATGACTTAGTCTCAGATTTAGATTCTTGTTGGGTTATTTCAAAATCATTTTTGATTTTCAGATTAATTTCTTTTTGCTCAACAAGTTCTGTCTTCAGAAGATCAATCTCAGATTCAAGATTGCTTTTCAGCTTCTTGTATTTGAGTTTGATATTGTTATAACTTTTAAGAACTTCTGTTAGAACTTTTATGAGTTCTTCTTTGGTAAGTTTAGCCATTACCTCTTCTGCATCATCATCAGATTCAGATTCTGATTCATATCCTGAGGTACCTTCCTCTTGATCCTCTGTGCTGGCCATCAATGCAACATTGGCACATTCTTCTTCAGATTCAGAAGATGATTCAGATTCATCTGAGTCATCCCATGTTACCATCAGAACCTTCTTCTTTTTGTTAAGCTTCTTCTTGGGTTTTTCTTTCTGAAGTTTGGGGCAATCATTCTTGTAGTGCCCAGGTTCTTTGCACTCATAGCACACAACTTCTTTCTTGGCAGATCTTCTGTTTCCAGAAGCTTCCTTTCTATTATCAGATCTTCTGAAGTTGTTAAACTTCTTTCCCTTGTGCTTCCAGAGTCTGTTGATCCTTCTGGACAGCATGGATAACTCATCTTCTTCTTCAGAAGAAGATTCTTCAGAGCTTTCTTGAATGACCTGCAAAGCTTTAGTTTTGTTAGATTTTAATGCAACAGATTTACCTTTTTCTTTCTTCTGTCATCTTCCTCAAGCTCAATCTCATGGCTCCTCAATGAGCTGATGAGTTCTTCTAGAGAGATCTTGTTCAGATCTTTAGCCATCTTCAAGGCAGTCACCATTGGTCTCCATCTGGTAGGCAGACTTCTGATGATTTTCTTTACGTGATCTGATGTAGAATATCCCTTGTCCAGAACTTTCAGCCCAGCAGTGAGTATCTGAAATCTGGAGAACATGGCTTCAACAGACTCAGAGTCTTCCATTTTGAAAGCCTCATACTTCTGGATCAGAGCCAGAGCTTTTGTCTCCTTAACTTGAGAATTTCCATCATGAGTCATTTTTAGGGATTCAAACATATCAAAACCAGTTTCCCTGTTTGTAATTTTCTCATACTCTGTATGTGAAATTGCATTCAATAATATAGTCCTGGCTTTGTGGTGATTTCTGAAATCTTTCTTCTGAGCATCTGTCATAGATTTTCTGTCAATCTTTTTGCCATTCCCATCTGTGGGATGGACATATCCATCTATGACTAGATCCCAGAGATCAGCATCATATCTGATGACGAGAAAACGCATCGGATATATCGCTAGATTTCATTAACTTTTATCGCGCATTCACCATTTTAACGCTCGATTTCTCGAGTTTTTTCTTACTATTTTGCAGGTACATCGTTATGTGAGGCCGAATTATGAATTAAGAAGAAAAGAACGAAGAAACCACAAGAAATGAAGCAAGACAGAAGCCTGCATAAACTCTGCATAATTTGTTACGGCCACGGTCGTTACAAGGGTGTCACGACCGTGACACCCCAATTTGGGCCATCATGACCGTGAGGAAGTAGTCACGACCGTGACACTTGAAATCATCAAACAACGAGCGTGAAGACCTTGTCACGCCCGTGACAAGGATATAACTTGATTTTGACTCAGACTACGTCAAGCCACCAGTGAAGACCACTCCTCCTAGTAATTCTCCTCAAGGCAGCACGTGAGGAAGACTTCTCCCATTTTCTGCTGCCACTTCCCAATATTTTCTCAACCACTCCAGCAAAGCCCAAGAAGCAAAGACCAAGGCACCAGCCCATTGGAAGCTCTATAAATAGGACCAGCTCAGGAGAACTCAGGACAGACTTCATTATCCAAATTTCCTGCGGAAGCTCTGCCGAATTACCTTACCACCAGAATTATTATTCCAGCATTTGTTTTACTTTCTGTCTTATTTTATTTGTATCCAAACCAACCGTGTAACAATTTCCAACATTAGGGAATTGTTATACTTTTATTTGTTTCCAGCCTTCAGCATTCGTTTTAATTTTTATTTCCGCCTACTCCAAGCTTTCCGGTCTGTGGAAGAAGGAGTCTACTCAGATATTTGTTAATCAGGTTTTTCAGTTATTGCAATTTAATCTATTTATAATGTCTGTTTATTTTTCTGCCATTAGTAAGTCAATAATTAACTCTGAGTCTGATTTAACCTCGATGAGTAGCTAAATACCTTAGGGCGGTATGTAGTTATAACTAACTTAACCGGTAAAATATAACCATGGGCTAAAATAATTAATCGCTTAACATTCTGGCTGATGCTTTTTTATTGAATTCGACCTTTTCGTTACGAGAGTAAGAAAAGGGTATTAGGTTGGGTCAAGACCACGAGAGTGTGAGATTTTAACCAGATAGCTAAAGTTAGGCATTTAAATTAAATACAGCGAGAGCGCTTTAAGATAAATTAGAATTATTTAGTTTCCAAAAATTACCTCTAAACACTTATGGGCTAGCGAGAGCAGGCATAGGGCTTTAGGGATAAGATCTGATTCAAGACCACGAGAGTGTGAGTTGAGGGTATTCAAACTAGTAATCTCTACCGAATAGATTAAGTGAACATCTTTATAAGCCTAGGTTAGATTGACCCACCTAAGTTGGTATAATTACATACCGACCGTTTTAGTATTATTTTATTAAAAACTTAAATTTAATTCCGCCTTCAATAGTCTTAGAAAACCAACAACAATCGTGACAACTATTCGCCTTAGCTAAACTAGAAGTTCATCTAGCACTAAGTAACGATAGAATCCCTGTGGATCGATAATCTTAAATATTACTTCGATAGGCTGTGCACTTGCAGTAAGATACCGCTAGACGCATAAGTAGACACGTCTGTAGCCCATCAAGTTTTTGGCGCCGTTGCCGGGGATTCCTTAATTTAGTTACTAGTGCACTTAGGTAGCATTGTCTAGACTAAGGTATCAACTATTTAATTTAATCTAATCCCCGAGTGTATGCCACGTACTCGCTCCAAAAGCGAAGACTTGCAACCTCTAATCCCTGAATCGGAACGCTTCTTACACGTAAGAAGACGTATACTCGATTTTGAAAATAATTCCAACATTCCAGATCTTCAATTAGATCCGCCTGAACCAGTCGTAAAGTCAGAAAACGCAGGAATGGCTGAAGAACAAACTCATCCACTCAAGTATTACGCTAATCCTTCGCAAGGTGAACCGCATTCAAGCATTGCAGCACCGGCTATCAACCGAAATGATTTCGAACTAAAACCATCATTGATATCAGCCGTGCAACAAAATCAATTCGCCGGAAATCCTACCGAGGACCCGAATCTTCATCTTTCGATCTTTGTGCAATATGCAGATACCGTAAAAGCCAATGGAGTTACCCAAGAAGCTATTAGACTACGTTTATTTCCTTTTTCGCTTCGAGACAGAGCAAGAGCATGGCTTCAATCTCTGCCTTCAAACTCAGTAACTACGTGGGAACAGCTTAAGAAAGTTTTCTTGAACAGGTATTTTCCACCTAGCAAGACAGCTATGCTGAGAGCTCAGATCAACGGATTTAAGCAAAGAGAAAGTGAATCATTATTCGAAGCTTGGGAACGCTATAAGGATATATTTAGGCTTTGTCCACATCATGGATTAGTAGAATGGATGGTCATCCATACCTTCTATAATGGACTCTTGTACAATACAAGAATGACAATTGACGCTGCCGCGGGTGGTGCATTAATGGACAAAGAATATAATGATGCCTATGCACTTATCGAAAGTATGGCTCAGAATCATTACCTCTGGGGAAGTGAGAGAGTCGCAACTGAGAAACCAACAAAGGGAGGTATGTACGAAGTAAGTAGTATGGACCAAGTCAATGCGAAGTTTGACCAACTAAGCCAAAAGATCGACAACTTGGCCATAACACCTGCAGCCACCGTGGCTGCCGTAACACCTAACTGTGAGTTATGTGGAGTCCCAGGACACGAAGTCTCTGATTGTCAACTATTGGCAGGAACTCCCACTGATCAAGTGAATTATGCTCAAGGAAACCCTTACTCAAACACATACAACCCAGGTTGGAAGAATCATCCGAATTTCTCCTATAAGAATAACAATGCTTATTACGCACCAGGTCAAGCACCAGCTACATCACCAGGATATCAAACGACTGCTCCTAATATCCCTAGAAAATCGAACCTTGAATTGATGATGGAGAGCTTTATAGCTAGCTAATCTCAGACAAACAAGGACTTCCTAAACCAAAACATTCACACTAGCGAGCAGATTAAACAATTAGTGAGCAAGGTAGATGCATTAGCTACCCATAACAAAATGCTTGAAACTCAGATTTCACAAGTAGCTCAACAACAAGCACCTACTGCTGCACCAGCTGGAGTATTCCCTGGACAACCTCAACCTAATCCGAAAGGACATGCTAACGCTGTAATATTAAGAAGTGGCAAGGAACTTGACGGACCTACCGATCCAAGACTTGACAATCCAGCCATGTACCAAAAATCGGATAAACCGACTGAAGTGGTGAATGATCCAGAAGAAAAGGAAGATGAAAGACGAGAGGTAGTGGAGAAAGAACAACCTTATGTGCCTCCACCACCCTATAAACCACCAATTCCGTACCCTCAAAGATTAATAAGTTCCAAGACGACGGGTCAATTTAAGAAATTTGTCGAACTTCTGAAACAGTTGAATATTACTATTCCGTTTACAGAAGCAATTACCCAAATACCCTCGTATGCCAAGTTTCTAAAAGAAATCTTATCCAATAAGAGAAAGATAGAGGATAACGGAACAGTTACACTTACTGCCGAGTGTAGCGCCATAATTCAGAATAACATGCCTCCTAAGCTAAAAGATCCAGGAAGTTTCTCTATACCCTGTGTAATAGGAAAATTCGTCATTGACAAAGCTCTATGCGATTTAGGAGCCAGTATCAGTGTTATGCCCTTAACGATTTGCAAAAGGCTAGACATGGGAGACCTAAGACCAACTAAAATGTCTGTTCAACTAGCCGATCGCTCTGTTAAATATCCTGTAGGCATACTAGAAAACGTCCCAGTACGTATAGGACAATTCTACATTCCTACTGATTTTATAATCATGGACATCTCTGAAGACTCCACTACACCTATCATACTAGGAAGACCATTCTTAGCTTCCGCCGGAGCTATAATAGACGTAAAAAGAGGAAAGCTAACCTTTGAAGTAGGTGAAGAGAAAGTTGAATTTGTTTTAACACAATTCTTACAATCACCAGCTATAGAGGATACATGCTATCTAATGGACGTAATTGACGAATGTGTAAGAGAAATGGAACTGGAGGAGACCACTTATTCTGAAATAATGAAAATTCAAATCCCTCCAATTCTCGAAGATGATAATTGGCAAAAACCGTATCAGGATGATAGTCTAAGCGAAAGTTTAGCACTTACACCGGATCCCATGCCAAGTAAAGATAAACCTACATTAGGATTAAAAACTTTACCTAATAACCTAAGGTACGAATTCTTAGACGTTGAATGTAAAAGACCAGTTATAGTGAATTCCAGTTTAGGAACCATAGAAACAAAGAAACTTTTAGATGTCTTGAAGAAGTATCCAACTGCATTAGGATATAACATATCTGATCTCAAAGGAATATGTCCTTCAGTTTGCATGCATCGCATTCTTCTTGAAGAAGATTGCAGAACCTCCAGAGAATCTCAAAGAAGAATAAACCCAACCCTTAGCACTGTAGTAAAGGAAGAAGTCAAGAAACTATTAGATGCCGGGATAATATATCCAATCTCTGATAGTGAATGGGTTAGTCCAATACATGTAGTGCCAAAGAAAGGAGGTATCACTGTTGTGAAGAACGCTCAAGGCGAATCGATATCGCAAAGAGTAGTGACGGGATATAGAGTGTGCATAGATTATCGTAAACTAAACAAAGCCACTCGGAAAGATCATTTCCCACTACCTTTCATAGATCAAATGTTAGAACGATTAGCCAAGCATTCTTACTTCTGTTATCTTGACGGTTACTCAGGATTTTTCCAAGTCCCTATCCATCCTGATGATCAAGAGAAGACTACATTCACATGTCCTTATGGAACGTCCGCTTATAGGCGAATGCCCTTTGGATTGTGCAACGCTCCTGCAACCTTTCAAAGATGTATGATGTCAATCTTCGCAGATTTTATAGACAACATCATGGAAGTGTTCATGGACGACTTCTCTGTATGCGGGCAAAGCTTTGAAGGATGTCTATCAAACTTAGAAATGGTGTTAGAAAGATGTGTAAAAGTGAACCTCGTGCTTAACTGGGAGAAATGTCATTTTATGGTCAACGAAGGAATAGTATTAGGTCATGTAATATCAGACAAGGGAATTGAAGTTGATAAGGCTAAGATTGAAGTAATAAAGGACCTTCAACCTCCTAAAACCGTTCGAGAAATACGAAGCTTTTTAGGACACGCCGGTTTTTACCGACGATTCATCAAAGATTTCTCGAAAATTACTAAACCTCTTACTGGTTTATTAATGAAAGACGCTGAGTTCATATTCAATGAAGATTGTCTTAAAGCATTCGAAACTCTAAAAACAGCCCTCATCACCGCACCGATCATGCAACCCCCTGACTGGAGATTACCTTTTGAAATCATGTGCGATGCGAGTGACTATGCTGTGGGCGCAGTCCTGGGTCAGAGAAAAGAGAAGAAACTCCATGCGATTTACTATGCGAGTAGAACCTTGGATTCTGCCCAGATGAACTACGCCACTACAGAAAAAGAATTGCTAGCAGTTGTCTTTGCGCTTGACAAATTCCGCTCTTACCTAGTGGGAGCGAAAATAATCATTTACACAGACCACGCTGCCATCCGATATCTATTAACTAAGAAGGATGCTAAGCCAAGACTCTTAAGATGGATTTTACTCCTACAAGAGTTTGATCTAGAAATAAAAGACAAAAAAGGTACTGAAAACGTCGTAGCGGACCATTTATCTAGAATAGAAGGTATTAAACCCGAACAAGTGCCGATTAACGATGATTTTCCGTATGAACAGCTGATAGCACAAATGGGAAGCGACCTAGCGCAGTTAGATATAAATGAACCAGAACCCGTGGAAATAATACAGACAACTGTAGGACTGCCATGGTACGCTGACATTGTCAATTACCTAGCCGCAGGAGCTCTTCCACCCGATCTAACCTATCAGCAGAAAAAGAAGTTCTTTCATAACCTAAAACAGTACTATTGGGATGAACCATTATTGTTCAAACGAGGACCAGATGGAATCTTTCGCCGATGTATTCCCGAAGAAGAAATAGAAGATGTCATTGCCCAATGTCATTCATCTCCTTATGGTGGACATGCGAGCACTTCCAACACCTGTGCAAAAATCTTGCAAGCCGGCTTATACTGGCCTAATCTATGGAAGGATGTCCACATCGCTGTTATAAGTTGCGATCGGTGTCAACGCACCGGCAATATTTCAAGAGATGAAATGCCCCAAAAGGGAATTTTGGAAGTAGAAATCTTCGACGTCTGGGGAATAGATTTCATGGGACCATTCCCATCATCTTTCGGTAATAATTACATACTCGTAGCTGTTGATTATGTCTCGAAATGGATTGAAGCCATAGCTTCTCCTACAAACGATGCACGAGTAGTAATAAAGCTTTTCAAAAACATAATCTTTCCCAGATTTGGTGTACCTCGACTCGTCATAAGTGACGGTGGCTCGCACTTCATTTCAAAAATCTTTGACAAATTACTATCTAAGTATGGAGTGAGACACCGTGTGGCTACACCATATCACCCACAAACAAGTGGACAGGTCGAAGTCTCAAACCGAGAGATTAAACAAATCTTAGAAAAGACTGTCGCCACATCTCGGAAAGATTGGTCATCTAAACTTAATGAAGCTCTATGGGCTTATAGGACCGCTTACAAGACTCCCATAGGTACTACACCTTTCAAACTAGTTTATGGAAAATCTTGTCACCTCCCAGTAGAACTAGAACACAAGGCTTATTGGGCGATCAAAACTCTCAATATGAATTATAATGCTGCAGGAGAAAAGCGAATCCTAGACATTAACGAATTAGAAGAACTAAGGCTAGATGCATATGAAAATGCTAAGCTATATAAGGAAAGGACCAAGCGATGGCATGATAAACGCCTATCTAAGAAAGAATTCAGTGTGGGAGACGTTGTACTCCTCTTTAATTCAAGACTTAGGCTCTTTCCTGGAAAATTAAAGTCTAGATGGTCAGGACCCTTTGATATAACTAAAGTATTCCCAAGTGGAGCAATAGAAATCATGGGTAGGAACAATGAACCATTCATTGTAAACGGACAGCGCCTAAAACATTATCATAAAGTTGAAAATAGAGACTATACGAATGATCTAAAACTTTTGAAATTGTCCGCTAATTCCTCTGATTAGTCTAAACCTCAGCGTTACGTCAGGCTTTTGACAATAAAAACAGCGCTTAGTGGGAGGCAACCCATTTACTTATTTACCTATTTTAAACTATTCTTTTCTTTTTGAGCATTTTTAATTATCGTTACTACTATTTGTTTAAATTGTTTTGTTAGTTTTATTTTACATTACTATTATAGCCATCACATCTTAGCATTTCATTTTCTTATTTTTATCCTAAATCACTTTTTACAGATTTTCTAAAGTCTTTTCCACTGAATTGTTTCCACCGTATTTTCACTGACTATGGCTAACCAACCTATTAACTATATGGAAACCCAATTTAGAGGTAGGAACCAAAGAATAAAGTTCGAAGAGTTATCACAGAAGCAAATGGATTTGACCCTGTACCCAAATGAAAAGACTATGGAAACCTTAGGTATACATGATAGTGTCATGTACCTGTTCAACCGACTCGGATGGGAGAATGCAATGATCCAACACAAGTTTGCGACTTACCGAGAGCTCACCCTTGAGTTCCTTAGTTCCCTACTTTACCTACCTGAGCGCGGTTTTGGTTCTAGGAAAGGATTCATTAGTTTCCGCCTATTTGGAATAGAATACGACTTTAACCATAAAGAACTAGCCGACCTGTTAGGATTCCCTAGTGGACCTTTTGCCTTCACTACCACACAGGTAGAATTGATGGATGTGGAGCTAGATTTCTTTTGGGGAACTCTGACCAGAAACTACCACCCTGAACCAAATGACATGAACAATGATGAGATCCATAACCCTGCTCTTCGTTACTTCCACAAATTCCTCGCCCATACCTTCTTTGGAAAAGAAGAAAACATTACAGGAGTCTCTAAGGATGAATTATTTATTATGTCATGTTTTAATACTGGACAGTGTGTTAATGGCGTACCTTTCATGATGCAAACCTTCACCCGCATCCAAGAAGAACCTGAATTACCTATAGTGGTCGGAGGTCTTGTAACCATGATTGCTGATGCCTTAGGACTTAGGTACCAACTGGACAGGTGCACCCGTCTGGGAACCGTACGCCTGATGAATCTTAAATTCTGCTTCAATAGACACATCATAAGGAATTTAGGACGCCCACCTTTCGAGTACCTGATCCGGAACAACGTAGTCACCCTGTTCACATTGCCCAATCATGCAAAAGTAAGTGTTCATAATAAGGATAATTGGCTTTATGATTTAAACCCACCTGATTATCCAGCCACTCCTGAAACACCTCAGTCTCACAGGATAACAGATGATATAATGACCGCTGTTGAAACTGACCCCGAGACACCTCCTGGATACCATGACATTGACCCAACTGACAAAGTTCATGAAACCCCTGGAGCGAATCACGAAGAGTACGCTAACAACTTGCAGAACATCATGCACACTCTCAATGTCTATCAAACTGACATTAATCTATTCAGAGAAGACATTAAGAGTATGCGATTGGACATCGTGGAATTGACTGACATGGCCTGCGAACAATTCTATCATCTGGACTCCGCCATCGAAGACCTGAAGAAACGCCTTTGAACCGGCTATCAGTGATTTAGTTTATTAATTCTTTTCTCATTATTTTTATCATTATTTTCATTTCCAGTTAAATTTATCTTTCGCAACGATTTCATAACATAATTTGAGTTTATGTAATTTCAGTTTTTCTTTATGCCATGCACTTTTTATTTCAATTAATTCTTCATTTTAGCAGCTTAAATAATTTTTCTATTTCTTTTCTATACACTGTGTGACCATATACTGTATGACTGCACTATTTTATCTTAGGCTCGTATACTACTGTGTTACAATTGCTATATACTATGGTGTGTGTTAATATAAGTGCTACTAAATAAAATAAATTATTATTAATTTAAAAATAACGTGAGACAATGTGCTTTTCTGGGAATTATCCAGCACCACACAGCCTCACGGTCGTCACGCCCCACTTACGATCGTGACGTGCTCATTTAGCGTGTCACGACCGTCACGCCTATGTCACGACCGTGACGACCTCTATTACAGAGATCGTGAGAAACAAAACTGTTTCTCATCGTGTCCACTCTTCTTCTCCATCCATAGCCAACCCAACACAATACCCACTCATTCCAAAACCGCCATAACCTCTCCACTACCCCATTAATCCACCATTACCATCAACCAATTCATTTCAACTGTCCCGTATTTAAACCCAAACATCAACCTCCCTCATTCTACCACCCTTCTCCCAAAAACCTCACAAAATCCTTCCACCCTCACTCTTCACTCTTGCATGTTATGGATTCCATCATTTTCAGAGAAGGAGAAGCCGGAGAAACCCAACGAGACCGTTTCGTCTGTTTCCAGAACCGCGGTCTGCAACCCACCAGGTACATTTCCACCGACTGTCTGCAAGAACTCGGTATGCTGTCCAGCGTTCAAAGCCTACTGCAGAAGGTCGGCCTGTGGGACCTCTGTCGCCAGCCACAGCCTACTTTCGAACTTCTGACGCTGGAGTTCCTCAGCTCTTACTGCTACATCACCTCTCATGGTTCTCAGAGTCAGCTTACCGGCAGCGTAACATTCCGACTGCTTGGCCGGGAGTTCAACCTCACACAAACCAGGATTGCCGAGCTGTTAGGTTTCGAGCACGGCACCGAAGCCCACCGTCGCGTGCCCGACAACTTCAGTGAACAAGCATTCACACTGTGGCACGACCTTACCAACACCCGTGCGACCACCTTCCAGAGCCTCAACGCCACACACATCCACAACCCGGCCATCCGCTACTTTCACCGGGTCCTCTGCAACACAATCTTTGCTAGAGAGAGCAACCACAAGCTCAACTCAAAGGAGCTTCTGTTTTTATACTGTGCCCTTCATGACGAGCCAATCAACGCTGCCCCCTTTATGCTCTACCACATCCAGGCCATCGCGCACCGAGGCTCATCCCCGTTCTTCATTGGCGGCATTGTCACCACCCTCGCCATTCAGCTGGGGCTTGGTGACGCGCTCGCTGATCTGCCGCACCTCGCCGCCGATTTCCTGACCATGAGCTACTGCCGGTCCGCCCACCTGATCGCGCAGCGAGAGGATGGCAGGTACAGTCCTGTCGTCAATGGCACCGTTTTCCACCACATCACTCTGCCGTCCCGCACACGCATCGACCCAGCAAACCGAGCCAACTGGCTCTTTGCCTTACCAGCTGCTGCGGACCACGCCCCGGTACATGATGATCAGCCAGACGCCCCAGTGGACGAGATGCAGGACGCCATGGATGCAGCTGAGCATGCCCAGGACATCCCCGAGACTTCCACCCGACAGCAGGCGGCTCCCGCCGTCACACTTGAGGACGTCATACTTGCGATTCATCAGCAGAACCTGATGAATGCAGCACTAGAGCGTCAGCAGAAGGCACAGTATGACGCTTTACTCGGCACTATTGCTGCCAACCATGAGGCCACTAATTAGCG
This sequence comes from Lathyrus sativus, assembly GCA_963859935.3. Classification (NCBI taxonomy): domain Eukaryota; kingdom Viridiplantae; phylum Streptophyta; class Magnoliopsida; order Fabales; family Fabaceae; genus Lathyrus; species Lathyrus sativus. Next base: position 313,840,058 of record OZ012739.1, read on the forward strand.
GTTTGGAGAACTTTTCGGCGAGCTTGAGGCGCTCCGCATCAGCATTACCACAACCTCCGGCACCGGCTCTGATCCCGACGCGACTCCCTCCAGACGCCGCTCTCGCACCAGAGGCCGAGCCCGCGATCACCAGCAGCAGTAGTTTCCTTTTATGTTGTTTTTCAGTTTTAGTCTTGTACTGTATTTGTACCGCATCTATATCACAACATTGGGGACAATGTCTGATATAGTGTGGGAGAGGTACTTTTCATTTCAATGTACTTTCAATTCAGTTGTATCCCTTTTAGAAAATCAATGAAATGAGCAAATATGTGCGTTATTTTCTTTAATATCGAGCTTTCCCCGATTATTAAGCCATACTAGAAAAATCCTTAAATTACTCGCATTACCCGACTTACCACCGAATGGTTCGTAATCACGAAGCCGGGAACGATTAAACAAGACCAATACAATCTTGACATCTTCGACCCCCTGCTTAAGAAATTCCATCCCGATCACCATTGCGAGTGCACCTTTAGTTTTAGTTCAAAAGTAACCCCCAGTAGTTTATACTAGCAGTCAGCACCGTCTGAACACAAACCACGTGGGGAGCCGATGAATATAAGCGTTTGATACCTAATCAATAATGATCCTTCGTATCTCAATGCAAAATGAAAAGAAATTGCACCAAAGTACACGGTCGCAGATAAGAAACGAGAAATATGAGAAGGACTCCGTTCCGGGTTGGTTCAGAGGTACTGGTTCTGAACTCGGTAGAGCGTGCTACGGCTCGATCCCCCACAACCTCCGCATCGGATAAAACATGAAGGGTTACCACACTCGTGTACCAGACCCCGTGCTAAAAAAGGATCAAAAATCGCTAACCGGCTACTCCACTACGTGCGTGCGAAGGCAAAGGGCTTAATGTGACTGCACTAGAACGAACCGGGTGAAATAAGATCGAAAAACTCTAGGTGAAATCGTAATGTGATTGCCGATTGTTTCGCTTGACGGGAAGTCGACGACATAGCTTGTTGCTTATGTCATTAGTGTATCGGTAGTGTTCTATCAAAGTACCGGACTATCCGACAAAACGATCCACCAGACGGTTTGTTATGAGTATGCGCGAATAAAATCTTGTCCGCCGATTTTCAACCGACTATTTGCTTGAGGACAAGCAAAGGTTTAAGTTTGGGGAAGTTTGATGACGAGAAAACGCATCGGATATATCGCTAGATTTCATTAACTTTTATCGCGCATTCACCATTTTAAAGCTCGATTTCTCGAGTTTTTTCTTACTATTTTGCAGGTACATCGTTATGTGAGGCCGAATCATGAATTAAGAAGAAAAGAACGAAGAAACCACAAGAAATGAAGCAAGACAGAAGCCTGCATAAACTCTGCATAATTTGTTACGGCCACGGTCGTTACAAGGGTGTCACGACCGTGACACCCCAATTTGGGCCATCACGACCGTGAGGAAGTAGTCACGACCGTGACACTTGAAATCATCAAACAACGAGCGTGAAGACCTTGTCACGCCCGTGACAAGGATATAACTTGATTTTGACTCAGACTACGTCAAGCCACCAGTGAAGACCACTCCTCCTAGTAATTCTCCTCAAGGCAGCACGTGAGGAAGACTTCTCCCATTTTCTGCTGCCACTTCCCAATATTTTCTCAACCACTCCAGCAAAGCCCAAGAAGCAAAGACCAAGGCACCAACCCATTGGAAGCTCTATAAATAGGACCAGCTCAGGAGAACTCAGGACAGACTTCATTATCCAAATTTCCTGCGGAAGCTCTGCCGAATTACCTTACCACCAGAATTATTATTCCAGCATTTGTTTTACTTTCTGTCTTATTTTATTTGTATCCAAACCAACCGTGTAACAATTTCCAACATTAGGGAATTGTTATACTTTTATTTGTTTCCAGCCTTCAGCATTCGTTTTAATTTTTATTTCCGCCTACTCCAAGCTTTCCGATCTGTGGAAGAAGGAGTCTACTCAGATATTTGTTAATCAGGTTTTTAAGTTATTGCAATTTAATTTATTTATAATGTCTGTTTATTTTTCTGCCATTAGTAAGTCAATAATTAACTCTGAGTCTGATTTAACCTCGATGAGTAGCTAAATACCTTAGGGCGGTATGTAGTTATAACTAACTTAACCGGTAAAATATAACCATGGGCTAAAATAATTAATCGCTTAACATTCTGGCTGATGCTTTTTTATTGAATTCGACCTTTTCGTTACGAGAGTAAGAAAAGGGTATTAGGTTGGGTCAAGACCACGAGAGTGTGAGATTTTAACCAGATAGCTAAAGTTAGGCATTTAAATTAAATACAGCGAGAGCGCTTTAAGATAAATTAGAATTATTTAGTTTCCAAAAATTACCTCTAAACACTTATGGGCTAGCGAGAGCAGGCATAGGGCTTTAGGGATAAGATCTGATTCAAGACCACGAGAGTGTGAGTTGAGGGTATTCAAACTAGTAATCTCTACCGAATAGATTAAGTGAACATCTTTATAAGCCTAGGTTAGATTGACCCACCTAAGTTGGTATAATTACATACCGACCGTTTTAGTATTATTTTATTAAAAACTTAAATTTAATTCCGCCTTCAATAGTCTTAGAAAACCAACAACAATCGTGACAACTATTCGCCTTAGCTAAACTAGAAGTTCATCTAGCACTAAGTAACGATAGAATCCCTGTGGATCGATAATCTTAAATATTACTTCGATAGGCTGTGCACTTGCAGTAAGATACCGCTAGACGCATAAGTAGACACGTCTGTAGCCCATCAATATCCTAGGAAAAAACTCTCAATTCTGTCTTTCCAGTAGTCAAATTTCTCCCCATCAAACATTGGGGGTTTGGTGCTGATCCTATCCCTTTCTTCATATTTATTGTTAATATTGGACATTGAATTATCAGCCATGGTAACAAATAAATATATATCAAAGTATTTCTCTCTGGATCTTTACTGACACTGTTAAGTGGTAGCACACTCAAAACCGGAGCTCTGATGCCAACTGAAGGTGAGAAAATACTTAGAGGGGGGTTGAATAAGTATGAAAGATTAAAACTTAAAAATAATCACACAGTTATTTTTATCCTGGTTCGTTTAAACAACTACTCCAGTCCACCCTTCCTAGAGTGATTTACCTTTCTCAACAAGGACTTAATCCACTATTAAATCAAACTGATTACAATAGTAACACCTAAGAACAACTTGTTCTTAGTCTTCTCAAGAGCTACTGATTCCAACTGAATCCTCTTAAGGAAAAACCTTTACAATCAATGTAAATTAAATACAAGAGTATTAATGCTTCTATAAAGCTTTTATCACAAAAATGATTTTTCTCTTAAGTTTAAGTACAAAAGATTCTAAGAAGAATATGAGATAATGAGAGCTTAGAATGATATAATTTCTTTTCAGCAAATTGTGTAACTGAAGAATGTGGTGGAGTTCTCCTTTTATAGGCAGCTGATCCAAGGATGTTGAGCGTTGAAAAGAGAGTCCCAAAAAGGTCTGAACCTTTTTGTTTTTACATCAAGTGACCTTTCCTAGAAGTAGATAACACAGAAAAATCCTTTTTTTCTGTGTAATTGTGTCTAGCACAAAAGAGGAAAGAGACGTTGATTTTCTCCAACGGATATATTCTTGAAAATTTCTTCTTCAGTTTTCAGCAAGTTCTTCAGAGTCTGAATGGATCAGAGTCTTCTACTGATATTCAGAACTTTGCTGTATCAGAGTCTTCTGCAGCATGAGTGTTTTCAGCGTGTTGATCATCAGAGCATATTTGACACAGAACTTCAGTACAAGGCAGCGTTGGTACTTTCAGAAACTTCTGTAGAATTATGCTTTGAGAAACTCTTCAAACAATATTCTTCTTTGCTTCAGATGCTTCAGCTTCAGATGCTTCTGATTATCTTCAGATGCTTCTGACTCAGAATGTTCTGGAGCTTCTTGCTTCAGATCCTTCTGGAGACTACGCTCAGGATCTTCTGTAAAGAGCAATCAGATTCTTCTGTAAGATGCATCTGACGCTTCAGAGTCAGGATAACTTCTTGTATACAACATATTTGCTTCTAGAGAGTTAATTTCATTTCAATCTGCAGTAAAACTCTCAAACAAATTTTAAAGTATATAATTCTTAGATATAAAATTTCCTAACAGTTATCATCAAAACAAAGAGTTATTATTAAGAACCAATCTGTGTTCTAACATCTTCTATATGTAACATAGAGAAAAATTATGATCTTGCCAATCTCTTGAAGGTAACAAAACTGATAATATGGGATGAGGCGCCAATGGAAAATAAATTTTATTTTGAAGCTCTTGATAAGTCATTGAAGGATATTATGAGTGATGACGCTGTTGAGTGTCAGCAGATTTTCGGAGGAAAAGTTGTAATTTTTGGTGGAGATTTCAGACAAATTCTACCAGTTGTTCCAAGAGGTACTAGATCAGATATTGTACATGCAACAATAAATGCCTCTTACATTTGGGATCATTGCAAAGTTATGAATCTAACCAAAAATATGCATTTTCGAAGTGGTTCTAATTTAGGCAATTCAGAAGAAATTAGACTCTTCTCAGATTGAATTTTACAAGTTGGTAATGGAAAGGTCTCAGAACCCAACGATGGATATGCTGAAATTGATATTCCTGAAGAGTTACTTATAAGAGAATTTGTGGACCCAATTGAAGCAATTGTTTCAAGTACCTATCCAAATCTGCTTCAAAATTACACGGATCCAAAATTTCTTCAGTGTAGATCTATTCTAGCATCAACTTTTGAAATAGTTGATGACATAAATGACTTCATAACTAACCTTATTCTAGGTATACTTCATTTTCTGTTATAACTATATTTTCATATTTTTTTCATACAATGTGTCTTTGGATGTACATATGTATATATTATTTTGATATGTACATACTACTATATTATTTTTTCATACTATTTTTTATACATACCTGTTATTCTGTTTTATATATATATATATATATATATATATATATATATATATATATATATATATATATATATATAATTTTGATTTCATGTAGGTGAATCTAAAGAATATTTGAGTTGTGATTCCATTGATAGATCAGAAGCTAATGACAATTATGCTTTCGAGCATTTGACATCGGAATTTTTTAGTTGTCTGAAAACTTCCGGTTTGCCTAACCACTCATTGAAATTGAAGGTTGGTACAATCATCATGTTGATAAGGAATTTGGATCAATCTGAAGGCCTTTGTAATGGTACAAGGTTAACAGTTACGAAGTTAGGCAATCATGTCATTGAAGCAATGATAATTTCAAGTACAAATATTGGAAACAATATTTATATCCCGAGAATGTCTTTGTCTCCTTCCCAATCTCCATGGTCATTTAAACTTATCAGAAGACAATTCCCAATTATAGTGTCATTTGCTATGACAATCAACAAATCTCAAGGACAATCGTTGGAGTATGTTGGATTATATTTGCCAAAGAATGTTTTCAGTCATGGACAACTTTATGTTGCCATTTCAAGGGTTAAGAGTAAAGCTGGATTGAAAGTTTTAATACACGACAAAGACAACAACTACTTAACTCAAACAACAAATATTGTCTTCAAAGTTTTCCACAATGCCATATAGGTACATATTTAGTTTTTGAATAACATTATTTTTTCTTACTATCAATACTAAAATCTTCATCTCTATATTTAGCTTTCAAGTAAAATAATTTGATACTCAAATTTATATTTCACTTCATGTTTATATAATTCATTCTTTCGACATCTCATATTTTCTTAGATAGTTCTTATATTTCATTAATTATTGATTTTATTTTATATTTGTAGGTTTTGTAATCCCCACTCTTACTTCATACAAGTCTTATTACATCATTTCAATCTAGAATGTTATTTGCACTTTGTTTCTAAACTTCTTTTGTTGGACATACTATATTTCAGATATTGAAAGTTATTGTATTTTTATGACATTGAATATATTCACTATTATGAAATTATTATAAAATTTAAGAATGAATTAACCCATGCTTCCGCACAGGTCTAGGACTAGTAAATCTATCAAATTGTTCAAATAAAAGATTAAATTCAAATACACTTGATTAGACATCTTACTTTTAATTTAGAAATGTGTGTGTTAGAAATTTTAACTTAACAAAGTATAAAAATTTGAGAAATACTTTTTCAGTTCAGTAAAAATAAATATCTACTAGTACTAAAACATTAATTTAAGCCATAGAGGAATATCTTTTTAAATCAATAAATATAAATTCATGTGCATAATTTAGAAGAATAACACTTCATAATACAAAACTTACATTACATTGTTGAATAGGAAATGCAAATATCTATGCAACAAAAGGAATAAGCTTCCAAAAAATCTAAAGCAAACAAAAGGATCATTTGCATTGTTCAAAGAAATAAGTTCAAAGATTGAAATGCATGATATCTGCCAATTATCTACTCTTTTGCTATAAGTAGCAAGTTGAAGTTCTCACTCATAATCAATATGTTTATCAACCTGAAGCAAACATCTCTAAAGCTTGACCTCGACATCAACACCAGCAGGAAGATCAAGTAGCATAAGAGAATCTATTGTTTGAGCGGTAGGATAGAGAATATCAATGACACGCTGATGAGTTCTGATCTCGAAATGGAACCGAGCATCTTTGTGTACGTGTGCAGATTTGAGAAGACAAAAAACTTTCCTCTTGGTTGGTAAAGGAACAGGACCCATTGTTTTTGCATTGGTAGTTCTTGCTGCATTCAATATCTGCTTGCAAGAATCCTCTATCAAGGGCACAAAGTAAGATCTAAGCTTGATTCTGATTTTTTGCTTTGGTGCCATCTGCAAAAGTGATGAAATATTATCAGATGACAGGATTTTCTGTGAATCCATCATTGTAACTGTGTTATAATAATAACTGCAAATTACTCGATTTTTATGACATTAGCATAAAACTTATTACACCGACAACATGTGTTCCTTTTTCTCATTTATATTGGATTTATGAAAAATACATAATGGGAAAAGCAAATAAATATTAACCAACAACTGAATATAATAAACCGATCCATCAACATACCATGTCTGCATCAGCTCCAACGCTAATTGATGAAGTGCTTGGAGTCTCCAACTCATCAACCTAAAATACCAAGACATTTCATCACAAAGGATACGAACTAAGTTCAAAAGATTGAGGAAAAAGGAAGAAGCAGGCCAATCTAAACCATAACAATGCTAAAGTTAAAGCAATTCATCTTCACTAATCAACCTTAATAACCAACCTATCAAATCCAAAAAAATTGAATAGGTTAAAGCATCCAAAAAAATTGAATAGGCAGGCACTTCCATAAACAACTATCACTATCCCCTTCTCTGTCTCCAACAGCCCGGAAACCTAAGCAATGTGGGATTTTAAACAAACTCCAACGACACAAAATACCAACTTTAACACCCACCCTCTGGCCTAGCGCGAGCCTGGTTCAAATGCCCACGTTGGGTCCTTAACCCGGCTTTGATACCATGTTAAATATGCTGCTAGCTCAAAGTGTGAGGTTTCCCTCACATATTTATACAATCAACAATCCAGGAACCTATGCAATGTGGGACTTCAAACAAACTCCAACAACACAAATTCCAACTTCAACACATTCCAACTTTAACATATTCCAACTTCAACACAGTTAATACATTTTATAGACATAATTAACCAAGCTAAGAGAAAACTTCAAAGTATTCATTACCAATGTAACAAATTGAAGGTGAGTTCAGTGTCTGACACGAGTCGATGTTAGACACTCTGATGACTTTAACTCACTTGGTTACATCTAATCACTTCCATCTTCTTAGTTTATATTTGGTTCCGTTCAAAATTGATTTCAATTTGAAACTATAATTTGAAGTTTTTGGTTCTATTGATTTTTAGCTTCAAACTACTCACTAATTACACTGAAACAAAAATCACATTCCATTCCACTTAATTTTAGTGTATCTTCCGTTTTATTTTGGAACACTCAAAATTGATTCTGGGAGGGTATAATTGATTTTGACATGTTTGATTATGCTTTCTAGAATTGATTATATAGGATTTGTAGCTCTGTATTTTCTACACTGAAATTTAGAGTTAGAAATTTATCCAAACATAAATCACTATCGTCAAATCACTTTTACTTGAAATCAATTTTATAGAATCAATTCACACAAATAAGTTTTCTTCGCTGCAGAACTAATTTCCTAAATTCAATTAATTCGAACTCAAATTTCATCACTACTTAAATTATCATCAAAATTCATTACTAAATGAACATGAACAAAAATGAAAGAAAAAAAAAGGCAAAAAAGAAAATTCATAAACCTGAACGCCACTGTCAACAGACTCAACATCTTTGGTTTCAGCGGAATTCAATACTTCCGGAGCAGCATGAACCACCGTTGATGAATGAAGAGGCTTTGAATTCGTAAACCTCAAACTGTTACTGGAGAGAAAGCATAGAGATTGGAGCTTTGGTTTGGAGGAGAGAGAAAGAGAAGGAACAAACGTGGTAGAGAGAGAAGAAACCGCCATTGAATTGAAACCTCTTCTTCACTATTCTCTTTCTTCACAATCTGAAGCGAAAGATTGTGCAGCAAATTAGAATTATCCTTAGCTTTATTTTATTTTCTATTTTTTCATTTGTTTTTCAGATTTGGGCCTCTAGGCCCATAACTTAGCGATATAGGTTTGGGCATGGCTATCTCTAAAGAATTTTTCATAACACATGATACTTTAACCTGACACCCCACAATTTTCAATAATATCTCGGTATGCATTTATATTAGTTTAAAAAACGGTGTGTGAAAAAACTTATCGGTTTTTTTAAAAAACACCATGTTGTTTCCAATATTTTGCAAACTTTGAAAATTTAGATAATATAAAATCAACAGATTTTTTAAAAACATCATGCATTTACCGGACTTTTAGAGGCGCTTAAAAAAATGTGATAATGTAATTTTTAACGATTGAAATTTTGCCGACAATTTTGCATTGCTATGATTGCTCTGACATTTGTGTTTGATCTAGAATGTCAAACTTGTATAAATAGGGATCATGTTTTGTCAAAAAAATATTTTAAAATGCCTCATTATTCGTTTATGGCATGTGTGTACTTCAACGGTGTGATACCTCATATTGATTTGGGGCTCCCGGAGGACACCACATCTCTCGCTCTTCTGAGATCTAAATTGAATAATATGTTGCCTGAAACCGAGAAGAGAAAGGTGAGTAAGATCGAGTTTCGTGCAAAATGAATTGATATTAGTGGAAATGTGAAATACAACCATATTAAGCTGAAGACTAATGAAGATTTAAAGGTTATGTGGAGAATATATCATTGTAGGCTATCAAAGGGACTGATTGAGTTTGATGCGACAATTTATAAATTTGTTGACGACATAATCAAGATGTTGAAACGTCCATAATCATCTAGTAGTGTCTAAGTTTTGTTATTTATTATTGTTTTGTTAAGTTATGTAATCGTCGAGCTAAAGTTATGTTGATCGTCATTATTATGCTATTTGTTAAATGTTAAGTTATGTTCATCCTGCAATAATCAAAGCGACAAAATATTATCTAATAAAATGTCCACAAACCATCTATTAATGCCCTCAGGTGGAACAGCAGGGACTAGTCATGGGATGTCCTGGACATACCCAAACTGGCGCAGACACCTCCCAGAAAAGTGTCTAACCACTAAGGTCTTCTATCGTAGATAACCAGAAAAAAGTGAATTTTCATCGAACTCTTGATTCACTTTATGGTCTGCATAGGGTGTCCAAATGACATTGTCGTTAGTCAGCGCATTAATCCTCCTTCTGTACTCCAGAACACCGTCTGGGTGTGAATGCTAGGACTTCTATCTCATGGCCCTATGGAGCCAGCAGTGGTATAAATAACCCTCATGTCACAAATGGACGGTAAATGCTTGTATATCCAACACTGTACAAAAACATATGAAAATCAATAAATGTCAAAATAAGAACTAAATTAATAAGAAATAATAAATTTTATACCTTAAATAAATTCATATAACTACCATGTAGCCTAGTCTCAAAGACAATCCTCTCTCTAAGTGCAGAATATAGAACAGTTAGTGCAACACACCATCATGTCAATGTGACATGGTCAAGGTTACTAAACAAGCACATGTACTTCGCATCTATTTATACATGAGACTTATCCACTAACATAGTACATCCTACAAGATGTGGCATGTATACCCCAGCGGCTATCTCATACATAGACTGCTGCACCAGATCAGCATACCTCTTCCGAAGCCAAGATAGGTGAAAGTGAACACACTTGTTAGCCTTAAACTCCTCTAACACATGCTCATTGATAACCCCAAGTCCTATATAACACAAATACATGCTAGCTACTGGCTAATGAGAGGAGTGGTTAAAAAACTACCTGGTAGGGTAAGATGGAACATAGAGGAGGCATCATCCAAGGTAATTGTCCTCTCACCCAAAATAAGATGGAAGGAAGATATCTCCTTATGTCATCGCTCAACAAAGGTTGTCAATTGTAAAGCGTCGAACATGGTCAGGGAATAATCCACCAATGAAAGGAAATTGTAATCTTCGACAATCGCTCTGACCTCCCGTGCCATCGGGGCATTTAAGAACTTCTAGTTTTACCTCATGGGTGAGCACCATCAGCGACAGTCAGTTCTGTAACAAACAAAGTAAAAAGCATCAGTTATTTTAACATATTAATAATAAATAAAGTTAAGTTCAACATAATATATACATACCTCTCCCTACCATAATTTGAATGTCACATGATCAGTATATCCAGTGAGCACAAAACGGTCACTGGGCCTTCCAGGAAACCATTCATCCATATGTGCAAACAGCTCTATCGAAGCTGGAGCAGTAACTTCTACATCAACCTAAGGAGTAACCTTCAGGAAACCTTATCTAAAAAAGGGTTGGACCCATTGTGGGTCTATTATAGGCAACCTTATCTTGCATTTGCAATAGATTGATTTCGCAACTTAAATCTATGATATTTTAGTTACACATAAGCAACTTCAATCATTAATGTTTTTTAAACAAAAGAAATGGCACAAAAAATCCTAATTAATTAAAATGTGAAAGATTAATATATTTGAGAACTTCTTGAAAATGATATGTGCGTTCATTACAAGGGTACATTTGAGACAAGATACGTACCTATGGTGCATACACAGTTTGTTACAACGAGTATTTTGCATATGCTTGTGCATATACAAGTATCTTACAACAAGTACATTAGCTTTGTCAACAGAGCAAAGTTTCACAAATAAATACCTAAATAACAAATAAAACAACAAGATCGGTCACACAAATAAGTTTCCTATAATAATAGTGTTCCGGTGTGGGCCTCACCTCGGCAGGCCCAATACCAAATACGGCCCAACAGGCGAACTAAGCACACCTGGCACACGCCCCTCCGGACGAGCAGGACCGTCCGCCGGGCACAAGCCATCACACCGCATCCCCTTTGTCGCCCGTCACACCGGACGAGCAAGACTACCCGGGCTCCCTCCGCGGGAGAATAACGTGCTCGGCGCACGTTCTCCACGTGCTCCCCTCCGCGGGGACACGTCATCGGCCAACCGCCCACCTCCGAAAGAGCAGGTCAAACCCACTTTCCGGAAACCTAGGAGCGGTTGAACTAGGGCGAAGACCATGTCCTGGTCTTCACTACGCCACGTAAGCCCTAGCAGTCATTAGGGTTGGGCCTGGTCGTCCGGCCCACCTCGAATGACCGTTGGCCCAGCGCTGGGGTCTCTCTATAAATACCCTCTTCTTCAAGAGGGTCAGGTAACTCTCTTCTTGCCCCTTTTCTGTACCATTGCTCCCTCTCTGTCCAACTGCTTACTTGGGCGTCGGAGTGCTTTGCAGGTACACCCCCCTCCTCGTTCTTACCTCGGCGAACAGATAACCGTCCAGCGAGGTGTGGCCAGTCCGTGATCCCTCCTGATCAGGTCAGATCAGTGGCGCCGTCTGTGGGAACTGAAACTTCCCCGTTACTCCGAGCAGAAAAACCAAAAGTTTCACCAAACCTCCACGGTCATGGCCAGCCCACGCCGCGATGACACTCCGCACGATCTCGCGCTCAACACTGCCACCAACGGGAAGCAGGTAGGAACGGCGCGCCTGAATGAAGCCGACGAAAGAGACGGGCAAACTGCCTCACCATCGTCCGAGGAACGGCCCCTGCATGCCGACCATCGCCCCCCGAGCCCGCCGGCATTCCACCCCGTTCCCATCCCGGCGGGAGCAGACCCAACGGTAGCCGCTCTCTTTGCAGCCATCAACCAGACGAACCAGCTGCTGTCCCAACAGAACGCTAGAATTGGAGCATTGGAACGCGGCGGCTCCCCGAGGTACCCCCAGCGGGAAGACCAGAACGGAGGTTCGAGGAGCCCCTCACCTCGACCCAGGAACCGCCGACCGCGGTTGGAGAGACGCCGCCCGCAAGCGACACGGGAGCGCACCAGATCCCCGGCAAGACACGGTCGCGGGAGGAACCAGAGCGCCGCGGCGACCCCAACCGAGGAAACCCGAGGCGGGAACTCAGGCCGGAGATCGAGAACCCGAAACCCGGGACACACCGCGATCGGCTCATCTCCCCTGAGATCCCCGGCGCACAGCGACGAGGATGACTACCGCACCCCACTATCCCGGGAGATCATGGCGGCCCCTATACCCCAAGGAATGGAGAAGCCACCGACGCTGTCAACGTACGACGGCACCTCCGACCCGGACGATCATCTGGAAGACATCGAGGCCATGCTCGACTACCGCAATGTCCGGGGAGCTATTAAATGCAGACTCTTCCCGACGACTCTGAGGAAAGGCGCTATGACCTGGTACAAAAGCCTGGAGCCCGAATCAATTACATCGTGGAGGGTCTTGAAGGACCTATTCTCCAAACACTTCACAGCGTCCCGGCGTCACCCGAAGACGGAAGCAGTCCTCGGGGCGATCATCCAAGGCCCCGACGAACCCCTCCGGAAATACATCGAAAGGTTTACGCGGGAAGCCGTACAGGTGACGACTTCCGACGAAATGAAACGCTACTTAATGGAGCAAGGCCTGCGCCATGACTCCAAATTCTACGAGGCCGTAGGCATACACCGGCCCACGTCCCTCCAAGACTTCCTCGACAGGGCCGCCCATTACATCCGGTTCGAGGAAACACAAGCGGCCAACTCCGCTCGCGACACCCGAGACAGAGAAGCCCCCCGCGGGCACCGAGACGACGGAGCTTCGAGCCACCGACGAGGAGGGGACCGCCGTCGGGATGACCGCCACCGCGAACCCCGCGAACAGCGCGAGTCACGCGGCCCGGCAGGAAGGTTCACCGAGTACACCGCCTTGGTCGCTTCCCGCGAACGCATACTGGCCGAATGCGCTAAAACCGAGTTTGTGCAGGGAGGTGTCCGTTTTCCACGACCAACGCCGCCCAAACCCAACGTGGACAAGTCAAAGTACTGCCGGTTCCACAGGACCCACGGGCATGTAACGGAAGACTGCATCCATCTCAAAGATGCGATCGAAATCCTAATCAAAGATGGGCACTTAAAGCGATACACCCGGGGAGGTGAACCACCCAGGTCGGAGGCTCCGGAGGCAAAGAAAATCGAGGAGCTCCCCTCCCCAGAGGACGGTGAGAGACTCCAGGTCGCGCTGTGCGTCAGCCGCCCCGAGGATTGGTTCGCAAGCAGAGGATTCGGCATCCCCGAAGCACCCAGCTTAGTCGGCGAGCCAATCCGACCAACCAGCCGATGGGAATACTTCCCCAGAGCCATGGTCATCTCTGATGGAGCTACGAGGAGTCTGTCCATAGGATCTGTGAAAAGGAAATTCGACGAACTCATCGCGGGCAACTCCGGCAAGATGAGCACGCTCGACAGATTCCGAGGCCGCTCCAACCCGATCACATTCTACCTCGAGGAACTACCCGGGGGATCTCCCAATTCCAACATACCCTTGCTCATACGTGCACGTATGGCAAACTTCGACGTCAGGCGCCTCCTCGTCGACGGAGGGAGCTCGGTTGACATAATGTACTCACATTTGTTCACAACTCTCCAGCTCAACGAATCCAACCTCTCCCCCTACGTAGGCTCCGACCTCCAGGGGTTCAACGGGACGACGACAAGACCCTGGGGATACGTGGAACTGAAAGTCACCTTTGGGGAAGAGGAAACGGCCAGAGACATCAGCGTCCGCTTCTTAGTCATCGGATGCCCGTCCCTGTATAACTGCATCCTGGGCAGGACAACGATAGCAGAACTCACCGCGGTACCCTCCACCGCCCACCTGAAGATGAAATATTACACGAGAAGGGGAGCCGTGGTCACCCTCAACGGCGACATCGAAGCTGCCCGAAGGTGTTTTGAAGCCGCGCTGAAAGGCTTCGACTCCATCGCTCCACCGACCAAAAAGAAAGCACCGAGCGCTACGCCAAAGGACAAACCAACAGAGCTGGTCGGATCAGTTGAGCTCGACAGTCGCTTCACCGACAAGCTCGACAATAAAAAGACTGACGCAGCCAACGAGCATCCAGCGCGCCCCATCCCGGATGGCGATTTCGAGCTCATTCCCCTCGGGGACGACACGACCAGAACCGTGAGGGTAGGCGCAGGACTCCCCGACCTCGCGAAACGACAGCTCCAAGCCTGCCTCCGCGAGAATGCCGACCTCTTCGCCTGGAGCGCCGCGGAAATGCCGGGACTCGACCCTGAGGTCGCCTGCCACCAGCTGTCCATCAGCCCGACCGCAAAGGCCGTGGTGCAACGCCGTCGCCGCCAGTCCCCGGAAAAATCGGCAGCAGCCGAACAAGCTGTAAAAGACCTCTTAGAGGCAAATTTTATTTCGGAAGCCCGGTATTCCACCTGGCTGTCCAACGTTGTACTTGTTAAAAAGAATAATGGAAAATGGCGCATGTGCGTTGACTACACTGACCTCAACCGGGCATGTCCTAAGGACGCCTACCCCCTCCCCAACATCGACAAGCTCGTCGACAACTCGGCGGGCTTCAAACTCTTGTCCTTCATGGACGCATACTCGGGATACAATCAGATCCCGATGGCCGAACACGACAAACAGGCCACGGCCTTCATGACAGCATCGGGCAATTACTATTACAACGTAATGCCCTTCGGCCTCAAAAACGCCGGGGCCACGTACCAACGGATGATGAACCGCGTCTTCCACGACGAGATCGGAGACATGCTCGAAGTCTATATGGACGACATGATCGTCAAATCCGGCGCGGAAGACGACCACGCGGCACATCTCCAGAAGGTCTTCAAGACCGCGAGATCATGTCGCATGCGTTTTAACCCGGAGAAATGCACTTTCGGCGTCTGCGCCGGTAAATTCCTCGGCTACTACTTGACCGAACGGGGGATCGAAGCCAACCCGGACAAATGCCACGCCTTCTCCAATATAACCACGCCGACCACGAAGCGTGCCATCCAGTCCCTCAACGGCGTACTAGCCTCCCTCTCACGATTCATCGCGAGATCGGCCCAACACGCCCTCCCGTTCTTCAAACTGCTCAGGAAGGAGACCAAGTTCGAATGGACGGACGAATGTGAGAGAGCCCTTCGCCACCTCAAACGCGTCCTCTCCGAACCACCAGTACTGACGCGCCCCGCGACGGGCGAAACCCTGTATTTGTATCTGGCCGTCTCTAACGAAGCCGTCAGCGCCGTCCTCGTGAGCGAAGCCGGGGAAGGACAAAAGCCCATTTACTTTACTAGTAAAGCCCTCCACGGCCCGGAGGCCCGATACCAGCTGATCGAGAAAGTCGCCCTGGCCCTCGTAACAGCGGCACGCCGACTCCGACATTATTTCCTAGCACACACCATCGTGCTCCGCACCGACCAACCCCTCCGCCAGCTACTCGGCCGCCCCGACATGGCTGGGCGCATGCTGAAATGGTCGCTAGAGCTCTCCGAGTTCGACATCACATACGAGAGCCGGCACACCATCAAGGCTCAAGCGTTGGCTGACTTCGTCGCCGAGATGACCACGCCCCCCGACCCGACCACCGGGAACCACCTCTGGACCATCTTTGTGGACGGCTCCTCCAACTCTACGGGGAGCGGCGCCGGCATCGTCCTCGATAACGACGAGGGTACGGTCATCGAAGTCTCCCTCACGCTAGCTTTCCCAACGACCAACAACCAGGCCGAATACGAAGCATTTCTCGCCGGCCTTCGCCTAGCATCCGACCTGGGAGCCAGGGACATCCGAATCTACACGGATTCCCAGCTGGTCGCTTCGCAAGTCCGAGGTGAATACCAAGCAAAAAACGACACCCTCGCCGGATACCTCGCGCTCATCAGTGAAAAACTAAGAGGGTTCGACTCAGCAGAAATTCAACACGTTCCTCGGGAGCAGAACACCCGCGCCGACATCCTCTCCAAACTAGCAAGCACCAAGAAACGAGGCGGTCACAAATCGGTCATTCAAGAAATCTTGTCCCAACCAAGTACCAGCCCGACCACCACACCCCTCGACATCAACGCCATTGGAGACGCGGACTGCTGGATGACCCCCCTCCACACCTATCTCAGCACCGGCCGTCTGCCGACCAGCTCTAGCGAGGCCAACGCAACGAAACGACGGGCCTGCTCGTACGTCCTCCTCGAGGGACGACTGTACCGCCGAGGCTTCGCAATCCCACTCCTCAAATGCATAGATAAATCCCAGAGTACGGCCGTTCTAGAAGAAATCCACGAAGGTATCAACGCGCAGCACCTCGGTGGCAGATCCCTAGCGCGCAAGGCCCTACGCGCGGGCTACTACTGGCCGTCAATGCAGTCCGACGCGAAAGAACATGTCAAACGGTGCGATAAGTGTCAACGACACGGAGACATGCACCTCGCCCCCCCAACCGACCTCACGTCCCTCTCATCTCCGTGGCCGTTCGCCTGGTGGGGGCTGGACATCCTCGGACCCTTCCCCCTCGGTTCATACCAGAACAAGTACCTCATCGTGGGAGTCGACTACTTCACCAAGTGGATCGAGGCTGAAGCTCTGGCCAAAATCACCGCCCACAACATACTCCGATTCTACAAACGCAACATCCTCGCCAGATTCGGGGTACCGCTCGCCATCGTCACCGACAACGGCACACAATTTACAGACAAAAACTTCCGCGACTTCGTCACCAACCTCGGGACCAAACATCACTTCGCCTCGGTCGAACATCCTCAGACAAACGGCCAGGCAGAGTCGGCGAACAGAGTTATACTCAGAGGACTCCGACGACGCCTCGGAGACGCCAAACGAGCATGGGTCGAAGAACTCCACAGCGTCCTCTGGGCATACCGTACTACCCCTCACTCAACCACGGGGGAGACCCCATTTCGCCTCACGTACGGAACCGAGGCCGTGATACCGGTCGAAATCCGCGAACCATCCAGACGAACGGAAGCTCCCCTGGACACCGACGACAACGATGGCTCCCTCCGAGAAGAGCTCGACCTCGTCGAAGAAATCCGCGCAGGAGCAGCTCTCCGGGAAGCCCGGCTGAAGCAACAAGTCACACTTCGCCATAACAACAAAGTCATAAAACGCGATTTTCAAACAGGCGACTTAGTTCTACGCAGAAACCAGAAAGACTCCCACGAGGGCAAACTGGCTGCGAACTGGGAAGGCCCGTACCGAGTCCGGAACAAAACGGAGCACGGGGCCTATTACCTCGAAAACCTGCACGGTGAACAATTGGCTCGACCATGGAACGCCGCGAAGCTTAAGCGGTACTACAGTTAACACACTGCCCGCGACGACCCATTGTCCCGACCACTGGGGGGGCGACATGGTACCACCGCACACCCCCGCGTCCACCAACGACCAAAAAGAAAAAAAAGAAGCAAGCCCTGCCTCTCGTGTGCGCGAGCAGAAGGCCTTGCTCGGCAGGGAATACCTCGACCGAGGCTCCTCGCCGCCGTACCAAAACAGGCAGGACACCCAGCTCGCGATGGGCCGTCCACGCCCCGGGGAAAACTACCCCTGAAACGGCCCGGTTACATCCCCGGCCAAACCGGCCAGTCCCCTACACTACCGGTAACAAACTGTCGAGCTAAACACACCGAGTGCACACTTAGAAAATCTACAAGAAATATCATACACATCAAAGACATTCGAACAAAAACGAAAAACGAGCATAAAACAACATGCAAATAACGAGCGCACACTTAGAAAAACCACGATAAATATATTTAACAAAAACGGGCACCAACCCAGTAGTCAATAGTACAAGAACGAGCACGCAGGCCCAAAAACAAAAGATAAACACCGGCACGCAGGCCACAAAAACAACGAGCACGCAGGCCCGGCAACCTACACTTCCTCATCCGCTCGATCAGCAGCCACGGTTTCCTCCTCGGGGATAACAAAATAGGGATCGATCACCCTCCCGTCAACAATCTCGTGGTACGGCCCTATCCCATCCACGACCAGCTCGACACCAGGGTTGGCGACCTGAATCTGCTCGACCGCATTCTTGAACCCGACCTCAACGGCTTCCAGACAATCGCTCTCCAACACCCGAATTCGGGCGATCAAGTCAGCACGAGTAATCAAACGCCGGTCCCCATCAGTCTCGTCCTCGGCTGGACGAACAGCGCTGTCCAAAACCTCCGTACGAACCTTCAGCGCCTGCACCTCGGCCGTCGCCGCCCCCAGCTTCTCCTCCAGCGAAGTCACCTTCCCCTCAGCACCCTCCGCCCGTTTCCGCTCCTCGGCAGCATCCTTCTGGCTCTTCTCCAACTCCTCAGTGAGCTTGGCCAACCGCGACTGCGTGAAAGTGAGATCCCCTTGCAGTTTAGACAGCTCAGCAGCAGAGCAGCCCTCCTCGTTCAGCACGAGAGCCGTCGTAAACGTCCGCATCATCGCGGCCAAGTCCTCAGCCAGGACACGTCGACGGGCCTCCCGATCAGCCTGGCGAACAGCCTTCACCTCCCCGGCGGAAACGGTGGGGGAACGGGCACCATGAAAATATCCCGGGTGCTGGTGGCAGGGAGGGACGACATAACCTTCCTCGACGGCGCCGACCGTCAGATCCACCACCCGAGGCTCCTCGGACCTCTGCCTCTTCGACACTCCTTGGGACACAGGGGATTGGCTCTCTTGAGGCGACGAGGACGAAGTTTGACCCCCCTGCGTCGCGACCTCCTGACTGACCAGCTGACTCACCCTCGTCCTCGGGACCCCGGCACTCCTGGCAGCACGCAACTGCTTCACCCGCTCGTCGACAGTAGACATGTTCGCTGCAAAAACAAAGAAATAGGTTAGCGACGATCAAAAACCCCGACCACGAGGGAAAACGAAACATCCCTACCTAGATAATCTAGAGCGGCCGCCCCGGTCGCGCAGCCGAGCAAAGTCTTAGTATTTATCAAACGCTTTTTAGTGCGTACGTTCCCCTGGGCATCGAGGATGTACCGACCGTCGGGCGTCACCAGCTTCGACGGGGGAAGTGACCGCACAAAGGCAATTATTTTCAAATAAGCGGCCATGTCCTTCTCCTCGAGGGTTCCCGCCCGGACGATATACCTATCCGTCCCTCGACTGAAATGCTCCGAGGTCCACAGCAGATGTATCTTAGGAAGCCACGCGCGGAACCGCTGGCCATCTACCGTGCGCTCGCCCTCGTCAAAGAGAGTGTCCGAGCCGTGCTGCGTGATCGGTTTGACGAGGTAGAACCGACCCTTGAAGTCTTTGACAGAATCACTATACGCTTTGAAAATTTTGGTCGATTGTTTGAAAGAGACCCATCCGTGACGACCTCGCACCGTCTGCCGCTGCAAATGAAAGATGCGAAAGAATAACGGCACCGTCGGCTCCACCGAGAGGTAGAAACACACCACTTCGAAAGCCCGGATGAAAGCCAAAGCGTTTGGGTGCAGCTGAGACGGGGCAAGACGCAGCCAGTCAAAAATCCCCAGATGGAAGGCAGAAAACGGTAACCGGAGCCGAGCTTCTTTAAAATAAAATTCGTACATCGGGAACATCTTCCGCCCATAGCGCGAACAGATCCGGTGGTGCTCTTTCGGGCGATACACCTGCCAGTGTTGCGTCTCTCCTAGCGGCGTGTCCTCGACCGTGGCGTACACGTCGGACGGGTCGACCACAAAACAGGAAGGGATGGTAAGTGGCTCCTCGGCCGCCCACTCCTCGGGCGAGGAGATACGCCCGTCGTCATACTCCGGGACCTCGGGTTCATTATCTTCAACCATTATCCCCGGCACCAGAGCCGACATCTACACCTGAAAGCAGAGGACCTCGGTGAATTCGATAGCCAGGATCAAATCCACCCTTCCACCGCAAGTCAAGTGAAAGGGCGACAAAGGCCGAGGGGCGACGAGCAGACATTCGCTCCCCGTCTATCCTCCTCGGGAATCGAAGAACGACCCCTCAGCCCCTTCGGGACGGCCATCGGAGAAGATACTTCTCCCCGGAGCAGTCATCAGAAAAAGCCCCCGTCCTCGGGGCATTCATCGGAGAAAAGCCCCCGTCCTCGGGGCATTCATCAGAAAAAGCTCCTATCCTCGGGGCATTCATCGGAACTAGCCTACCGTCCCCGGGACATTCATCGGAAAACTCGCCAGACGCGGCGGAACTCGCATCCCTCCTCGGGGCGTTCATCGCGCCCCGACCACACGTCCCAGTTAGACGACGAAAATAAAAGAGAGGGAAAAGAGGAACTCACTTGTAACGGCGGCGGACGGAAGAAAAAGCGAATGGCACGGCGTTGATCGGCGGCGAGCGGCGGACGAGCAGAGACGATGAAAGATCAACAGGGAGAAAAGTAACAGAATGAGCGGGGACCGCCATATTTATAACCCGGCGCGAGACTCGAAGCGACCCTAGGCTCATTAATGACATAGGTTAGCCGCCCCTACGACCGCTTAACGCAAGACACGTGGAAGCAACCTGACAGTCGCGTCTCTTCATCTGCCTCCTCCCCGTTCTACCGACGACCGGAGCCCTTCGCACGGGTCCCCCGCTCCGGACATGACGACCTTAAGTCCTCGCTCTTCCCCAGAGCTTCGACTTGGGGGGCTCCTGTTCCGGTGTGGGCCTCACCTCGGCAGGCCCAATACCAAATACGGCCCAACAGGCGAACTAAGCACACCTGGCACACGCCCCTCCGGACGAGCAGGACCGTCCGCCGGGCACAAGCCATCACACCGCATCCCCTTTGTCGCCCGTCACACCGGACGAGCAAGACTACCCGGGCTCCCTCCGCGGGAGAATAACGTGCTCGGCGCACGTTCTCCACGTGCTCCCCTCCGCGGGGACACGTCATCGGCCAACCGCCCACCTCCGAAAGAGCAGGTCAAACCCACTTTCCGGAAACCTAGGAGCGGTTGAACTAGGGCGAAGACCATGTCCTGGTCTTCACTACGCCACGTAAGCCCTAGCAGTCATTAGGGTTGGGCCTGGTCGTCCGGCCCACCTCGAATGACCGTTGGCCCAGCGCTGGGGTCTCTCTATAAATACCCTCTTCTTCAAGAGGGTCAGGTAACTCTCTTCTTGCCCCTTTTCTGTACCATTGCTCCCTCTCTGTCCAACTGCTTACTTGGGCGTCGGAGTGCTTTGCAGGTACACCCCCCTCCTCGTTCTTACCTCGGCGAACAGATAACCGTCCAGCGAGGTGTGGCCAGTCCGTGATCCCTCCTGATCAGGTCAGATCAAATAGCCAATATACAAGTTACAAAATCAAAATATATCGGTGAAAATTCACTACATAAAGTGATATGCACAGTCATTCTTGGGATCAAAATCAAAAACAGCAGATCTAAAAGTTGGTGTGAAGTGAAAAGCAACGTCTCCAAAGAGCTCATAAAGAAACAACGGGACAAAATCCTCTCCGATAGAAAAAGAAGAAGTTACACACAGTATTATATCCAAGATAGAAGAATGGGAAATTTTGGTAAAACAAAAAGGGAAACTTATCAGTAAAACAAAGCGGAAAATTTACCAGTTTGATTGGAAAGTATAAGAGGTTTGTGATGGTGAAGTTGAATCAATCAGGGAGAAAGAACCTCGTGAACATGAATAACTTCAACCATGGTTTTGACCTCACAATGGAGACATCTCCTTCATCTCACAGCTTAGAGCCTTTTCAAAACTCAAGGTTATCACATTATGAGGATGATAATTAAGAAAGAACTCATGATTCAACAATATTACTTCACCGTCGCTACTTAGTTTCCATTTTTTGTTTCTTTTGTTACATCGCTTATTCTAAGAGAAATTTAAGCGGCACGCCAATTTATCATAATCGTAAAACCAATTTTCTTGAGATCAGATGCAAAACCATAAAATACGAGAAACATAAAAAGTAGGTCACACACACGCACACATACCACCAAAACACCAAAAATAATA
Source organism: Lathyrus sativus (assembly GCA_963859935.3). Taxonomy (NCBI): domain Eukaryota; kingdom Viridiplantae; phylum Streptophyta; class Magnoliopsida; order Fabales; family Fabaceae; genus Lathyrus; species Lathyrus sativus. Next base: position 313,862,525 of record OZ012739.1, read on the forward strand.
CATTGATTAATATTTTTTTTACCTAACAAACATGTTTCTCATTATGTATAAACTATCAAGCATGTAGAAAATACTTATCTCATAACTTAATCACCAATTTCTACAAATTTATACAAAACTCAAAAAAGTTTGCAAAAATAAAATACTTACAACAGTGTTGAAGCATGTAAAAAAATATCTATTTCATAACCTAATCACAAATTTATACAAAACACACAAAAGTTTGTAAAAAATAGAAAACTTATAAATTGTAAGTTTCCTTCAGTGTTCAATGAATTCTTTAATGTACTTGATGTTGATGGAAGAAACTATAAACTTGATTAATTGATTTTGAAAGAATGCGAATTGAAAAATTTTGAAAAGGATTTAGAGTTGGTTTTTTAGAAGTGGAGACGGAGAAAGAATTATGGTGCATTTTTAAACAAATGATGTTCGATGTGCACAAAGATGCATTTTCATAAAATAAAAAAAAATTAACATTGACTTAGAACCTGATTCAGAAATTTGTTAAATTAGAATACGTTCGAATAGGGGTGGGAATAGGCTGGACCGAAGTAGACTTTGTCAAGTCTGAGTCTGACCTATTAAAAAATTCAAAGACTAAGATTGACCTGAAGTCTATCATATGCTTATTTTTAGGCTTGAGTCTGACATTTTCGAAGACCTGATTGACCTACTAGTCTATTCATTTGGACATTTGTAAATAAGAAATTCAATTATGTTAAATAGACTAACAGATTAAAAGATCAATGAGACAAATGTTTGTTTTCATTGTCTCGTTTAAGTTTACCTATTAACATAACTTTGGTGATATCATTTGTTGGAAAGAACTTATGAAAAAACTTATGACAATAACTTATGACATTGTTTATAATGATTGTTCAACTTTTTTTCATATATTCTTCAAAATAACTAAGTTATTATTTTCGTATTTTAATTCAAAGTATAAAATAGAATATAATAATAATAAATTTACTGAGTTTTTCTTAAATATGTCAATTTGATAGGCTTAAAAAGCTTTTCTTATACCCTGTAACCTAACCTCTTTAGCTAAATAGGTTTACAAAAAAGCATAGGCCTTTTCTATTTAAGAAAAAGTCTGGTTTGACCCGACCCTATAAAAGTTATGCCATAAACCCCTGTTAGTTGGTCTGACTTATTTCCACCCCTACGTTCGAAGATGCATCTTTAAAATCTAAAAATATTTTTGTATTTTCATATGGTGAGCCATTAATTTATAAGATGCATTAAAAAAATTCTTTTATTTTTTATGCAAACTTCTCATCTCCTATTTTCTACTTATTCTTTTTCTTCTAATCTACATCTTCACCTATTTTTTTTCTACATTTTTGCTTCATTTTATACTTTTAAGTGCAAGTTTTAAATCTCTACCCAAGTTCTAAATCTCCAGTCCAATCCCTACAAGTCAAACACGTCAGCTTTTCTGTTTTTTCCAAGTTTTTATCTTGTGTTTCTTGTATTTGTACCGTTTCCGTGACAGGCCGGTTTTCCAAGCTAAATGGCTGGAACCATGTCTGGTTGCCGGTTGAACCAGCCGATCCGGCCCGATTTTTATTACCATGATCCAAACTCATCTATCAATTTTCCCAGCTGAATAATATTATAACAAACTTCTCAAATTTCAAAAATCAACTTTCCTGATACAAAATTTCAAACAGTCTTCCTGACAGCATAAACCGATAAACAAAACAAAAATATGCCTAATGGACACAGAACTGTTGACTGGAAATAAAGCATCATAAATTAAGTTGGTCAGTGTAATGAAACTGTACTTTGATAATAACTGTAAAAGCACTAGGTTCTTGAAGATACAATGTAACAAAATTTCAGCCTGTTTTCACATAGATTTCTGCCAACAGAGACAAATTTGCCCGCTGCATTTCCAATCTTTAACTTGAGATTCACATCTTGGTTTTGTAGAGATCCTGCAAAATGGAACCGAAACAGAAGCATTAAAACATGCCCAAACTTACATTATACCTTTTTCTTTCCTTCTTATCTCTCTAATAAAATGCAAAATTACAGGCTTTTTCCAATAATTAAGTTGTATTCAATTCCATGAAATCCGAAAGAATCCAACACTTTTCACAGAACACCAACTCACCATGCAAAACAGACATCACTCAGACAAACAGTTAATACATAGATGTCTCCCAATTAATACAGTTTATTGAATATGGGAAAACAAATCGAACTTTAGTAAATACATTTATGACAAGAGGGATATTAACAAACCATGACAAATGCATCTTGCAAATCCTTCATCTTGACATGAATATTGCAATTTATGTGCCTTGTAAACCACAACCTATTTGTTTTGTCAAATTATAAAAGTGAAAGAGCCTAGGACACTGCTTTTCAGTTTGTTGGGTTCGTCTTGTATAACGAGTAAGATGTATCAAATACATCCATGAAACCAGAGCTTGTGAGCATCTTTTCATAAACACCCATCCGAATTTCAACCAAAAAATATTATTGACTGAAAGGGGCTTAATGAATTAAGTTTTTAGTTGAACCGGGGCGGCTTAGACTCTGAATAATTCATAGGTTGGGGGAGGATGCACCATCCAAACAAGAAACTCATGACAAGATATGGAAGAAAAACAAAATTAATCTTCAAGTCAGATCAAGACAAGCATCACAACACTCAAGGTTTGACCCTAAACTACACAAAAGGAAAAGAAGTAGGAAATGTGACCTATTTTAAGAGGGGAAAATTTCCAGAAACTTACCCAGTATCTAATTATTAGGAATGAAGATGGGAGTAGGACTTCCAGGGGATGGAGGATTTTCATTTAGTATAGTTACAAGAGATCCAGCTTTAGCCACAGAATCAGCATCTGCTGCAGATACAATGGTCACATCTTCCACAAGAACATCTTTTGAACTTACCTGTCTCTTAATCAATTCGGAGTTTTCCCTAAGAACATCAATTTCACCAAATGGCAATCTCAAATCCAGGGCTTGTGCCCCAATTGCAATTGCTTCTTCCTTCTTAAACTTCAAGAAAGGCATACATAACTTCTGAATACGTCTAAATTCAGCAGATTGACCAAAAGAACTCTGTTGTAAAGCCTCCTTTATTTCTGATTCCGGAGGAAAAGTTTGAGTATCTTTGTTAAAGCTGTTTTGGAGAATACTAAGGCACTCGGCTTTCCAACCGTCATATTGCTCATTCACATATACCAAGCATTTTACCTTGATTTGTCCCGGCGTGACAACTGGAGCGGATTTCTTATTTCCTTTCTTTGAGCCTGAAAGTTGCTTTTGAAGCAACTTCCTTATCAGCACAATAGAATCCTGTAGATATTTGTTGGCACTCTTTAGTGTAAGGTCAGGAGCATCCGCTGTTGGCCAACCTGCCTTCACCACAAAACCATCCTTCTTCAAAATGTCTCTCCAAATAAACTCTGCATAATGTGGACAGATAGGTGCTAGAAGGCGAGTCTGCACATCCATAAAACGCCACACCAAATCACGATTTAAACCGCCAACCCCACATGACAATATATACTCATCCCTAGCAGCCTGAAGATCATAAAAGCCAGTCTTGAGTGCATCTCGAAACATGTAGTTGGAGTAATTTTGCTCAGTTGTTCTGACAGCAATGTTAATTTCATTAGCAAATACACGATCGGCATAAATAGACGGTGGACCAGTTCTCAGAGAAGATTCTGCAGGCAAAATTGATTCATACCATGCAAGCTCTTTGGTGAGCTTGAGAATTGCCGCATTTGCTGTCTCAAAGACAAAATTTGCATCATCAACACCATCACCAGCATCAGCCAAAGAGAACCGTGTAGCATCAGCAGAAAACTCCTCAATTGCCTGACGAATAGTTCTGAAGTTTCCAGTGGACTTGGACATTTTCTCAGAATTGAGCATTGTGTGGCCATTGCATCTAAACCCCCGAGGCCAGTGATGTTTGGGAAAAATTGCAGTATGGTTGTAAATGCAGAAGGTAAGGTGATTTTGAATAAGATCTTTACCAGAAACCCGAAGATCAAATGGATACCAGTACTCAAACTCGAGCTTCATTCTTTCTAGTACGGATGATGAAATATCAGTGGACTTAGGGAGAGGTCCATCACAGAAAATATAATCCCAGACATCATCAGTCAGCTGTTGAGGTTTAATAGATGATTCACTGGATCCATACATGTCACCCTCCTGCAAATAATGTGCTATGGTGTAATAAGCCATGTAAATGGTAGAATCCGATAGAGACTCAACTAGGAACTGTTCATCCCATGGTATGCGTGTCCCAAGACCAAATGATCGTGAGCAAGCCCACTGGTTCAACCAGCCTAAAGTATGCTCAAATCCATGACGCGTCTCCTCGGAATACAGGCTCATGGTAGACAGGCATTCATCAGCTAACTTCTTCCATTCTGATTCCCCGTATGTAATATACCACTGATCTGTCAGAGCTACAACACATTCATCACCGGATCTTGACATCACCCGCTTCTCTGGCTCACTGTATATAATAGCTTGACCTGAAAGTGCAAAATAAAAAATTCAAGTAATGAGCATAAGATGGCTCACAATAATGCAGGAACAAAATAATTATTAACATTTGCATGCCAAAAAGTAATGCAAATCATCAATTAATTTAATTTCTGTTCATTATTAGCACAACTATTTTAATACCTCATTTAACAATATGTTACTATAATATTTTGAAGAATTTAGCCTCTCAATTTCTGATTGTATTACACAGGATGTGGAAGCAAGTTTCTACAAATTCTGAGATGTACGAGGATAATACGATTATCCATATGTTATAGTAATGTGAAGCCAAGTTTCTTTAACAATATTATGAATAAAAGAGAAGAGATGACTTATACCCAACAGTAGATATGGGATGCCAATACATCCGGAACATTTGATAAATCAGAAAAAACTCTTTTATAATATAACAGTAGAAGAACACAAAGCAGAATTGCTATAAAACAAGAGTCTGTAAAATATATGAAAGATGTCATGCTACTTTGTACTCCACAAAGGAATAACTGTTAATACTTCAATGTTGAAGAATTTTTGTTTTTTAAATTATATTTTGGTCCATAAGAACAGAATATTAGTGCCGAATGCAAATACAATGTAGTATTCTAATCCTTCAAAAGTAAAGTTATTGACAAGAAAATAGAAACTTGGATTTACGGAAGGCAATATATGTGCTAACTGTACCATCTACAACCACCAGTTATTATTAAGAGTACAGTTTTGTGTATAATTGAGGACTTTGTTCTGCAGGTTGCTCTTGTTGTAAACTTGCCCCAATTTGATAAATTATTTTTGAAACTTACACTATATTGGTAATTTTAAAAGGAAAATGCACCCAAAGAGTAAAAGAAATCCTATCAAGTTGAATACTAACCTGTTTCCAAAAGCTTGCTCCTAATCAAGGGCTTAACTTCCTGAACTTTCTTCCCGGAAAATTCTCCAACAATCATAGTTCCATCAGTGAATCCTTTCAAGTATGTTTGCTTCTTGGCTTCTGCAAGCTTGTCTTTCTCATTCTGACTTTTAATTTTCATCTGCAAACAAACCGTCTCGGCGCACTTATTTCCAAAAGGAGGAACATCAATGATAGGCACAATCTCAAACGGCAACACCCACTCATCTTTCACACCATACTTTGCCCTAAAAGCTGGTTTTGACTTTAAATCATGCAATGCCATGTAGTCATCCGGAGCATCACTGGGTACACTGGTCACCACCCCGGTACCTTTATCCATCAAAATAGACAGCATAGGGAGTGCATATATAATTTCATTAAACGAAAGAGGAGATTTCAATGGAAGACCAATCAAATCATGACCCGTAAGCTCAAGCAAGCAAGTTGGTTTTTGAGGTACCCTAGAATGATTCTGGTAAGCAAGATTAAGAGCCGCCTTACGCGCTGTAACAAAAACCTCTGTTTCATTAATTTCAAATGCACCATACTTCCCATCAGGCAACACCCATGCATTTGTTTGACCATACATAGTCTCAGGTCTCAACGTTGCCGCAGCAAGAAAAACCTTCTTTCCTTCCAAAACCTTAAACTTCTCAGGAAAAGGCGATACCAACTCCATTTTAATAATGGTATACTCTTGAGGCTGAACACCTTCACCGCTAGCCCTATCATGATCCGCACACGGCTGTCCATCCAAAGGCGAAAAAATAGTATACCTAACATCCTTAACAACCTTCCCTAATGACTTCAATTTCCTCATCTGCCACCTAACAAAAGAATCAAAGTAAGGATTCATATCAGTCGTAATAAACGACCTCCTCCAATCACAACCTAAACCAAAAGCCTTAAGATCCTCAATAGCCAATGGCGGAAAATAAGATAACCACTTATAAGGATCTTGAAACTCTGAAATCTCAGCATCAGATATCCCAACACTCCTCATAATCTCCCATTGATAAGCCTGCCCACTCGATTTCGCAGCAACCTTAGATTTCTTCCCTTTAAACTTAGCAGGAGCACCATTTTCATTTTCATCACCTACGCTCTCAACAATAGCAACACTCTCCAGATCCTCAACAACTTCTTCCGGAAAAACCGGAGGATTACCAAACTGTTGAATCTCTCTAGCCAATTTATCGGCAGAAGCTTTAATCGGCATACCAGTACAATGAAAAGCGAAAGGCAACAACACATTCGCGCCGCGGAGCCGGTGAAACGCAGCGGCGAATTCAAGTTTCGAAAGGGAAAAGGCGTGACCTAGATGCAAATAACCGTTCATATAAGGAAAAGGGAAATTTCCGAAGAACTTTTGACCTGGCTCTGGTGGTTTATCACCAGGCTCAGATTTGAAAACCTGTTTCTCTTCCCACCATTGTTGAACTTTTACCTCGATTTCACGGAGACGGTCTCTACGAGCGAACTTTTTGCCACCGTCGGAAGCCATATCGGAGATTCCGCGAACACGATTCAACGCCGAAGCTAGATATGTATTCAACCTGATAAAGAAAAGATAAATAAATAAATAGATGATGAAGTTTGAAGATGATGAGAGAAGATAAGGAAGGGTTTGGGATGTACCTTTGTGCGAGCGGCGGTGATGTTAGAGAAATGAACATAAACAAGGAGGCGGCGGCAGTGGCATTGATAGAATGAGGGTTTTTGTTTTGAGTGGATTCACTTTCACTGCCTCAGCTACAGTTAACCAGATCTCTTACCGTCAGTTTATAAATTCTTTTTGTTATGAATAAATAGTAACTTTTTATTGTTAAAATAAAAAATAGATTCAAAACAAACTTTAAAATTCCAAAACAATCCAATAATGACAGGATTAAAACCCATGTAAATGCTAAAAGATTATAATATTTAAAACATACTTTAAAATGTCATGGAAACAATTAATCCTTAAACCCTAAAATAAAATTTAGAACAACAGTCATCACTTTCTCCTCAAATTAATATATAAGTATTTTGAAAATCAAATCTTAAATATTAAAATATCATTTTTCTGAAATTTCTTTATTTTGGCATATTCATACAAATTTTGTTCAATAAATTTTCCAGCATCGTTCCTTTTAATTATGTGAATAATACACTTGTAAATCTTTTTAGATTCAAGATCAATTTAATCTTCTTGAACCTATAATGATGAATCTTCACTCTATAATGATGCAGAACTGGAAGTACCAAATATTGAGGAAATTTCTCATAATGACCAAACATTAGGTTCTATATAAATTTTACTCATTAAGGAGCTCGAATACACAAGTCAACTGAGAGTGAACCTATAAAACAAGAACATATATCCATAGATGACGTGATTGAGGAAGTCACCAATGATTCTCAAAAGGAATCATCAAATGAAAGCGAAGGAGAAATCACAAATGATGGGGAGCCTAAGAGCATGTCATGCATAAAACGACCTCCAAATTATCTAAAAGACTATGATTGTGGCAAATTAAACATAAACTTCAAGTGCATAGCATCAATTCTAAAGTCATCTTCAGGTATCACATATCTCATCTCAAAAAAATTAAAACATGATAAGTTTTCACAAAAACATAAGGTTTACCTTGCAGCCATCACTAATGACGAAGAACCTCATCATATACCTAAGCAGTCAAGCACACAGTTTGGAGGGAGGTCATGGCTCAAGAAATCAAGGCTCTGGAAGACAATGAGATATGGGAACTAACTCATTTACTGCAAGGAAGGAAATTTATAGGATGTAAATGGGTGTATAAAATCAAACATAAAGCTACATGTGAGATTCAAAAGTACAAGGAGATTAGTTGCTAAAGGTTACACACAAATAGAATGTGAGGACTTCAATGAAACTTTTGCACTAGTGTCCAAAATGACCATAATAGATGCTTGTTAACAGTTGCAGTGGTGAAATGATGGAAATTACATCAAATGGATGTTAGCAATGCCTTCTTACATAGAGAATTGACATAAGAAGTATATATGAGTCCTCCACAATAAAGTTTCAAACAAAGATTTGGTATGCAAATTAAAGAAGTTATTTTATGGCTTGGAACAACCATTTGGAAATTGATATAGAAAGCTTACTCAATTTTTGATAAAATATGGTTTCCAAGACAACCAATCTGATCATAGTCTATTTACTTATTCACATGGATCAATTTTTATTGTTGTTTTGATCTATGTTGATGACTTGATCATTGCTAGTAATGATCTTAAGGTCTATGATCAGTTCAAGCAATATCTAAGTCAATGTTTCCACGTGAAGCATCTTGGTTCGCTTAAATACTTCCTATGCCTATAACTAACACAAGGATCAGAAGGGATATTCATTTATCAAAGAAAATACATCTTAGACATTCTACAAGAATATGGAATGCTTAGTTGTAAGCCTTATTTGTTCCAATGGAACAAAATTTTAAACTTGTTTTATCCAAGGGACCTCCACTCTTAGAACCATCAAGGTATAGAAGATTAGTTGGATGTCTGATTTACTTAATTATCATTAGGCCTAAATTAACCTACTTGATAACGCGAAATCGTATATATATATTGACGCATAATTCAACTAATGTTTGACTGGTTTCAATCCGATTTTGGGTTCTTTCCATGTTATTTGTCTGATATTTTGCAGGTATTTGAAGATCATGTCTAAACAAAGCAATATGAAGAAAAGAAGCAATTACAGATGAAATATGGACGAAAACCAGATGAAAACAACATGAAAAACATAGAATGCGCATTTTGCTGCTGTGACGACTGTCACACAGCCATGACGACCGTCACACACCATGACGACCGTCATGCAGGCAAAAACGCAAAGCTTCAATTAAACGTGCAAAAGCCAGTTCCAAGTCCCAAATAATGGACCACTACTCCCTAACTTTTCTGACTCCAAGTCCACCTTCTTCAAATTACAACCGTTAGAATTTTACCTCTATAAAAGAGGAAGGAGGGGAGCTGAGAAAGACAGCCGCATTCAGATAACGAAGTGCTGCCCAAATTATTTTCCAGAGCAAATTTAGTTTCATTCTTGTTGTTTTTGTTTCCTTTCCTTATTCCTGTATTCCATTTCTACAATATTCATTTGTGCGCTCTATTGGCGTGAAGACACAATCCTGCCGACATCGTTGGGATTTGGGAAAAAGCCATTTGGATACGTTACAGGTTTTTCATTATTTCGTTAATTGTAACTTTAATTCCCAGTAATATGAATGTTCTAAATTTCTGCTTTTATTTATGTTTTACTTCTCCCAAATCCATGTCTAGCTAAACCAGAGTAATCGATATGTAATAATAATTCAGACGGGATTTGATAATAACCGGTTTAAAACTTTCTTTTTCAAAAGTTGTTTATGGCCTGAGAGTTTAAACGTATCTCCTGAATAAACGTTCGTCGCGACAGCGAGAACTTATTTAAAAGTAGTTTTGCCCCGACAGTGGGAAATTAATTAAGGTACGAACCAACAAGCGACAGCTGCGGCTAAGACCAGATAGTAAACACTAGGCATTTGTTTTAATAACAGCGAAAGCACTTTAAAATAGATTAGAACTTAGAGATTTCCAAAAAGCGATTTTAACCCCGAACGGGATAGCGACAGCATACGTTCCGCCTTAGAGTTGCGACTAGCGTCAACAACCATCGTGAGACGAAAGTCTTCAGATCACTATTTTCTTCTTAAATAAATTTTGAAAAAATATTTTATATACCGGTAACTTGTCAAATCCCCGAAGAACATAATTATTGCATATCGATTCGCGTAATTATAATTCAAGTAACATCTTTAATTCCCTTTAGTGATAGAAATTATTCCCTTAAACATTATCTACCTAGCTAAACATAGTAACTCCCGAGAACACTAATTTGATTACGAGTCCTTGTGGGATCGATATCTTTTATTACTACGCGATAGACTGTGCACTTGCAGTTAAGTTGTATTAGACATAGAAAGTCCCGATCAAGTTTTTGGCGCCGTTGTCGGGGACCCGTTTAGTCAATAGTGTAACCTTCTGTTACGCTGTATAGACTAGGTTAACAATTTTATTTTCCCTTTACTGGTTCTGTCGATTGTATGCCAAGTAATCGCCCACAAGGCGATATCTTAAAACCTTCAGTCGCAGAACTAGAGTGCTTCTTACATTTAAGAAGTCGCATCATTGAATACCAACAAAAACATAACATTCCCGATCCTCTCACTCACATTCCCAAATCCGAAGAAGAATCAAAGATGGCTGAAGGACCTCAAAACAAACTGTTGAAGGCATACGCTACACCCTCTCAGATGGAGCCTAGAAGTAGCATTGCTGCCCCAGTTATTACTCGAAACAATTTTGAGCTGAAACCGTCACTGCTGTCAGCTGTACAACAAAACTAATTCTCAGAAAATGCAACTGAGGATCCAAACGAACATTTAACGAAGTTTGTACAATACGCAGACACAGTGAAAGCAAATGGAGTAACTTCAGACGCAATAAGACTTTGTCTTTTCCCTTTCTCTCTTAGAGATAGAGCGTGGACATGGTTACAATCCTTACCATCCAACTCCGTTACGACGTGGGAACAATTGAAGAACGTCTTCTTAGCGAGATATTTTCCGCCAAGCAAAACTGCTATGCTTAGAGCTCAAATCAACGGATTTCGACAAAAAGATACTGAATCTCTTTACGAAGCATGGGAACGATTCAAATATATGATGAGAACATGTCCTCACCACGGTCTAGAAGACTGGGTGACGATTCATACTTTCTATAATGGGCTTTTATACAACACCAGATTAACGGTAGACGCCGCCGCGGGCGGTGCACTTATGGATAAGCCATACGATGAAGCCTATCAACTAATCGAAAACATGTCTCAGAACCACTGCCAATGGAGAGGTGAACGCATTCCAGCAGAGAAACCCGCAGCGAAAGGTGGGATGTACGAGATCAGCAGCCTTGAAAAGTTCAACGCTAAAGTAGATGCTCTAGCACATAAAATTGACAGTCTGACCGTTAACCCCACTGCAACCGTCGTTGTCGTAACTCCAAACTGCGAGTTATGCGGAATCGCCACTCATAATGCGCCTAAATGCCCATTACTGGCCGGAATCCCACCAGACCAAGTAAATTATGCTCAAGGAAATCCTTACGCAAATACCTACAACCCAGGTTGGCGAAATCATCCAAACTTTTCTTACAAAAGTGATAACGCATTGCAGATGCCTGCTGCTCCGCCAGGATATCAGAAACCAGCTGCTGCTCAGACTGCACCTAGGAAATCAAACCTCGAGTTGATGATGGAAAAATTCATAGCTACTCAAGCTCAAACAAACAAAGAATTCCTGAATCAAAACATACACACTAGCGAGCAAATTAAACAGCTGACCGGAAAAGTAGACGCTTTAGCCACCCACAACAAAATGTTAGAAACACAGATATCACAAGTGGCTCAACAACAAGCCTCTGCTGCCGCACCCGCTGACACATTTCCTGGACAACCCGAACAAAATCCAAAAGGACAAGCAAATGCTGTCATATTAAGAAGCGGAAAAGAATTAGACGAACCGATCGATCCGAGAACCGAAAACTCAGCCATGCAACAAAAACCAACTGAACAAGCAGAAAAGGAATCCGAGTTAGAGAAGAAGGAAGACAACGAGAAGGAGGATACCGCAAGTAAAAAAACGCAAGCACCTCCAGCGCCATATAAACCATCTATCCCTTATCCTCAAAGATTAATAAACTCCAAAACTTCAGGACAATTTAAGAAATTTGTAGAGCTCCTTAAGCAGTTGAATATCACTATTCCTTTTACAGAAGCGATAACTCAAATGCCGTCATACGCTAAATTTCTTAAAGAGATCCTGTCAAATAAGAGAAAGATCGAGGATAACGAAACAGTTACACTTACTGTAGAGTGTAGCGCTATTATTCAAAACCGCATGCCTCCTAAATTAAAAGACCCAGGTAGTTTCTCCATACCCTGCGTCATAGGAAAGTTCGTAATAGACAAAGCTCTATGCGATTTAGGAGCCAGTATCAGTGTTATGCCTCTATCTATATGCAAAAAGCTAAATATGGGAGACCTAAGACCAACCAAAATGTCCGTACAATTGGCTGACCGATCAGTAAAATACCCCGTCGGAATACTGGAAAACGTTCTAGTACGCATAGGACAATTCTACATCCCAACCGACTTCATAATCATGGACATCAAAGAGGACTCTGTTACCCCAATTATCCTAGGAAGACCGTTCCTAGCTACAGCCGGAGCTATTATAGACGTGAAGAAAGGAAGGCTAACATTCGAAGTAGGAGAAGAAAAGATAGAGTTCATTCTCACCAAGTTCTTACAAGCACCAGCCATAGACGATACCTGCTATTTAGTAGATGTAATTGACGAATGCATAAGAGAACTTGAAAATGAAGAGACCACGTATTCAGAAATAATAAAGATTCAAATACCCGATATTTCTGAAGACGATGATTGGCGTAAACTGTATAAAGACGACAGTCTAAACGAAAGCTTAGCACTAACCCCAAACCATATGCCAGGTCCGAAGAACCCATCTTTAGAACTTAAAACACTACCCAAAAACCTTAGATATGAATTCCTAGACGATGAACTAAAAAGACCAGTGATAGTCAACGCCAACTTAGGACAACTAGAAACCGTAAAGCTATTAGAAGTCCTAAAGAAGTACCCCACCGCGTTAGGCTATAACATAAGCGATCTAAAAGGTATAAGCCCTTCGATTTGTATGCATCGAATTACAATAGAGGAAGACTGTAAAACCTCTAGAGAGCATCAGAGGAGACTGAACCCCATCCTAAGCACTGTAGTCAGAGATGAAGTAAAGAAATTGCTAGATGCAGGAATCATCTATCCAATCTCCGATAGTGAATAGGTTAGCTCAGTTCATGTCGTACCTAAGAAAGGAGGAGTCACAGTAGTTAAGAACGAAAAAGGCGAATCAATAACAAAAAGGGTCGTGACTGGAAGCAGAATGTGCATTGATTATAGAAAGCTTAACAAAGCCACACGAAAAGATCACTTCCCCTTACCCTTCATAGACCAGATGTTGGAAAGATTAGCCAAACATTCATATTTCTGCTATCTAGATGGCTATTCAGGATTTTTCCAAATTCCCATTCATCCTGATGACCAAGAAAAGACTACATTCACATGTCCTTATGGTACTTTTGCTTACCGCCGAATGCCATTCGGACTTTGTAATGCTCCAGCAACCTTCCAAAGATGCATGATGGCAATCTTCGCAGATTTCATAGACGACATCATGGAAGTATTTATGGACGATTTCTCAGTATGTGGACAAAGTTTCGAAGGATGCCTACAAAACTTAGAAATGGTATTAGAACATTGTGTAAAAGTGAACCTCGTCCTAAATTGGGAAAAATGCCATTTTATGGTCCGACAAGGAATAGTTCTAGGACATGTCATATCAAATAAAGGAATTGAGGTCGACAAAGCCAAAATAGAAATTATAAAAGACCTCCAACCTCCAAAATTTGTACGAGAAATACGGAGTTTTCTAGGACATGCCGGTTTCTACCGCAGATTTATAAAAGATTTTTCAAAAATCACAAAACCTTTGACCGACCTGTTGATGAAAGATGTTGAGTTCGTCTTTGACGACGACTGTCTAAAAGCATTCGAAACATTAAAATCAGCCCTTATCACTGCACCGATTATGCAACCACCCGATTGGCGACTGCCGTTCGAAATCATGTGCGATGCGAGTGATTATGTTGTAGGCGCAGTTCTAGGGAAAAGGAAGGACAAGAAGCTCCATGCCATCTACTATGCCAGTAGAACCTTAGATCCTGCCCAAATGAACTATGCTACAACAGAGAAGGAACTTCTAGCAGTTATATTTACGCTTGACAAATTCCGTTCCTACTTAGTAGGAGCAAAAATTATCATATACACAGACCACGCTGCCATTAGGTACTTAATAAGCAAAAAGGGTGTCAAACCAAGATTATTGAGATGGATCCTATTATTACAAGATTTTGACTTAGAAATCAAAGATAAGAAAGGAACCGAGAACGTTGTTGCAGATCACTTATCCCGAATAGAAGGCATCAAACATGAACCAGTACCGATAAATGACGATTTTCCATACGAACATCTGATAGCCAAATTAGAAAGTGACATGCCTAACTTAATCTCGGAAGATTCAGAACTCGAAAAAGCCGTAGAAGCCGTCTATGCCCAAGTCACATTACCTTGGTATGCCGACATCGTTAATTACCTAGCTGCAGGCGTGCTTCCACCGGATCTCACTTATCAGCAAAAGAAGAAATTCTTCCACGATCTGAAACACTATTATTGGGACGAACCTCTACTCTTCAAGAGAGGGGCCGACAACATATACCGTGGATGTGTCCCAGAGGAAGAAATAGAAAATATCATTTCCCAATGCCATTCAGCACCATATGGTGGCCATGCCAGTACATCCAAGACGTGCGCTAAGATTCTCCAAGCCAGCCTATTCTGGCCTAACCTCTGGAAAGACGTTCACATCGCTGTGCTAAAATGTGATCGATGCCAACGAACTGGCAACATCTCACGACGTGATGAAATGCCGCAGAAAGGAATCTTAGAGGTAGAAATCTTTGACGTATGGGGAATAGATTTCATGGGACCCTTCCCGTCTTCTTTTGGTAATAACTACATACTCGTCACTATAGACTATGTGTCTAAATGGATAGAAGCCATTTCTGCTCCAACAAATGACGCACGAGTAGTAATCGAACTCTTCAAAAACACAATCTTTCCTAGATTCGGTGTACCCAGACTCGTCATTAGTGACGGCGGATCACACTTCATATCGCGAATCTTTGACAAACTTCTTTCTAAATATGGAGTCTGACACCGAGTAGCTACACCTTATCATCCGCAAACTAGCGGACAAGTAGAGGTCTCGAACAGGGAAATAAAACAAATATTGGAAAAGACTGTCGCTACCTCAAGGAAAGATTGGTCATCAAAGCTAAATGAAGCTTTATGGGCTTATAGGACCGCTTTTAAGACACCAATAGGTACTACACCCTACAAATTAGTTTACGGTAAATCCTGTCATCTCCCTGTAGAATTAGAGCATAAAGCCTTCTGGGCAATTAAGACACTTAATTTCAACTACACTGAGGCAGGAGAGAAACGAATCTTGAACTTACACGAATTAGAAGAACTTCGATTGGACGCTTACGAAAATGCCCGTATTTACAAAGAACGAAATAAAAAATGGCATGATAAACGTTCAGTCTGGAAACAATTCAGTGTGGGAGACATCGTACTTCTATTTAATTCAAGATTAAAACTCTTCCCGGGTAAACTAAAATCTAGGTGGTCTGGACCTTTTGAAGTGACTAAAGTACTTCAAAGTGGAGCTGTTGAAATTACCAATAAGACGAATGCACCGTTTATCGTAAACGGGCAACGTCTAAAACATTATAATAAGAACGAAAACAGCCCTCACGTCAGCAGTATAACATTGCTTGAGCTTCCTGCTCAAACACCCGAATAGCTTGTCACCAAGCTATCGTCAAGCTTTAGACGTTAAAAACAGCGCTTAATGGGAGGCAACCCAATTTTCCCGTATTTCCCTCTTTACTGTATTTCATTCTCATTTTTATTTGAAATCTTACTTTGAAATTTTAACAAAAATTCTAAACTTAAAATTGCTACTATTTCTATTTTATTTTATTTTATTTTTCTCTTTTATTTAAACTTTGTTTTATTTCTACAACCTTGTGTTTCTAAAAAATTCTGACTTAAAATTTCTGTTTTAAACTTTTCAGGATTTTAAAAGCCTTCAAACCTTCCTCCTGTTTTTCTCCGACTAACCTACGAGTATGGCCGCGTACGACGTCACAAAGGTTCATTTTCGAGGATTAGCCCAAAAGGCAAGATTTGAAGCATTAACTGCGAGAGACATAGCTTTAACGCTGTATTATGATAAGTCTACCATGGAGAAACTAGGAATTACTGATAGTATTCAATTCCTGTTTAATCAATTAGGCTGGGAGAACACCTCCTTGAAAACCCGTTTTGCTACCTATAAGGACATCACCTACGAATTCCTTAGTTCCTTCAGGTACTTACCCAACTATGGTTTTGGATCCAACACAGAGCTGATCACCTTTAGGATGTTTGGAATGGACCAAACCCATAGCCGGATGTCACTAGCTAACCTCCTAGGATTTCCTAGCGGACCACATGTGTTCATCAATGCCGAAGATGACGATCTTGATTTTGAACTAAACCAATTCTGAGGTAGAATCACAGACGACTATTACCCTGAGCCAAATGGTATGTATAATGATGAGATTCATAACCCAGCTTTCAGATACTTTCATAAGATCCTAGCTCACACCCTTTTCGGAAAAGAAGAAAACATTACTACAGTATCTAAAGAAGAGTTATTTATCTTGTTATGTGCTTCTCAGGGCCGTACAGTGAATGTTGTACCTTTTATGATGCGATCCTTCCTACGCCTCACTCAGGAACCACAATCACCTATTCTAATAGGAGGCCTCGTGACAATGATTGCCCACGAGCTTGGCCTTAGATTCCACCTAAATGCAAGCACTAGTTTTGGCATCATCCGACCCATGAATATCCAGTTTTGCTTTAACAGGCGCATTTTAAAAACCATGGGACCTGGACCTTACGAGTACCTCATCAATGACAAACCTGTCCAGCTATTCACATTGCCAAATCATCAGATGACAAGTATCTATAACAAGGACAATTGGGTTTATGAATTGGATGAGCCTATGGGACCTCCTTCACCTCAATCAACACCACTGAATTACATGTACGACAGTGACCACATCTCTGAAGCACATGATTATATGTACTATGAGGATGCTGTATCAGAAGCTGAGGTAGACCCTGCGACCCCTCCACATTACAACACCTATCCTGAGCCCATTCCTGAGGAAACCACTGATAAAATGGATATTGTTCTGAATCGATTAGACAACGTCGACGCAGCTCTGACCACGGTAAGAGAAGACATCACAAGCATACAGCGAACTCACAGTTTTCATGGACTTAGTTTGCGACCAGCTCGATTACTACGCCCGGAAGTTTGACGAATTGAAGGCACAAAAAGACTGAGATCTTAGCTTTAGTTTAGTTTAATTTTTCTGTTTTCCGTCCGTTTCAATTATTTTGATTTTCGCATTGTTTAATTTCCCTTATGTATTACATTACAAACAATCATTTTAACTACATGTTATTTCAATTTTATTCTTTATTCCTTTATTCTGTTTTTACGTTATCATATGTTTCTTGGCCGATTTAATACATTGCCATGTCAAATAGAAGCCTTAAAACCATGACAAGAGCACCCCTATAGCAAAATTCTGCGTTCTGCAGAATTTGCTGGTGTGACGACCGTCACAGAAGCCTGACACCCGTCACACGGGTGACGACCGTCACAAATGCGTGACGACCGTCACGAGTCCAAAACTGTTATCTGCTATAACAGAGGTTGCGTTTTCTCCCCCACTCCCATCTATTCAACTTCCAATCATCACACACTCAAACCCCACTTCCAACTTTCGTTTTCCCTCCTTGCTACATATAATCCTAACTCCCATTTCAACTTCCTAATCCCCTTCTGTGACATTTTTCATTCCACAGAACCAACTTAATCCCCATTTCCTCAGCATCCTCCAACCATGGCGAGAAACAACGAAACCCCTGACCTTAGCAATATCGTGTTCAGCGACGGTGACTCCGGCGAGAAACAGAGAGCAAACTATATCGCTTTCCATCAACGGTCGCTACAGCCGACCCACTATCCGCACATACCATCCCTCACGGAGCTCGGCCTCCTTGACGGCGTCACTTGGATGCTCTAGAGAGCCGGGATTTGGCATCTGTGCACAAATCCGCAGCCGACTTACGAACAACTCACCCTTGAGTTCCTTAGTTCGTTCAGTTACTTCACTTCCAGCGGCGACCTCAACCAACATTCCGGCGCCGCCTGCTTCCGTATGTTCGGCACGAACTACCGACTGAACCAAAATCAGATTGCCGACATCCTACATTTCCCTCGCGGCGACGATGCTCACCGCCGCATTACCGAACAGTTTCAGCATGAAGCCTTTGTGCTCTGGTACCAGTTGACCGGAATCAATGCCGACGGCTGGGATTCTCTGCATGCAACACACATCCACAACCCGACCATCCGGTATTTCCACTGAGCACTGAGCAACACCATCTTCGCAAGGGATAACAACCATAAGGTGAACTCCAAAGAACTTTTCTTTCTCAGCTGCGTGTTCAATTCCGAGCCCATCAACGCCGCTCCATTCCTCATGGCCCATATCCAGGCCAACTGCAACCGTGGCTCTAAGCCATTTTACTTTGGCGGGATTGTTACCTCCACTTGGACTGAACCTCGGCAACCAACTCCAGAACCTCCATGCAATTCCTTCGGTATTTCTCGACACCGACCATTGCAGAGCTTCTCACCTCATCCGCTCCAGGGCCGATGGAAAGTACCACCTGGTCGTGCGTGGCAAAACCGTCAGAAGTATCATCATGCCGTCACGTACCCGGATGCACCCACAGGATCGTGCCAACTGGCTTTTTGACCTCAATGCCCCTGCTGCTACCGCTGCCCCAACTCAAACCCACACCCAAGGTTCTGGTGACGAAATGCAAGATGAGTTGGACAGAACTGAGCAACCGGAGGCATCACAACCACTTCCTTTTGAAGGCACATCCTACCGTCGCCGCCGCCACCGTCCAGAGCCCGACTACTCTGAAGAAGACCTTCGTTGATCCCTCGATCAGCAAGCACAGATACTCGCTATGATGCAGCAACAGAATCAACGAGCAGAGCAGTTCGAAGCTTGGCATCAGACCACGATGCAACAGCTCCAAACTGGCCAGGAAACCATCACTGAGAACTTGGTGAATCTTACCTTGCAGTTCGAAGGACTCCGAGATTATGTCTATCACACCGGAGCGCTGAACTTTGAGGCCCGAGTCGACCAAGCCAGAGGTAGAGGACGAGACAAAGGACGTGACAGAGGCAGAGGCCGTGATTAGTTTTTTCTTTCCTTATTTGTTTACTATATTTTCCGTTTCTTGTATTTTCATTTACCTTGTATTTCCCTCTCGCATTCTTTCAAATCAGTGGGGACACTGATTGAGATAGTGTGGGAGCGGAGTGTTTATTTCCCATTCCCTTGCACTTTTAATTCAGTAATTTCAATTCAAACATTTTCCCGTTTTAGCAAATAAAAGCTCTTTTATATATCTTCTTCCGTTACGCAAATATCCCCACTTTATTCGACATAAACAAAAATTTTCAGTCGTTCCTCAAAAGCAAAAGCATCACGAGGATGCGCCAAAGTTCAAATCAAGTTTTGAAACTCTGAGACGAAAATTCTAACAAAACCAGTACCGTCATGACACCTTAGACCTCCGGTTTATGCGAGTCGGTTTCACTACCTACGTGCACCAAAGTTTCAAGTTTCTACGCAAACTCAGCCCCAAGTAGTTTATACAAGCAGTCAGCACCATCCTAAACACTTCTAAGCGAGCGACCAATGCAAATAAGTGTATGATCTCCAAAAAGATGAAAAATCATGAAAAGAAAGCCATATAGCCCAAGTATAGAGACATGTTCCCTCTAAGTTAGGTGCTCCTCACCCGAGCATTTAGCCCAACGGTACAAAAACTCATTGAAAAAATCAATAGTATAAGCTTATGAGCAATGAAAAGATCAAAACAGCAACGAGATCATAATCACTAACAGGTTGACTTGCCATGAAAGTGTATGGACAACGGTCTTAATGTGATTGCGCTAGAACAAACAGGGTAAACTTGACGCGAGAACCTTGGTACCGAGCTGCAGTAGCGTGATTGGGACCGATTTGCATAGAAAGGAGACCTCTGAAGACTTATAGTCCAGTGTCGTCACCGTACTCGTTTTGTTCCTATTTAGAATCCCGGTTTTTCCCAACTTTCTGAATGAGGAAGCTGCCTCGTGCTTGCCGACTTCTATTCTTTCTGTTTTACTTGAGGACAAGCAAAGATTCAAGCTTAAGGGAGTTTGATAACGCGAAATCGTATATATATATATATATATATATATATATATATATATATATATATATATATATATATATATATATATATATATATATATATATATATATATATATATATATATATATATATATATATATATATATATATATATATATATATATATATATATATATATATATATATATATATATATATATATATATATATATATATATATATATATATATATATATATATATATATATATATATATTGACGCATAATTCAACTAATATTTGACTGGTTTCAATCCGATTTTGGGTTCTTTCCATGTTATTTGTCTGATATTTTGCAGGTATTTGAAGATCATGTCTAAACAAAGCAATATGAAGAAAATAAGCAATTACAGATGAAATATGGACGAAAACCAGATGAAAACAACATGAAAAACATAGAATGCGCATTTTGCTGCTGTGACGACCGTCACACAGCCATGACGACCGTCACACGGGTGACGACCGTCACACACCATGACGACTGTCATGCAGGCAAAAACGCAAAGCTTCAATTAAACGTGCAAAAGCCAGTTCCAAGTCCCAAATAATGGACCACTACTCCCTAATTTTTCTGACTCCAAGTCCACCTTCTTCAAATTACAACCGTTAGAATTTTACCTCTATAAAAGGGGAAGGAGGGGAGCTGAGAAAGAGAGCCGCATTCAGATAACAAAGTGCTGCCCAAATTATTTTCCAGAGCAAATTTAGTTTCATTCTTGTTGTTTTTGTTTCCTTTCCTTATTCCTGTATTCCATTTCTACAATATTCATTTGTGCGCTCTATTGGTTTGAAGACACAATCCTGCCGACATCGTTGGGATTTGGGCAAAAGCCATTTGGATACATTACAGGTTTTTCATTATTTCGTTAATTGTAACTTTAATTCCCAGTAATATGAATGTTCTAAATTTCTGCTTTTATTTATGTTTTACTTCTCCCAAATCCATGTCTAGCTAAACCAGAGTAATCGATATGTAATAATAATTCAGACGGGATTTGATAATAACCGGTTTAAAACTTTCTTTTTCAAAAGTTATTTATGGCCTGAGAGTTTAAACGTATTTCCTGAATAAACGTTCGTCGCGACAGCGAGAACTTATTTAAAAGTAGTTTTGCCCCGACAGTGGGAAATTAATTAAGGTACGAACCAACAAGCGACAGCTGCGGCTAAGACCAGATAGTAAACACTAGGCATTTGTTTTAATAACAGCGAAAGCACTTTAAAATAGATTAGAACTTAGAGATTTCCAAAAAGCGATTTTAACCCCGAACGGGATAGCGACAGCATACGTTCCGCCTTAGAGTTGCGACTAGCGTCAACAACCATCGTGAGATGAAAGTCTTCAGATCACTATTTTCTTCTTAAATAAATTCTGAAAAAATATTTTATATACCGGTAACTTGTCAAATCCCCGAAGAACATAATTATTGCATATCGATTTTTCGCGTAATTATAATTCAAGTAACGTATTTAATTCCCTTTAGTGATAGAAATTATTCCCTTAAACATTATCTACCTAGCTAAACATAGTAACTCCCGAGAACACTAATTTGATTACGAGTCCTTGTGGGATCGATATCTTTTATTACTACGCGATAGACTGTGCACTTGCAGTTAAGTTGTATTAGACATAGAAAGTCGCGATCACTACTCAGTTCATATTATTAGTGGATCTTCAATAGAATTATGGGTAAAGTGTCAGGGACGATCTCCCCGTGAGGGTTTAAGGGATTGCCATGGAGAATCTCCTCGCACCTTTGTTGCGTTGTTTGAGTAAAAACTTAGGTCGAGGACATTGTCCTCAGTGTAACACCCCATTTAAATTATTCAGTCGCTTTGGTATTTTCTGTGATGTGTAGTTGTGTGGTGTCCTTAATTAAGGGTATGAGGTTAGGAGTAAGGGAGAGAGGTGACCTTAGTTGGGATACTGTGGACCTAGATAAAGGAGTAAGTTAATTATGATATCGAGAGCATTATAGTGATTAATATTATTACAACTATTATTAATAATAATGTTAATGAGATTATCATTATTATTATTATTATTATTATTATTATTATTATTATTATTATTCGTATTAATAATATTATTTGGTGGAATATTATTATTATTCATATTATTACTATTAGTATGAATATTATTAGTAGTGGGAGAATAATATTAGTATTATTATTATTATTATTATTATTATTATTATTATTATTATTATTATTATTATTATTATTATAGGATTTAAATAATAAAATAAGAAATAAGGGATTAAAGGAAATAGAGAAGTTTTTTGGGAAAAGAGAATTAGAACACGATAAACTGCCAGAGAAATGTTTTGGGAGAAAAAGTGAGAAGAAGAACAAGGAGGAAGAAAAGGAGGCTAGGGTTGTCAATCCTTCAAGATTCTTCAACGATTGAGCAATTAATCGAGGTAAGGGGGGAGAATGGATTTCAATATGGGTGAATTAACATGAGAGGGTAGTGAGAGGTCCTTTCTCTCATAGGAATTATGTGTTGTTGAGGATTCTTGAATCCAATTTTCGTAACTTGATTTGTTCTCAAATTTTCTGTTATTGTTGAATACTGTTTGTATGATATTTTGTGTGAGAAATCCTTGTTGCTGTCATAGAATACTAGTGAGTAGTAGATCTAGAAATCTGAACTTTTAGGGATTTGAGCAAATATGTAGAAATGAATGTGTTATATCGTTATTAGTACGATGCTCTAAGGTTTCCCTAAGGTTTAGAGATTTGGGTTAATTGTGGGAAATAGGAAAGTAACCGTAAGAATTTGAGGTTATGACCAAATGGCCAAATGATATGTATCGTTGAATATTAATATAGGAAAAACTTATGGGAAATTGGACTTTCGTGGCCAGAACCTTGACATTGTTATATGTCTGACCCTGAAGGGTTAAATATTAGATAGTAAGTAACTTAAATGCTGTAGGATATAATTGAAGGAAAAATTGTGATATGTTGTCCTTATAGGAATACGAATATTCAAATGTGAGTAACTCTAAAGTACTCAGAATAATTGCAGGAAATAGTGTTTTATGTGTTGCAAATGTTGTCAGATGAGCCTAATAAACCATAGAAGTTGTACAGTTATTGCCGTATAACCTTAGGAATGTTTTAGTGATGTTTTGGGTGCTTTGAGCAAGTGATTCGCAAGAATAATTGAGTGAAAACCAGTTCCGGAGCGTAACAACGTCTTTCTGTCCGTCACGGATGTTCATGTTTTCGGTCGAAATTGTTTTGGACGTAAGTTTGGATCCGTAAGTCCGTTTTGATCCCTGTTTGAAGCGTTGGAAAGCTAATGAACAGAGCTATAACATAGGATAGATAATGGAATTGTTTTCCCAATATTGCATATCTAATTATGTTTGAGAAGTCAATTGTGTATATGTTTTAGTAACGAATCATGTTCTGGTTCAATGATGTCTTGGTGTTTTGATAGATGTGGGCCAAGATGGTCGAATATGGACAATCTTGTGCGATTGTGGTAATTCCCGAGAGGATTACAGTGAGCGAATGGCTCGTGTGGATCAAGATTGATCGTGAATTATGCATGATGTATTACATTGTATAATTGTGTTGACATACATTTCATATCATGTGTCTTGTGGAGATGGCTAGGTGGGAATCCATGATGGGTGCCTAGTTTCATCCGGACTTCATTGTGGAAGTTGTTGTGGAGATAAGTTGTAGTTCAGAGGAACGAATATACGACTTATCCGGATTCCAATGGGAATCGGGTTCTAGTGTGAACCGTATGAGATTGTGTTGGTACCACATGCATTGTGTCGAGTCAGTGAGTCACATTGCATTATTGTAATTGAATGTGGGCTATGAATGCCAAGTGATTGAGGTGGCACGTGTATGTGCGTTAATTGTGCTTATTTTATGTGTGGTGTGTAACTACTCCTTAGCATGTGTATTTCACCGTTTATTTATTGAATGTAGTTCTCACCCCTTTTTGTTGTTGTGTATGTGCTCTCTTGGGAGTACAGGCGACCATGTACCTGAGTAGTGCTTGGAGTGTGTTGCTATTTGATCGAGTCTTAGGAGTCGCTCTGATACGTAACATGGGATGACGGGATTTCGTTGTTATTTGACTACTTTATTTGTTTATTGTTACGTATCTTCATTTATTGGACTTATGTTGTATGATCTCGTGTCGAGGAGAATTATATTGGAGAATTGATTTGTATTCCGCTGCTTACTTGAAAACTAAATAATATTGATTATTTTAATGAAATGAAGTGACTTAGTGTGATATCCCACTCTGTTGGAGAACTCTGATGAATTTCATGAATTGTTTCTATATATTTATTATATTACGCGTACGGGGTAAAGTGGGGTGTTACAATTGGTATCAGAGCAGGCCGGTCCGTCCGGCCAGTGTTGTAGTAGAGCCTAACTATAGAATGTTTATAGTCATGTGTGTGTTTCTAACCTGTGTTTCCGTGGTTGTTGAGAAGTATGGCTGGTAGGAATGATGTTGCGATGGCTGCTGCGTTACAAGCTGTTACGCAGGCAGTGGCGGACATTGGTCAGAACGTCAACCGAAGTGATGACGACGGAGAGTTCCGTAATTTAGGAAAGTTTCAGAGTAATAAGCCGTCTACTTTGACTAGAGGGATGGTGATTGATACTCCATCTATTGGGTCAGTCACTATATCTCTAGTGTGTTTGAATTGTCCAATGTCGATCTTTGGTAAGGATTTTGGAGTGGACTTGAATTGTTTACCACTCAGCAAGTTGGATGTTATTCTAGGAATGAATTGGCTTAAGAGTAAGATGCGAGAGTCGTATCCGGAACCGTTCTCATCAGATACATTTTCGAGGACGAAAATATTTTAAGTGGGGGAGAGTTGTAACACCTCATTTAAATTATTCAGTCGCTTTGGTATTTTCTGTGATGTATAGTTGTGTGGTGTCCTTAATTAAGGGTATGAGGTTAGGAGTAAGGGAGAGAGGTGGCCTTAGTTGGGATACTGTGGACCTAGATAAAGGAGTAAGTTAATTATGATATCGAGAGCATTATAGTGATTAATATTATTCTAACTATTATTAATAATAATGTTAATGAGATTATCATTATTATTATTATTATTATTATTATTCGTATTAATAATATTATTTGGTGGAATATTATTATTATTCATATTATTACTATTAGTATGAATATTATTATTAGTGGGAGAATAATATTAGTATTATTATTATTATTATTATTATTATTATTATTATTATTATTATTATTATTATTATTATAGGATTTAAATAATAAAATAAGAAATAAGGGATTAAAGGAAATAGAGAAGTTTTTTGGGGAAAGAGAATTAGAACACGATAAACTGCCAGAGAAAGGTTTTGGGAGAAAAAGTGAGAAGAAGAACAAGGAGGAAGAAAAGGAGGCTAGGGCTGTCAATCCTTCAAGATTCTTCAACGATTGAGCAATTAATCGAGGTAAGGGGGGAGAATGAATTTCAATATGGATGAATTAACATGAGAGGGTAGTGAGAGGTCCTTTCTCTCATAGGAATTATGTGTTCTTGAGGATTCTTGAAACCAATTTTAGTAACTTGATTTGTTCTCAAATTTTCTGTTATTGTTGAATACTGTTTGTATGATGTTTTGTGTATCGGAAACCAGAATTAATACGGAATTCGTGTGAGAAATCCTTGATGCTGTCATAGAATACTAGTGAGTAGTAGATCTAGAAATCTGAACTTTTAGGGATTTGGGCAAATATGTAGAAATGAATGTGTTATATCGTTATTAGTACGATGCTCTAAGGTTTCCCTAAGGTTTAGAGATTTGAGTTAATTGTGGGAAATAGGGAAGTAACCGTAAGAATTTGAGGTTATGACCAAATGGCCAAATGATATGTATCGTTGAATATTAATATAGGAAAAACTTATGTGAAATTGGACTTTCGTGGCCAGAACCTTGACATTGTTATATGTCTGACCCTGAAGGGTTAAATATTAGATAGTAAGTAACTTAAATGCCGTAGGGTGTAATTGAAGGAAAAATTGTGATATGTTGTCCTTATAGGAATAAGAATATTCAAATGTGAGTAACTCTAAAGTACTCAGAGTAATTGCAGGAAATAGTGTTTTATGTGTTGCAAATGTTGTCAGATAAGTCTAATAAACCATAGAAGTTGTGCAGTTATTGCCGTATAACCTTAGGAATGTTTTAGTGATGTTTTGGGTGCTTTGAGTAAGTGATTCGCAAGAATAATTGAGTGAAAACCAGTTCCGGAGCGTAACAGCGTCTTTCTGTCCGTCACGGATGTTCATGTTTTCGGTCGAAATTGTTTTGGACGTAACTTTGGATCCGTAAGTCTGTTTTGATCCCCGTTCAAAGTGTTGGAAAGCTAATGAACAGAGTTATAACATAGGATAGATAATGGAATTTGTTTCCCAATATTTTATATCTAATTATGTTTGAGAAGTCAATTGTGTATATGTTTTAGTAACGAATCATGTTCTGGTTCAATGATGTCTTAGTGTTTTGATAGATGTGGGCCAAGATGGTTGAATGTGGACAATCTTGTGCGATTGTGGTAATTCCCGAGAGGATTACGGTGAGCGGATGGCTCGTGTGGATCAAGATTGATCGTGAATTATGCATGATGTATTACATTGTATAATTGTGTTGACATACATTTCATATCATGTGTCTTGTGGAGATGGCTAGGTGGGAATCCATGATGGGTGCCTAGTTTCATCCGGACTTCATTGTGGAAGTTGTTGTAGAGATAAGTTGTAGTTCAGAGGAACGTATATACGACTTATCCGGATTCCGACGGGAATCGGGTTCTAGTGTGAACCGTATGAGATTGTGTTGGTACCACATGCATTGTGTCGAGTCAGTGAGTCACATTGCATTATTGTAATTGAATGTGGGCTATGAATGCCAAGTGATTGAGGTGGCACGTGTATGTGCGTTAATTGTGCTTATTTTATGTGTGGTGTGTAACTACTCCTTAGCATGTGTATTTCACCGTTTATTTATTGAATGTAGTTCTCACCCCTTTTTGTTGTTGTGTTTATGCTCTCTTGGGAGTACAAGTGACCAGGTACCTGAGTAGTGCTTGGATTGTGTTGCTATTTGATCGAGTCTTAGGAGTCGCTCTGATACGTAACATGGGATGACGGGATTTCGTTGTTATTTGACTACTTTATTTGTTTATTGTTACGTGTCTTCATTTATTGGACTTATGTTGTATGACCTCGTGTCGAGGAGAATTATATTGTAGAATTGATTTGTATTCCGCTGCTTACTTGAAAACTAAATAATATTGATTATTTTAATGAAATGAAGTGACTTAGTATGATATCCCATTGTGTTGGAGAACTCTGATGAATTTCATGAATTGTTTCTATATATTTATTATATTACGCCTATGGGGTAAAGTGGGGTGTTACACTCAGGCCTTCGCGCACTCTTTCACTTGACTAGCGGTGGAAGGGTGGATTTAGTTTTTCCATTGAGTTCACTTTTGTCATCTACTTTTTAGGTAAAAGAGATGTCTAGCAACACCGAGGATGACGTTATGCTCGAGCATGAGCTATCCGATGAGATCACTTCAGGGGATAACAAATATTCCCGGGAGTCCCAGGGAGGAATGGATTGCCCCGAGCCTCAGGAGCATGCCTCGTTCTTTGCCTTTTATACTCAGGTTACCTTCACGACGGTGGGGGATGAGGAAGATTGAAAGGTTCACTTTCCCGGGGAGGATTATCGGATATGTTCGACTTACGATGTTGAGCGTTTTCCCATGTACGAGTATGCTTTTAAGGAGATGGGGTTGAGGCTGCCTTTTACAGATCTTCAGGTGGCAGTTTTCGATCATCTGAACTTGGCGCCCTCACAGCTCCATCCGAACTCGATTGCCTTTATCCTAGCATTCGAGATTACATGTATTTACCCTCTTCTTCACTGTCTTCCACCTCCAACGCGAGGTCGTGCAATGGCAGTTTGGATGGGTTTCCCTGAAGCAGGGGAGGAAGATGTTCAAAGCCTTTTCAGAGTCCATCAGGACGTTCAAGGAAAGGTACTATATAGTGGAGCCAGTGTCGGAGGGGGCCAAAAACTCTTCGTTTCTCTAGGAGGTCTTTACAGATGAAAACAGGGAGCCCCTTTGCAACAAGCAAGGAAGGGTGAGAGGGCGTCAGGCGCAGAAATTCCGTTTTGCATGGAGCAAGGACCACTTCACCAGAGAAACCGAGGAGTATATTGCTTGGCCGACCATGTCGGAGGATGATGACCTAGCCAGCTATAACAAGCTGGTAGGCTTTGTTGATAGTTTCCCCCGCCTAGTGCATGACCAAGAGAAAAGCAAGTACGAGTTGCCCTCATGCTTCCACAAGAGGGATTTCTTCGATGGCTCCTCCCTTACACTCTATTGGGCAGAGGCTTTGACGCTCGAGGAGATCGACCATTCGAGCAAGAAGACGCTGCTAGGCCAAGATGCCGCTGCCCTAATGAGGGTCTTGGGCATGGCGGTGGTTTATACAGTGGAAGGGGTCATTCAGAAAGTGGAGCCGAAAAGAACTCAGGCTGCCAACGCGGTTCTGAAGGAGAGGCTGAAGGTTGCAGAGGAGGAAGCAAAGACATTCAAGGAGGAGCTGGCCAAGGTTATTGAGGAACGGGATACCTTGGTTGCGGAGAAGAAAGCCTCGGAGGATGTGGTTGCTGCTTCACGGCTGTCGCGACTCCTGCCGAGAACGAGAGCAATGAGGTAAGGAGTTTGAAGACTCGTGCCAAGCTCGTCGGCCGAATCAACCAGGTCGATGAGGACTGCTTAAGGGCTGCTAAAGAGGTCTTCAACAACACAGAGGAGCAGCTGAAAGTTGTGAACCCTGGGGTTGATCTGGTTACCGTGGGGAAAGGTTTCCTCTACAGCGTGGCAGACGACTAGATCGCATTCCTGATTTCCTCAGGTTGGACGAGGAGAATGAGCAGCCTATCCACGAGGAGCCGCAACCAAATGTTTATTGATTTTTTGTTTTGTCTTTCTAGGCTGCGTGTCGTATGTTGTAATTTCTTCGAATGGGGCTTGACCCTTTATGTAATTTTTAAAACAATTTTGGCCTTCATGGTCGTATCTTTGTCTCTGGATGGGGTTGTGGCCCCTTTTTATGTAATATCCTTACAATTGAGGTTCTTGTGGCCGTTTTATTTTTTGATATGTGATTTCGGCCTTGGTGGTCACTTGTGTATGATTTATTTTGAACATTTATGCGTTTGTGGTACTTCTCATTGTGAGTTGGATGTTCTTGGAGAGTTTAGGACAATTTTGTTTGATGTGTCCTTGTTTTCCACATTTATAGCATTTGACATCTTGTGTGGATGTTGACACTTCCTTCTCTTTGTTCTTTAAAAACTTCTTCCTTTTCATATAGTCAGAATTTCCAATATTATTTTTAGAACCAAAATATTTTCCTAACCTTTTTACGAGAAGCATGAAGTTTTCATCTTCAACCGGATCGTCTGCCTTTTCTACTTCTTTGGAATCAACCTTTAATGCGATGCTTTTAGATTTCTTCTCTTGATTCTCATGTTTTTCCAATCGCCCAAATTTTGTCTCATATTCTTGAAGTTTTCCAAACAATGTAGCGGATGTCATCATGGATAGACTTTTCTTTTCAGAAACCGTTGTCACCTTGGGTTGCCATTCTCTGGACAAAGATCTATGCACTTTAAGATTAAATTCATCATTAGTTACTGTCTTACCGATTGCTCTGAGATGATTTGTCAAGTGCACAAATCTTTTCTTCAAATCAAGAATTGATTCTCCTGACTGCATTCTGAATAACTCGTATTCCTGACTCAAAGTGTTCAATCTCGATCTCTTAACTTCAGTGGTTCCCTCATGGGTTTCCACTAAAGTAACCCAGATTTCCTTTGCTGATGTACATGTTGAGATGTGAAAAAATTCGTTCATGCTTAGTGCACTTTGTAGAAGATTGATTGCCTTTTTGTCATAGAGAACCTTTTTCTTATCATCGTCATCCCATGAGCCTTTAGGCTTTGTTGATCCAACACCATTAACGACCGTTGTAGGAACGAAGGGGCCATTTTGGACAGCATCCCATATTTCATCTCCTTGTGCTTCTAAGTGAGCATTCATGCGAATCTTCCAGAAGTCAAAGTATTCACCACAAAACAGTGGAGGCTTGTTGCTACTACCACCGTCTTTAAACACACCTTTATTGTTTGCGGAAGCCATACTGGATCGAATAGGAACAGGTTACCTAAACCTGCTATGATGCCAATTGATAGTCTGAGTTGCACCTAAGAGGGGGGTGAATTAGGTTCTTTGAAATTTTCTGGTTTTATCGACTGAGTTATTACTTTTTTGAGATGTGATGAGGTTATGAAAGCGGTAAATAGCAGAAAGTAAATACCACAGAGAAATATCCTGGATCCCTTCACACTTTGAAGGTACTCCAGTCCCCTTTCAACACGAAAGAGATTTCACTATAGTTAGGATCAGTGTACAATATTTTCTAACCTATAGGTAGATCAAAGGCTCTTAAACACCTTTAAGATCTAAATACTAAGTGCAATAAGAATAATCCTCTTCAATTCACACACTTGCTTTCAACAATCCTGAACAACAAGGGGAAATAAGTTCAATCTGAATTTTTACAATAAGTTTGTAACAATGTATTCAATGTTGTAATTGGTGTTCTCTTTCAATGAGAATTTCCACAAATATATAAGACTTGTTGCTCAAGAATTTTCTTTCAAAGGATATGAAATTATGCAGAAAATTCTTTATGAAAAGTGGTTTGAACTTAGATGTGGAAAGATGAAAAATATGTTAAAGAATTTGAAAGAGAATTGAAAGAGACGTGTTTTTGAAAAATTTGAAAGATTAGGTATTTATATTACACAAACACCTCTTGAAATAATATGCAAATCCTTAGAAAAATTGATGAACAATTGTCATGTTTCAATGCAAACAATTCACACAAGATTGGTTGAAGAGATGCGATTTTTCATATTGATTTTTCAAAAATATTCAATGAGCAATCGATTGCACATATAGACTAATCAATTGCATATTTACAAAAACACTTGAAATTTGAATTTTTCAATAAAGCAATCAATTGCACCAAAGCACCAATCGATTGCACTAAGAAACAGAAGCAAAAATACAAAGATTTTTAAGTATGCAATCGATTGCACCAAAGTACCAATCGATTGCACTAAGAAACAGAAGCAAAAAAAAAAGTAAAATTTTGATCATGCAATCGATTACTCTAAGAGTGCAATCGATTGCACTTGCAAAAACTTAGAAAAATTTTGTTTTAAAAAGCTTGTTTTAGTGTGAAAAGTAATGCAAACAGTTTTTCATGGTTTGAGCAACTAGGTCTTATATACTTGATGAAGATTTTCATTATACCTTCTGATGAAAATATTATTCATGTCAAGTCTTTGTCCTGATACTGATGTCTTGAAAATGGTTGAACATCTTTGCCTTCTTGTCAAGTGATTTGTCTTCATCAAAACATAAGTTGATCCTTGAGAATCTTGATTTCACAATTGACAGAAGTAAATCTAAGAGTCCTAAGTACCAAATTTTGAAATGCGCCCTGGCTAAAACAATGTGTAAGCTTTGGAAATTTAGAAGTGATCATTCTTTTGGAGCTACTAGTAATTGTCACTTTGTTGGTTCAAATATTTGTCCCGCTTGGAAGTTTCTGCTTCGTCTTTCTTCGACGCTCTAGAACTCTCTTGGTCCCTTGAATCTTTGGCTTTATATGCAGCCTCCTTTTCTTCGTATTGAATATAGGATTATTCCCCGCGAAGAGGCTCAGCTAGAGAATGAGGAGGTTTTATCCCCACCTCCTTACGAAAGTCGCTTTTCAGCCTCAGTCTCTTTTCCAACAGATACTTTTTCATGTGGTCTGTTGTGGGGATTTCGACCGCTTCCTTAATGAATCTGTCGATGTAATCGCGAAGAGGTTCGTCCCTGCCCTGGATGATACCCTCGAGCGTGGCCTCAGATTTTGGATGACGCCTGAAGGCAGTAAAGTGTCGGGAAAACTGCTCCTTCAGACTCTTCCAAGACGTGATTGAGCTCCCTTCTTGAGGGTGATGAGGAATAGCCTGCATTTGATTGCCCTAGTGGCATTGTGGTAGTGCAACATGGCCTTAATATTTTCTATGTGGTCACCAAGATCGGTAGTACCATCATAGAGAGCCAGAGGGGGAGGTTTCTCTAGCCCATGAGGAATGCGAGTGTCCATGATTTCCTGTGACAGGGGACCGTGGGCCTTGTCTTCGTCGCTCGTGCTAGGCGTGTAACAGCCCAATTTTCACTAATTAATTATTTATATTAATTAAATGATTTAAGAGGATTGTTTGATTAATGTATGATTAATTAAATGAATTAATAGATGTTGGAGAGAATTAGAAGGGAAAGACATATAAAGGAAAAGTGGAGAGAAAGGAGAAAGATAGAAACATAAGAGAAAGAAAGAGGAAGAAGGAGAAAGAGGAGAAAAGAGAAGGAGAAGAAGGAAAAGTTGGAAAAGCTCAAGAACAACTCTCAAGCATCGATTAATCGAGGTAAGGGTGTGAAATATCATTATCATGTCAATGTATATGATTATGTATGATTGGGTTAGATTGTTGGATGTTTCTCTACAACTTCCATTTTAGGGCAAAGTGGATTTTATCGATAGAAACCGAGTTTTAACGGTAGAAAATGAGAATAAGTGGGAGAGTTTAGTCGATGAATGCTAAGTTAAGACTGCAGAAACGAGTCGGGATCGAATCGGGTGGATTTGGTGAGTTTCGGAGTTTTGGACAGTGAGGAATTTCTGAGTTCGCAAACGTTCGCTAGCACCTTCGCTAGGCGAACAGGTCGCGAACATTCGCTAGCAACTCGCTGGGCGAATAAGTTAGCGAGAGGTCCCAGACTTGGGCAGAATGCATTTGATCTGGTTCGCTAGTATCGAGTGAGGTGGCAAAGGATTCGCTAGGGCCTCGCTGCAACGAGTAGGTGGCGAGCAAAGTCAGTAGCTTCTGTTTGCCTTCGTGAGCTTGTTCGCTAGGCGAACAGATAACGAGTATTCGCTAGAGACTCGCTAGGCGAGCAAGCCAGCGAGTGTGACAGCATTTGGTTTTCTTGTGATTCCATTCCATGTTGATTTCTTTGTTCGATTGTGTTTGATCCTTGTTGGAAATGAGTAATTGTGTACTGTGAAATGTATGTTATGAATAGCCGTATGGCATGAATCCTAGATTGTGGAATTGATTATGAATTCATATTGTTTGTATGAGATTGTATGAATAGAATGCATGAGAACATATTGTGAGTATGTGTGCATTGCTTGATAAATATATTAATATATATGAATATGTTGTGTGTGCAATCATGTTATAATTCTTGAGTGATGAATTATTTGAATGCATGGGATTAAGATGTGAGAACGGTCTTAAGTGCATCTGGTGTTTGATTGCACATGCATAATTTAGTCAAGAGACAATGTTTTCTAGTTTCGTGGAGACTAGTGACTTGTCCCAAACCTAGAAGGGTGGGTTTGAAAGCTTAGGGAACAGGCTTTTGTTGTTATCGGTCTAGAAGGGTGGACCCGGTTTAAGTGTAAAAACCGAAAAATGATAACAAGTGTTGATACCACATGGCATGAGTTGCATTGAGTCACATGATTTAATGTGTATTGTTGAATGAAAGTATACCTTTATGTGAAGTATTGAATTGAGAATTATGGATGTATGCATGATGAAATGTGCTTGATGACTATCCATGTTTGTTTACACATATGTTGTGATGTATATGATGATTGGAATGAATTGTGGTGGGAAATGTGAAATGTATGTGTTCTATACTTGTGTATGTATATATATAATTATATGCTTTGATTATTATGATAATATTTCTCACCCTTTTGTTGTTTCATAATGCTCTATGAGGCATTGCAGATTAGGTTGCTGGAGGTCTTTTGTGAAGTTTAGCCTCATCCTTTTGGTCGGTTATGCTCTGACATGTAGCACCGGGTAGTTAGGATTGTATAGTATTCTTTTGAGATATATTTTGTGTATGCATCTGATGGTAAATGTTTTGTAAACATGAATGATATTGTGAACCAAACCAAATTATGTATTTATATGATAACATGTTTTAAATGATTCAAATGTTTTAATCTTCCGCTTTAATTTTAAAATATTGAGATGTGGGTGTAGGACTAAGTTCCTCCATTGAACTACCCCACTGTTGCATGTCTTTTATAGAGCAGGTGTTGTATGTTATTTGGTGAATGATGTGGCATACTTCTTTTATACCATATTTTAATTTACTCTGATGAAACTTATTATGTGCTTATGTGATTTATTTGTTTATTTGGAGGTATAGAAGGGGGCGTTACATTAAGTGGTATCAGAGCAGGTCGGTCTGTTGACCAAGTTGTTAATGTGTTTATTCCCCATTTGCATTTGGTACGTGTGTGTAGCACTATCAATATGGTTGTTCTAATGAAGGTTTGTTGTGGGAATCAAGAACGATGGCTGTAGGTAGGAATGGCGAAGCGATTGCGGAGGCTTTGACGAGGTTGGCTGGAGCGATTGGGCAGAATCCTCAAGCCGGTGTGAATGTTAGAAACCATGCTGATGATGAATTCCGTGCTTTGGGAAGGTTTTAAAGGAATAATCCACCAGTTTTCAAGGGAAGCCATGCGCCTGACAAAGCACAAGTTTGGTTGAAAGCTATAGAAAAGATCTTTC
This sequence comes from Lathyrus sativus, assembly GCA_963859935.3. NCBI lineage: Eukaryota > Viridiplantae > Streptophyta > Magnoliopsida > Fabales > Fabaceae > Lathyrus > Lathyrus sativus. The sequence continues at coordinate 313,897,881 of OZ012739.1, forward strand.
GGGTTATGAATTGTTCGGATGCACAGAGGGTGCAGTTTGGTACTCATATGCTCGAAGAGGAAGCTGAGGATTGGTGGGGTAATACTTGCCAAATGTTTGAAGATAATGAGATTGTGGTTACTTGGGATCTTTTTAGGGAAACATTTCTGGAGAAGTATTTTCCAGAAGATGTGCGTGGAAAGAAGGTAATTGAGTTTCTTGAGTTGAAGCAGGGTAACTCAACTGTGGCCGAGTATGCGGCAAGATTTGAGGAGTTGATTAAGTTTTGTCCTCATTATAACACTGCTAATGCAGAGAGATCCAAGTGTCTCAAGTTTGTGAATGGTTTGAGGCCGGAAATCAAGCAAGCTGTTGGTTATCAGGAGATTAGACGATTTTCTAAGTTGGTGAACAAGAGCAGAATTTATGATGAAGATAGTAGGGCTCGGTCTAGCCACTACAAGAGTTTAAGTGAAAAGAAAGGAAAAGGTCAATTCAGAGGAAAGCCGTATGTGACTCCTGCAAAGAAGGGGAAACAGAAAGCTGGTTTCGGCAAGAAGCCAAGTGGGGGAGGAGTTTCTACTCCAGTGAGATGTTTTAGATGCGGTGAAGAGGGACATCATGCTCCCGAGTGCAAAAGTGTTAAGCAGAAATGTTTTAAGTGTGGGAAGCCAGGCCACAAAGCTCTAGAGTGCAGAAGCGGTGCAAATGTGACTTGCTACAGCTGTTGTGAGCAAGGGCACATTAGTACCAAGTGTGATAAGCCAAAGAAGACTCAATAGAGTGGGAAAGTGTTTGCTCTATCAGGATCGGAGACTACTAATGATGATCGATTGATCCGAGGTACGTGCTTCATTAATGGTATACCTTTGATCGCTATAATTGATACTGGAGCTACGCATTCTTTTATTTCTTTGGATTGTGTTAAGAGATTAAGTCTTGAGTTGTCTGTTATGAGTGGAGGTATGGTTATTGATACTCCTGCTATGGGTTCGGTAACTACCATGTATGTGTGTTTGAATTGTCCGTTGAGTATTTTTGGTAAAGACTTTGGAGTTGATTTAGTGTGTCTTCACTTAGATCAACTTGATGTTATTCTTGGGATGAATTGGTTGGAATTAAATCGTGTTTATATTAACTGTTTTGACAAAACGGTTATTTTTCCTGAACCTGAGAAGGAGGAAGATTTGTTTATGACCGCTAAGCAAGTGAAGGAATCATTACAAGATGGTGCTAAGGTATTCTTGTTAATGGCAACAGTGAGCATTGGTGAAAGTGGAACGCTTGATGCTTTACCAATTGTTCGTGACTTTCTGGAAGTTTTTCCTGCGGAGATAGTAGATTTACCGCCGGAACGAGAAATGGAGTTTGTGATCGACTTAATTCCTGGAACTAGTCCGATATCGATGGCTCCATATCGTATGTCCGCATCGGAATTGAAAGAGTTGAAGAGTCAACTTGAAGACTACTTGAGAAGAGGTTTATTCGTCCGAGTGTGTCACTGTGGGGTGCATCGGTGTTGTTGGTTAAGAAGAAAGAAGGTTCTATGAGACTCTGTGTGGATTACAGACAATTGAACAAGGTGAATATCAAGAATAAGTATCTATTTCTGAGGATTGGCGATTTGATGGATCAATTGGTTGGTGCGAGTGTGTTCAGTAAGGTAAATTTGAGATCTGGGTATCATTAGATTCGTCTGAAGGCTAGAGATATTCAGAAGACTGCTTTTAGAACGAGGTATGGACACTATGAGTATTCTGTGATGCCATTTGGTGTGACTAATGCACCAGGTGTATTTATGGAATACATGAATAGGATTTTCCATCCTTATTTAGACAAGTTTGTGGTCGTGTTCATTGATGATATTTTGATCTATTCGAAGAGTGAAGAAGAACATGTTGAGCATCTGAGGATTGTGTTATCTGTATTGAAAGAGAAACGTTTGTATGCTAAACTTTCTAAGTGTGAATTTTGGTTGAAGGAAGTAAGTTTCCTTGGTCATGTAATTTCGAGCAGAGGTATTGTAGTTGATCCGTCGAAGGTTGAAGCGGTGTCGCAATGGGAGACTCCGAAATCAGTTTTTGAGATTAGAAGTTTTCTTGGTTTGGCGGGATATTATCGGAAATTTATTGAGGGGTTTGCCAAGTTATCATTTTCGTTGGTGCAGTTGACTAGGAAAAGTCAAGCTTTTGTGTGGGATGCGAAGTGTGAAGGATGTTTCCAAAAGCTTAAGCGAAGATTGACGACAACTCCTGTTTTGATTTTGCCAAATCCGACAGAACCGTTCGTTGTGTATTGTGATGCTTCTTTGATGGGTTTAGGAGGTGTGTTGATGCAAGATAAACAAGTTGTAGCTTATGCTTTGAGGCAACTCAGAGTGCATGAGAAGAATTATCCGACGCATGATTTAGAGTTGGTCGCTGTTGTATTTGTGCTGAAACTTTGGAGGCATTATTTGTTTGGTTTTAGATTTGAGGTGTTTAGTGATCATAAGAGTTTGAAGTATCTTTTTGATCAAAAAGAATTGAATGCAAGGCAAAGGAGATGGTTGGAACTTATGAAGGATTTTGATTTTGGTTTGAATTACCATCTGGGTAAAGCAAATGTGGTAGTTGATGCGTTGAGTAGGAAATCGTTGCATATACCGATGATGATGGTAAAAGAGTTGGAATTGATTGAGCAATTTTGTGATTTGAGTTTGGTGTGTGAGAATACTTTTTACGGAGTTAAGATGGGTATGTTAAAGCTTACTAGTGGTGTTCTAGACGAGATTCGAGAAGGACAGAAATCTGATTTGAGTTTTGTTGATCGGTTGACTTTGATCAATCAAGGTCAAGGTGGTGATTTTCAGATTGATGAGAATGGTATCATGAGGTGTCATGATCGAGTTTGTGTTCCCGATGTTGTTGAGCTAAAGAAGAGTATTCTTGAGGAAGGGCATCATAGTGGATTGAGTATTCATCCGGGTGCTGCTAAGATGTATCAAGAATTGAGGAAAGTATTTTGGTGGCCTCACATGAAGAAGGATATTGCCGAGTTTATGTATTCTTGTTTGACTTGTCAGAAGTCGAAGATTGAGCATTAGAAATCGTCGGGTTTGATGAAACTGTTGTTTATTCCTGAGTGGAAATGGGATAGAATTTCTATGGATTTTGTCTCTGGTTTACCGAGGACGCCAAGTAACTTTGAAGCTATTTGGGTTATTGTGGATAGATTGACCAAATCTGCTCACTTTATTCCTATGCAAATGGATTACCCGTTGGAGAGGTTGACAAATCTATACATCGAGAGGATTGTCAGTTTGCATGGTATTCCGTCTAGCATTGTGTCAGATAGAGACCCGAGGTTTACTTCGAGATTTTGGGAAGGGTTGCAAAATGCTTTGGGTATGAAGTTGCGTTTGAGTTCAGCTTATCATCCGCAGACCGATGGTCAGACTGAGAGGACGATTCAGTCACTTGAGGATCTTTTGAGAGCTTGTGTGTTGGAGAAATGAGGAGCTTGGGATAGCTACTTCCCTTTGATTGAATTTACTTACAACAATAGTTTTCATTCGAGTATTGGTATGGCACCGTTCGAGGCATTGTATGGTAGACGGTGTAGAATGCCATTGTGTTGGTATGAATCTGGAAAGAGTTCTGTGGTTGGACCTGAGATAGTCCAGTAGACTACCGATAAGATTAAGATGATTCAAGAGAATATGAAGATTTCTCAGAGTCGTCATAAGAGTTATCATGACAATAGGAGGAAGGCACTTGAATTTCAGGAGGGAGATTATGTGTTTCTTTGAGTTACTCCTATGACTGGTGTTAGTAGGGCATTGAAGTCGTGTAAGTTGACGTCACGTTTTATTGGTCCTTATCAGATTTTGCAGAAGATAGGGGAGGTAGCCTATCGTGTTGCTTTGCCGCCGTCGCTTGCTAATCTTCATGACGTGTTCCATGTATCTCAGTTGAGAAAATACATTGCGGATCCATCTCATGTAGTCCAAGTAGATGATGTGCAGGTGAGAGATAACCTGACTGTGGAGACATCACCTATGCGGATAGAGGATCGAGAGTTGAAGCAACTTCGAGGCAAAGAGATTGCTTTGGTGAAGGTCTCTTGGGGAGGACCGGCTGGTGGAAGTGTGACTTGGGAACTTGATTGTCAGATGAGGGAGTCTTATCCAGAGTTGTTCGAATCAGGTAACATTTTCGAGGACAAAAATTCCTAAAGTGGGGGAGAGTTGTAACAGCCCAAATTTCACTAATTAATTATTTATATAAATTGAATGATTTAAGAGGATTGTTTGATTAATGTATGATTAATTAAATGAATTAATAGATGTTGGAGAGAATTAGAAGGGAAAGACATATAAAGGAAAAGTGGAGATAAAGGAGAAAGATAGAAACATAAGAGAAAGAAAGAGGAAGAAGGAGAAAGAGGATAAAAGAGAAGGAGAAGAAGGAAAAGTTGGAAAAGCTCAAGAACAACTCTCAAGCATCAATTAATCGAGGTAAGGGTGTGAAATATCATTATTATGTCAATGTATATGATTATGTATGATTGGGTTAGATTGTTGGATGTTTTTCTACAACTTCCATTTTAGGGCAAAGTGGATTTTATCGATAGAAACCGAGTTTTAACGGTAGAAAATGAGAATAAGTGGGAGAGTTTAGTCGATGAGTGCTAAGTTAAGACTGCGGAAACGAGTCGGGATCGAATCAGGTGGATTTGGTGAGTTTTGGAGTTTTGGACAGTGAGGAATTTCTGAGTTCGCAGACGTTCGCTAGCCCCTTCGCTAGGCGAACAGGTCGCGAACATTCGCTAGCAACTCGCTGGGCGAATAAGTTAGCGAGAGGTCCCAGACTTGGGCATAATGCATTTGATCTGGTTCGCTGGTAGCGAGTGAGGTGGCGAAGGATTCGCTAGGGCCTCGCCGCAGCGAGTAGGTGGCGAGCGAAGTCAGTAGTTTCTGTTTGCCTTCGCGAGCTTGTTCGCTAGGCGAACAGATAGCGAGTATTCGATAGAGACTCGCTAGGTGAGCAAGCCAGCGAGCGTGACAGCATTTGGTTTTCTTGTGATTCCATTACATGTTGATTTCTTTGTTCGATTGTATTTGATCCTTGTTGGAAATGAGTAATTGTATACTATGAAATGTATGTTGTGGGTAGCCATATGGCGTGAATCCTAGATTGTGGAATTGATTATGAATACATATTCTTTGTATGAGATTGTATGAATAGAATGCATGAGAACATATTGTGAATATGTGTGCATTGCTTGATAAATATATTAATGTATATGAATATGTTATGTGTACAATCATGTTATAATTCTTGAGTGATGAATTATTTGAATGCATGGGATTAAGATGCGAGAACGGTCTTAAGTGAATTTGGTGTTTGATTGCATATGCATCATTTAGTCAAGAGGCAATGTTTGCTAGTTTCGTGGAGACTAGTGACTTGTCCCAAACCTATAAGGGTGGGTTTGAAAGCTTAGGGAACAGGCTTTTGTTGTTATCGGTCTAGAAGGGTGGACCCGGTTTAAGTGTAAAAACCAAAAAATAATAACAAGTGTTGGTACCACATGGCATGAGTTGCATTGAGTTGCATTGAGTCACATGATTTAATGTGTATTGTTGAATGAAAGTATACCTTTATGTGAAGTATTGAATTGAGAATTATGGATGTATGCATGATGAAATGTGCTTGATGATTATCCATGTTTGTTTACACATATGTTGTGATGTATATGATGATTGGAATGAATTGTGGTGGGAATTGTGAAATGTATGTGTTCTATACTTGTGTATGTATATATAATTATATGCTTTGATTATTATGATAATATTTCTCACCCTTCTGTTGTTTCATAATGCTCTACGAGGCATTGCAGATTAGGTTGCTGGAGGTCTTTTGTGAAGTTTAGCTTCATCCTTTTGGTTGGTTATGCTCTGATATGTAGCACCGGCTAGTTAGGACTGTATAATATTCTTTTGAGATACATTTTGTGTATGTATCTGATGGTAAATGTTTTGTAAACATGAATGATATTGTGAACCAAACCGAATTATGTATTTATATGATAACATGTTTTAAATGATTCAAATGTGTTACTCTTCCGCTTTAATTTTAAAATATTGAGATGTGGGTGTAGGACTAAGTTCCTCTGTTGAACTACCCCACTGTTGCATGTCTTTTATAGAGCAGGTGTTGTATGTTATTTGGTGAATGACGTGGCATACTTCTTTTATACCATATTTTAATTTACTCTGATGAAACTTATTATGTGCTTATGTGATTTATTTGTTTATTTGGGGGTATAGAAGGGGGTGTTACAAGGCGATCTACTGAACGAATAACTGCGTCTCCGACTCCTGCTGCATCGAGGAGAATGTTCATGTCGACTTCGGTGCTCTTCGCAAGGCTTTCCGGAAGGCCTGGTCCTTTTGGGTGATGGGGAATGCCTGGATCTTCGGGGAGGGGTACGATCACGTCTTCAGATGATCTTGTGTCCATGTTTCTCCAGTTTGGACCGTTCTTTGACTGGGGAGATGCTTCTAGATTCATATCGACGACGCATCTGAAGAGTGGAATGTGACCGGTGAGATGGGCTGAGGGATCCCCGCGGGGGAGGTCGTCCTCCGATGGTATTCTCCAGCATGTGGATTTTTTTCTCCTTGTTGGACGAGCAGATAGTTAGATTTGTTGAGGGCGGCAATGAGGGCTGCAGTGCAAGGGTTAACATCTTGTGGGACAATGATAGGCTGGTATATATGGCTGAAACTTTGGACACGAGGCTTCACGTTGTCAAAAGATGTCGGTTTTCCGTCCCTGTGATCAGTTTCTCTGGTGGCAGGTCTGGGAATTGGGGTTTCGCCGCAACTCAGAATGGCGACGATGGAATCTTGATGGACATCAATATGTTGAGAGGCCATGACGATGAAGGTTCAAAGAAATATCTTTGGTATTTTGTTTGGGAAGATTGGGGAATCTTGGTTCGAAAAGACGAGGGAGCTGGTGTTTTCACAAACGGCGTCACTGATCTGGAGTGATCAGAATGGATCGTCTTGGCCTTCGAAGTAGGGCAACAACAGTGGTTGTTGGAGAGGAGGGGTGTGTACCTACAAGGTACTCCAATGTCAAAGTAAGTGTTTGGGTTAGAAAGAAAGCAAGTACGAGTGTTTAGGTATGAGTAAGAATGATTAGAATACCTGACCCTTTCAAGAGAGAGGGTATTTATAAAATTCCCTCCAACGCGGGGTCAAGGTCTCCCATGTGACTGAAATATCTGGTCGGCCAATGGGGGACTGTCAGGTGGAAGATCTAGCGTGTGATCTTTGACCTGGTCCAACTGTTCCCATGACTTTCCGAGGGGCAGTTGGTCGCGTGAACTGTCAAGTGCGTGAGGGGCATGTTCTCAACGACTATACGCTCCAACGACTATATTGTGCCCAATAGGCTATATTGTGCCCCATGATCATATTGGGTCTGACCTTAAACTAGACTGAATTGAACCTTACACAACAGTAGGACATGTACCAATCCAGTCAAGAACACTATGACAATATTAAGAATGAATTAGCATGGAAAAACATTCATCTATTGTAAAAAGGTATTGAATTAATTGTTATAAAAAGAGATACAAATTAACATATATTTAATAATATCTAGATCTTTTGGCTTTCTTAATAAGAAATTGTTCTGACCTGGGCCCCGACCAGACCATACGGGCCCAACCCAACAATGTTCAACCAGGTTCAGCCCAGTCCGGGCACCACGTCGAACACGAGATCCCTGACAAGCAAGAAAGGTCTCCCTGTGAGGAAGGCATGTCCCCACTACATCGGGCAGGAGACTCACCCGCTCGACCAGGCACCGCCCTCCGCGGGAATGACCTGCCCTCCGCGGGGCGTAACCTGCTCCTCTGTCAGGAAGGACAACGTGTCCTTCACACGTTCTCCACGTGCTCCCCTCCGCGGGGACACATCATCGACCAACTGCCCACCTCCGAAAGAGCAGGTCAAACCCACTTTTCGTAGATCACGGGACAATTGAACTAGGGCGGAGACCATGTCCTGGTCTTCACTACGCCACGTCAGCCCTAACAGTTACCTTAGTTGGGTCTGGCAATCCAGCCCAACACAAGTGACCGTTGGCCCAACGCTGGGGTCTCTCTATAAATACCCTCTTTCACAAGAGGGTCAAGTAATTCACTTCTTACCCCATTTCTGTACTTTGCTCTCACTCTGCCCAATTCCTTACTTTGGCATCGGAGTGTCTTGCAGGTACACCCCCCTTCTCCTCCTCATCACCGGTGAACAGGTAGCAGTCCAACAGCGTGTGGCCAGCCCGTGATCCCCTTCTAACCAGGTCAGATCAGTGGCGCCGTCTGTGGGAATGGAAACTTCCCAGTTACTCCGAGCAGAGAACCAAAGTTTCACCAACACTCCACGATCATAGCTAGCCCACGCCACGAAGATACCGTGCAAGACTTCATGATCAACGCCCCGACGAACGGCGGAAAGCCAACGGAGGCTTCCCGACCTACAGAGACCGAGGAAAGAGACGACCAGACTGCATCTCCGTCGTCCGCAGAGCCGGCACACCAGGATGGCCACTGGTCCCAAAGCCCAGCGGTGTTCCAACCCGTTCCCGTCCCGGTTGGAGCGGACCCAACGGTGGCCGCCCTCTTTGCGGCCATCAACCAGACGAACCAGTTATTGTTTCAGCATAATGCACGAATTGGAGCGCTAGAGCGGGAGGTCCCCCCAAGGTCCCCTCCGCGGGAAGACCAGAATGGGGACTCGAGGAGTCCCTCGCCTCAACCTAGAAACCGAAGACCTCGGCTGGAGATGTGGAGGCAAATCGCCACACATCACACAAGTCTGCAAGACATTGTTCAATACAGATTTCGATGATGACAAATTACAGCCTTGGATAGATTGGAAATTATAAACTCCAGATCTACTAAATAGATGCAACGTATCACCTACCATATCCTTTTATACTTGTCTTAAAACTGTTGTAATAAATATACTATGTGTAGATAAAATGCAATCATGACCAGAGGCATGAAAAACCACAAAAAGATGAATTTTTGCAGGTTTGCAGGGCATGAGTCGACCATAGGGTCGGCGCATGCATCAAAACACTTTTCCGCTGGTCAACGCATGAAGGCAATGAGTCGAACATAGGGTCGGCACATAAAGGAAATATTTTCCAACGGGTCAGTGCATAAAAGAATGAGTCGACCATAGGGTCGGCGCATGAAGGAAATAGTTTTCAACGGGTCAGTGTCGCACCTCGAAAAATCACGGAGACATTTCGGAAATACGACCCTCGCGCAAAAGGCGCGGAAAATGCGGTTCGACAGAGTCGCCACCGAACTTTATTTTTCCCGAACAAACGGGAGAGGAAAATATCGAGAAAACCTCTTTAAAACGAAAGGACAGGAACAGGGCTGTCGCAACCAAGTTCCGGGTTCGGGAGTCGGTTACGTGAGGGGAAGGTATTAGCACCCCTCACGTCCGTCGTACTCGACGGGAACCTCTTAAGGTAATTGTGGGGAGTGTTGTTTAGGTTTACTGGTTTTCTTCTCGTTGGTAAAGGTAGAATTGGTAGGTTAAAAGGTTAAAGACGCTAAGGAGAGATGGGTGGTTAGAGAATAGGGTGCTCGCCAAGGATTGGGGCCCTTGTGCCTACGTATGCTCATTCGGACGAGAATGAGAAATCAGAGCGTCGTAGTTCGACTACGGGAAGGGATGGGGGAAAACGGAAGATGGATAGAAGTGTGCTCGCCAAGATCATCGCAATCTTGTGCCTACGTATCTTATATTCAAGAATGAATAAAGAATCAGAGCGTCCGTAGTTCGTGGAGACGACCACGAAAAGATGAGGTTGAATGGGTTGGAAGTTTGAGAAAAAAAGACGAAAGAGTGACTGACAAACAACCTAAGGGCGTGCCTCAAGAGCTTGTCATTCAAGAATTCAAGGAATGCGAGATCCCAAGAACTCAGTTCTTTCGGAAATTGAGTTGAATGAGTTGAAGATAAGAGTTGGATATTTTGAAAACGAAAGAATGAACTAATAACAACTCGGGGGCGCGCCCAAGAGTTACTCGTTCGAATATTCAAAGAATGCTAGATTCTAAGAATATCCCTCTTTCGTAAGTTTTTAAAAAAATGTGTTTGTGAAAGGATCAAATCGAAGAATGGCATGCGAGGCCAAAAGGGAATTGTTTTGAACTGGTTCGACGACGTGTCGAAGATTTGATTGAATATGGAACCGGCTTGACGACGTGTCAAGGGTTAAGGTTGTGAGAAACGATATTGGTCCCTAAGGGTGCCTCCAATATCGAAACCACGAGAGGTTGTGAATGTGTGTGAAATGTGGGTTGCGAATGCGTATGAGCACTCGACTTAGGAGAACGTTTAAAAATGATTGAGTTTGAAAAGTTGAAAGAGTGAGTGAATAACAACTCAAAGGGCGTGCCTCGAGAATTATTCACTCGAAGATTCAAGGAATGCTAGACTCCAAGAATCTCCTTCTTTCGAAGTTTGAATCGAAAAAAGATATTTAAAAAGGTCGAAAGATTGAATGAATAATAACTCAAAGGGCGTGCCTCGGGAATTATTCACTCGAAAATTCAAGGAATGCTAGACTCCAAGAACCTCCTTCTTTCGAAGTTTGATCGAGAAAATGTTTGAAAAAGATTTGAAGTGGATAGGAGGGTATGAATATGAGATTGGATTTGAAAATGAGAGAAATGACAATTATTTGATAAATGAGACGTAGGCCTCACAACCAATTAATTGGGGTATTATCGAAATGCTGGATCTCGACGACACCTTTTTCATTTGGAGAATATTTGAATGAACAAAGGAAATATCACAAAGAATGCTAAATTCTCATGACATTTCTTTGTTAGAAAAATATAATTTTTGAAAATGAGAAGTCGAATAATACACTACTTAAGGTGTACACCTTTGTAATGACTATCCAAAAAAAATTCAAGAAGTGCTAGACTTCAAGAACTTAGTTTCTCACGATTTGATTAGAAAATAATTTGAATGAAGATTAGGAAAATTATTAGTTTTGAGGATGGTTTTGATTTAATTTAAAAAATAATGTTTGAATAAACAAAGAAAATATCACAAAGAGTGCTAGACTCCTATGATATATTTTTGTTCAAAATAGTGTATTTAAAACAAAAAGTTGAATAATACATTATTTAAGGTGTACACCTCGCTAATGATCATCCAAAAATCCAAGAAAGGCTGGATTTCAAGAATTTAATTGACAGGTCAATGATAAATTAACATTATTAGATAATGATATTAAATTTAAATAGCAATCTTGTAGAGAAAATAAATATCGAATGCCGGACTCAAATGACATTTCTTTGTCTATATGATTAGAAGATGCGTTTTGAAACAAAAAGTTAAATGTTACTACCCAAGGCGTACGCCCCAATAGTATTCATTCAAAAAAACTCAAAAGATGCTAGATCTTAAAAGTTTATTTTTGTAAATTGATAAAAAAAGTTTTATTTAATCACATTGAAAAATATTTAATTGAAGTTGAAATAAAACTAAAGGTTTGAATAACTTATTGAAATTGTTTATTTTATTTTGTCTTAAAAAAAGATTTGTTAAAAGATGAATTAAATTAATTATTTAAGTTGAAAAACTACCCTCATAGCAAACCAAATGTAACCCCCTATAACGATGCTATAATCAGGTCCTGAACTATTTTAAAAACATAATTATTTTAAGTAACATGAGGCTCACAAAACAAAGCTGATACCATCCTAATTTCAATAGCAAAATGCAGTAGCAGCAATCCTTTGAGATTTCCAACAGGCTATAACAAAACGCAGAGTTATCAAATCCAAATGTTACCGAGTCGTAAAAAAAATACACGATACCGATTCTTGATTATAAAACTCTTTGAATCAATATACCAGGGCATACAGAACTGTGATTTTAATAAAATGACAACCATTTAAATTATGCAGCTTATATGCTGATATTGTGACAAAACTAAAAAAAGTCATACAATAAAACTCTAAGATATGCTTAACATTAAACCATGACAGAACAATCCAAATATTTACGACGTCACGTCGGATATTTGGCGGAGTTTCAGAACAATAAACCAAACACGAAATGTCTTAAAAACAATGATCAATACATTGGATCATCAATAACAATCAAGCCTAAACAGGTGCTGATATACGTTCAAACCAAAAAGAGATTCAAAGATTTACCGACGTCGACTCCGGATACTGAACTTGTCCTGAGCTAAAACAATGACACCTCGAGCCTGCAGCGGTGTAATCGATACCTTTCCTCCTGTTGCCAATGGTGTTGTTCTACGAATCCATGTCGCGTTTACTCGACCTTCTGCTGCGGGATCCAAGTATTATTTCTTCCACGTGCTGTAACCAGTGTGCTTCCCATGACAGGAACACAATCATGCCAGCAACATCCCTGCGAACACATTTCACAACAGCAAACTAACAGGAGAAGAAAAATCAAACAACCTCGAAGTGGCCTCGGCCGTACAATGCACCCTTCACAAAACAAATTAGATCCAGCAGAGAAAAACTGTATTCGAATTCATGAGGCTGCATAAACTATTTCACTTTTACAAGTTAATGGGTAATGTTGGGAACTCCAAACCAACAATTGTAAACAAAGCATACTGATTTGAATTTTCCTTTCATATATATACCAATTGCTGCAACCTACACACATATATATTATACAAACACTTCCAGTATGAATCAATAAATCAATCTTAAACTAGAATTACACCAGTAATTTTATGACAGGAACATAGTCACCATCAACCCCCGATAATCTGAAGATGCAGCACATATATAAACAAAGTCTTAAACTGGATAAATGTTAGATTAAGGCAAATAAACTGCAGCAAACACATTAAGGAAATAGAGGAGTAATCGTAACAACCACAGCTCAGACATGATTATGATTTTTACCGCTGACCCGAACTAGAAACCAAGTTAATCTAATCCTGCTTGAAGCCAACAAGCACAGAAGAAAAAAAACACAATAGCTTTCACGATTGCCAAATTACTTATATAAAAATTTGTTTATAGTTCATTTGAGTGGTCTTTATCAGCAAATAGCACGGCATGTCAGTTAAATAGGCCATCTTAATCGAAGTAAAATCTGTCTCAATCAAAACACGCTACAGAAATGTCACGACCCTGCTCAAGAAAACTGCACTGCGTAATCTCAACACAAACACAAACAGACAATGTAAATAAATTGGGCAGGACATTAAATACACGCAGAAAGTAATGTTACTGAAACCAAACTTGTAACGTGAATGATGCTACATAACCACAACTTTTGACATTCGTTCATAATCAGCAGGAAAAAAAAGTTAATAAAAGGGAACAACTGGACCAAAATCTAAATACAGGTAGGACACCAATAATCAACAATTGTTCCTAAAATGCAAACATTCAACGAAAACAGGGATAAGATGTATGAAACCTCCAATTCGAAACATTACCCCAAATGCTCTCAATGTCTTGTTGTATGCTGCGTGTTGTTTGATGCTTTGAATGGAACCTGACTAAGGAGGCTATTCTTCGGGAAAGATTCAGACGCCTTGTAATATCCCTCATGCCCCTATAACTTTGATCAAATGGAAGTTCATCAGTAGGCATGCCCGCTTGCGTATCACGTCCTCCCAAAAGCAGCAAAACAACTTGAACCTTCTGGGGTGTGACAGCGGGAAAGACGTGAACCTCACCCTCAAAAGAAAGAGTGAGCACACCAGTACGGGTTATAAGCAAAACGACGCCGTCGTGATTCGCACTAGCTGAAGCGTTCATTGGATTGACATGCGTCTCCTCTTCCAATTCATCCCTAGTATCATCGCCACCAGTGTAGTCTTCTTCGTCGTCGACGGCCGGAAATGCATGATCCTCGAACGGGAGAGGTGGTTCCGCCATCAGCTTCGCCACTTGGTTGTCTCTGTCGGAGAGTAGAAACCCTAACTTCGAAAACTGAAACGTAGATCAAACTCTGAAACGAAATTGGGGGATTAAGATGACGATGATTTTGATGGATGTGAAGTGATTTTGACGAAGAAAATGGAGCTTCGGCGGCCGCTCTGGGAGAGAAGAGGGATAGGGTTAGGGGCGGCGGCCATTTTTGATTATCTGGGAAGGATGAACAGTTGATTTTTCTTCCCTCTTTCAATCGGTCCTCCCTCCTCTAAATAACATGCTGAAACCAAAAAAAACCCTAATGGGCCGCATGGAATGGGCCCTCTCTCTTTCTTGTTCTCCTTTTTTTCTTTTCAATTAATTTGTTAATATTAAAAACTAACATAACTCTAATAAATAAAATGACAAATAGATAAATATTAACAATAAACATTAAATAAAAACTAAAAAAATATATATATATATATATATATATATATATATATATATATATATATATATATATATATATATATATATATATATATATATATATATATATATATATATATATATATATATATATATATACAAAAGACTTAAAAAAAATAATTACTAAAGACGTTAGTAATATTTTAAAATAGAAAAAACTTAAGAAGATAATATTTACAAAGAAAAGTTGTTAGGCCACGTGTCATGCCTTAATTGGTCAGAAAGAGATTTTTTGAAAAACGCCCAATTTCGGTTGGACACGTGTCTAAATGGCATGAAACGACAAATGCGAAAATATTTATAAAAAGGGTAGGACAAATTTTGGGTATGACAGATGCCCCTATCTAATAGGCTTAAACCTAGGAGGATGAATCGCATCGGCGTTCACATTCCTGAGGTAGAAGTCTATTAGATATAAAAAGACCCTGAATTTGTCCGAAAGGAAAAGAGATTCTTGAGAATCGAAAACACTGGATGATGTAAACCTCTGAGTAAGCTGGCACAAGTCGTCATCACCAAAAGGATGATGGGATGAAACACACACAGCTATTACCACCGAAAGGATGGTAAAGCAAAGCATATTCGCAAAATCTGACATTAATGACTATGACAGACCCCTCATCAAAAGGATGACGGAGCGAAGCTCAAACACTATTGCACAATCTATCATCAATGACCATGATAGACCCCCCACCAAAAGAATGACGGAGCGAGACACACGCCAAACAATATCGCACAATCTATCATTAATTCCCATGATAGACCCTCACCAAAAGGATGACGGGGCGAAACACACGCCAAACAATATCGCACAATCTATCATTAATGACCATGATAGACCCTCATCAAAAGGAAGACGGAGCGAGACAAACAAAATTCGCACAATCCATCATTAATGACCATGATAGACCCCCCACCAAAAGGATGACGGAGCGAGACAAACAAAATTCGCACAATCCATCATTAATGACCATGATAGACCCCCCACCAAAAGGATGACGGAGCGAGACACACGCCAAACAATATTGCACAATCTATCATTAATGACCATGATAGACCCAACACCAAAAGGATGATGGAGCGAAACACAAAGCAAAACGCACAATCTATCATTAATGACCATGATAGACCCCTCCATCAAAAGGATGATGGAGCGAAACACAAATAAACACAATCTATCACTAATGACCATGATAGACCCCTCCATCAAAAGGATGACGGAGCGAGACAAACAAAATTCGCACAATCCATCATTAATGACCATGATAGACCCCCCACCAAAAGGATGACGGAGCGAGACAAACAAAATTCGCACAATCCATCATTAATGACCATGATAGACCCCCCACCAAAAGGATGACGGAGCGAGACACACGCCAAACAATATTGCACAATCTATCATTAATGACCATGATAGACCCAACACCAAAAGGATGATGGAGCGAAACACAAAGCAAAACGCACAATCTATCATTAATGACCATGATAGACCCCTCCATCAAAAGGATGATGGAGCGAAACACAAATAAACACAATCTATCACTAATGACCATGATAGACCCCTCCATCAAAAGGATGACGGAGCGAGACACACGCCAAACAATATCGCACAATCTATCATTAATGACCATGATAGACCCAACACCAAAAGGATGATGGAGCGAAACACAAATAAACACAATCTATCACTAATGACCATGATAGACCCCTCCATCAAAAAGGATGATGGAGTGGAACACAACTCAAATCGCACAATCTATCACTAATGACCATGATAGACCCCCCACCAAAAGGATGACGGAGCGAGACACAAACGAACATAGTCGTTATCACCAAAAGGATGATAGGACAACACAGATTTGAAGTTTACCAACATCAAAAGGATGCAGGCTAGGTTGAACTGACGGAGTTCGACTATCACCAAAAGGATGATAGTAAGGCAATTGACAACGGTCACGCTTGCTGGGTACAACTCACTGGGGAACCCCTGAGAGGAATATTGAATTTGAAATGAGTCGATGGGGTACGCCCACCGTTTTTGCTTGGAAATCATAATTTGCTGAAACGATTTCATGGTTACGCCCATGAATTCTGAAGAGGATACCCCTGACTGGGCTGAATTTGTCTTGATGCCTTGTCTTGCTCAACAAAAGGTTGAACAACTTCATGAGGGACGCTCATGGTCTTGTTGAAGATGCCCCCGTTCGGGTTGGATCTTGCTTTGAACTTCTTGGATTTGCCCAACAAAAGGTTGAACGACTTCGCGGAGAACTCCCACGGTCTTGAATGGTATGCCCCTGGCTGGGCCGAATGTTGATTTGCATATTTGATCGACCACGAGGTTGAAATTCTTCACAGGAGACGCCCATGGTATTGAAAAAGATGCCCCTGACTGGGCTGAATCTTGCTTTGAATAACTTCGAATTTAATGGGAGAAACACCCAATTGCGGAAGATTGCCCCTGCCTGGGCTGGTGATTGCTTTGAAGCTCTTGAAAATCGTGGGACAAACCCACCATCTTGCGGAAGATGCCCCTGACTGGGCGATCGATGGTCTTGGAAATCTTCGGGATTGATCCTGGACCTTGACTTGCATATATGAATGCTTGATGATATGATGTTCCATATGAGTGGAAGTTCAAATGCAAATGCTGACGCGCGGAGACGCAAGAGCTGGGGAAGTATGATATGACTGGTTATGCAAAATGGTGTAAAATGCTTATGACAATGAGTGCAATGCGTATGATGCAGACAGGTGTTTAGAAATGTAGGTGGAGACGCCAGCGTAGTGGGCTTTGGGTAGTTGCCAATGCATATTGGACTTCGGGTGGTGGGAGGGATTGACTTCCTCGACACGCAGTTTGTTGAAGACGTCACTATTGAAGCGTGAGATGATGCTCTGGATGCCTCAAGTCTGGGTACTTGGTGACTTGTTGTAAATTTTCTTCAGAGAAGGTCGCAACTCTGCTTGTTGGTCAGGGCGACCTGTTCTTGCCCCAGTCTGAACATGGTAATGGTCTGTCCCAGTTTAACCAGTTCTGACATATGGAAGCTGAACTCGGATAACCTGCCCTTGCTCAAGCTGTTGAGTGATTTGCCCCAGCCTGTGGGCTTTGAAATAATCTTGCTTCGTGTACGCCACTGAAAGTCAAGTTTCTCCTCGATTGGGCCTTGTTGAGATGTCCTTGAATACCTAGCACTGATTTGCAATTACAATTGTACATTCATAGATGGTAACATTAATGCAAAGTTCAAGGTAAGTTTTGAAAAAGTGTCCTTTATTGAAGTGTCGTGATAGTGAGACGAATGGACCGCTAGCCCAGACGTTGTGCTGTTTGATTGGTGCGAAAAGATGTTTGCACCAATGTTAACGATTAACAATCATGTAAGGAGTCAGGTTACACAACCTTGCGATGACATGCTTTCAGAATAAACCTCGTCTCAATTAGGTCTTTCAAGGGTTGTAACGTGGTCTGGTTCACGGTTATGAAACAAAGGATATTAGGCTCAAAATATGATTTATACCCACCCCT
Organism: Lathyrus sativus; assembly: GCA_963859935.3. NCBI lineage: Eukaryota > Viridiplantae > Streptophyta > Magnoliopsida > Fabales > Fabaceae > Lathyrus > Lathyrus sativus. The sequence continues at coordinate 313,915,840 of OZ012739.1, forward strand.
TCTTCGTAATGATCTCCAGTCCTACGCTCAGTTAATCCTACACTTGTCTTGACGGTATAAACTTGATGGTTCAAGGTTTGCTCGACGCGGCAGTCACCTTATTTTGGTTTTTGATGGATGTTAGTGCCCCTTTGATCTGGGTGGCCACTGAATCCTATTTTGTTTTTGTTGAGGGTTTCGGGGTCCTCTTTTGCTTTTGTTTTGATCCCTAACTTTTGCATGGATTGACTTCGTTTGTCAGATCCATCGGGATTGCCTTAATTTTGCCTAAGTCCCCTCTAAGGTGTCTGACTTAGCAGGCTTTTGATTTTTTTTGATTTTGTTGTGACTGCCATAGCATGGGTTATTGATGGACAACCGTCTTTTAGATATTGATTCGAATACGGGATTGGATTAACTGAACACTACCCTGCCCCAGGTTAAGTGTAAGGTTTTGAATATCCAAAGAAAACTGCTACTTCTAGGCTCGAAGTGGTTCACTAGGGATTAACTCCTTATATCTCCGGTGTTTGGGGAATTGAAGCAATGCCTGTACATCATTGACGAGATTCGGTCTGAAAGCATACAGTTTGCAATTATGGGTATCTCGTTTTCATCATCCTCCCTCAAATCATGCTAAACAACAGTGAATAAAGTGAAGTGAATAAATGTGTCGGTGATAAGTGAAAATGAGTGAATACGACGTAACTAATTCAAAACATGCATAAACGATACATTAATGAAAACCAAATACGAATGGCAATTGTTCAAAGCATACAATACTTAAATAAACAAAGACAAAACATAAGAAACGACGAATAATGAAATGGCAGCATGACGGCCTTCTTCGGGGTGAACTTGACTTGACTAGATTTGGTCTGATGTTAGCACTAGTTGGCTGGTGGCATAAAGTTGTTGATGTCGTTGAGATACTTTCCATCAAAAGTGAGAGCTTCGTTGTCGATCAGGTCTTGAACTTTGTGCTTGAAAGCCCTGCAATTCTCAATGTTGTGACCTGGAGCGCCCTTATGGAACTCACAATGAGCATTCGCGTCATAATCGGCAGGAAGGATAGTTGGGGGAGCTAGATCTCTTGGGACAATAGCCTTTTGTTCCATTAGTTGAGCAAAGATATCTGCATATGTCATTGGAAGACTATCGAATACTCTCTCCGGCTTCCATGTCCTGTGTTGATTTTGCTGACGCGGTTGTTGAACGGTCTGCCGTTCTGATTCCTTTCCAGTTATGGAGAGGGCTTCGAAGATCTGATCCATCTTCCTGTTGAGGGATTCCAGCTCCTTCCTGATAGCAATTTGTTCTTGCCGAATCTGCTCCATCATACGTCTGGTATTGGCTCTAGTTGCGTATTGGTGTCGAGGAATCAGCTTGATTTACTGGAGAAGAAGGAACGGAGACATAAGATTCTGTTGAAGGACTGGCAATGCAAAATGCACAACATATGAAATGCAATGCAAATGATATGCAAGATGCAATGCAAGATACAAGATCCAGGATCACAGGATCATAGTTCAAACAACTCCTGAAGCTGGTAACTGCGATAGATAAGTAACCATAATTCCTGCTCAAAGGAAAGTTGACAGGTAAATCCTATATGGGAAGATCTAGACACTCTACCCATAAACCCACTCGCGGGATGGTTTCTATGTTTGGTTCCCAGGATCACGGACACTAGTCGTATTAGCGTCACGCAACAGGCTGGCTGCATTACGACGATAATGACGATAAGGTCTCTCCTGAGCGGAGTCCTCGTGCTAGGCACACAAGGAGCGAGTCCTTGGAGACTAACACTACACGACCACCAATATCGGAACTGGTGCTAACAAAAGGTTCCCAGAATCACGGACCCTTCATTAATCAAGTCGTGCAACAGGCTAGCTGCATTACAACGAGATCTACGAATAGGTCTCCTCTGGAGGAGCTTTCATGCTAGGCCCACAAGGAGCGAGTCCTCGGAGACTAACACTACTCGACTACCAATTCTAAACTATGTGTTCTCTCAGCTTTTACCAAAGCTCGGGTGTAGAGCCTTACTCATGATGTCATCCCAGCAACCAACAGGCGACAAAGCACAAATAAAATCTATAAAAGAACAAAAACAAAAAGAAAACAAATAAAAAACAAACACTCCTCACAAACCAAAAGATAGGCTCGACTCTCTCTTTGCATGGAGCAATGCGTCCCCAGCAGAGTCGCCACCTGTCGCACCTCGAAAAATCACGGAGACATTTCGGAAATACGACCCTCGCGCAAAAGGCGCGGAAAATGCGGTTCGACAGAGTCGCCACCGAACTTTATTTTTCCCGAACAAACGGGAGAGGAAAATATCGAGAAAACCTCTTTAAAACGAAAGGACAGGAACAGGGCTGTCGCAACCAAGTTCCGGGTTCGGGAGTCGGTTACGTGAGGGGAAGGTATTAGCACCCCTCACGTCCGTCGTACTCGACGGGAACCTCTTAAGGTAATTGTGGGGAGTGTTGTTTAGGTTTACTGGTTTTCTTCTCGTTGGTAAAGGTAGAATTGGTAGGTTAAAAGGTTAAAGACGCTAAGGAGAGATGGGTGGTTAGAGAATAGGGTGCTCGCCAAGGATTGGGGCCCTTGTGCCTACGTATGCTCATTCGGACGAGAATGAGAAATCAGAGCGTCGTAGTTCGACTACGGGAAGGGATGGGGGAAAACGGAAGATGGATAGAAGTGTGCTCGCCAAGATCATCGCAATCTTGTGCCTACGTATCTTATATTCAAGAATGAATAAAGAATCAGAGCGTCCGTAGTTCGTGGAGACGACCACGAAAAGATGAGGTTGAATGGGTTGGAAGTTTGAGAAAAAAAGACGAAAGAGTGACTGACAAACAACCTAAGGGCGTGCCTCAAGAGCTTGTCATTCAAGAATTCAAGGAATGCGAGATCCCAAGAACTCAGTTCTTTCGGAAATTGAGTTGAATGAGTTGAAGATAAGAGTTGGATATTTTGAAAACGAAAGAATGAACTAATAACAACTCGGGGGCGCGCCCAAGAGTTACTCGTTCGAATATTCAAAGAATGCTAGATTCTAAGAATATCCCTCTTTCGTAAGTTTTTAAAAAAATGTGTTTGTGAAAGGATCAAATCGAAGAATGGCATGCGAGGCCAAAAGGGAATTGTTTTGAACTGGTTCGACGACGTGTCGAAGATTTGATTGAATATGGAACCGGCTTGACGACGTGTCAAGGGTTAAGGTTGTGAGAAACGATATTGGTCCCTAAGGGTGCCTCCAATATCGAAACCACGAGAGGTTGTGAATGTGTGTGAAATGTGGGTTGCGAATGCGTATGAGCACTCGACTTAGGAGAACGTTTAAAAATGATTGAGTTTGAAAAGTTGAAAGAGTGAGTGAATAACAACTCAAAGGGCGTGCCTCGAGAATTATTCACTCGAAGATTCAAGGAATGCTAGACTCCAAGAATCTCCTTCTTTCGAAGTTTGAATCGAAAAAAGATATTTAAAAAGGTCGAAAGATTGAATGAATAATAACTCAAAGGGCGTGCCTCGGGAATTATTCACTCGAAAATTCAAGGAATGCTAGACTCCAAGAACCTCCTTCTTTCGAAGTTTGATCGAGAAAATGTTTGAAAAAGATTTGAAGTGGATAGGAGGGTATGAATATGAGATTGGATTTGAAAATGAGAGAAATGACAATTATTTGATAAATGAGACGTAGGCCTCACAACCAATTAATTGGGGTATTATCGAAATGCTGGATCTCGACGACACCTTTTTCATTTGGAGAATATTTGAATGAACAAAGGAAATATCACAAAGAATGCTAAATTCTCATGACATTTCTTTGTTAGAAAAATATAATTTTTGAAAATGAGAAGTCGAATAATACACTACTTAAGGTGTACACCTTTGTAATGACTATCCAAAAAAAATTCAAGAAGTGCTAGACTTCAAGAACTTAGTTTCTCACGATTTGATTAGAAAATAATTTGAATGAAGATTTGGAAAATTATTAGTTTTGAGGATGGTTTTGATTTAATTTAAAAAATAATGTTTGAATAAACAAAGAAAATATCACAAAGAGTGCTAGACTCCTATGATATATTTTTGTTCAAAATAGTGTATTTAAAACAAAAAGTTGAATAATACATTATTTAAGGTGTACACCTCGCTAATGATCATTCAAAAATCCAAGAAAGGCTGGATTTCAAGAATTTAATTGACAGGTCAATGATAAATTAACATTATTAGATAATGATATTAAATTTAAATAGCAATCTTGTAGAGAAAATAAATATCGAATGCCGGACTCAAATGACATTTCTTTGTCTATATGATTAGAAGATGCGTTTTGAAACAAAAAGTTAAATGTTACTACCCAAGGCGTACGCCCCAATAGTATTCATTCAAAAAAACTCAAAAGATGCTAGATCTTAAAAGTTTATTTTTGTAAATTGATAAAAAAAGTTTTATTTAATCACATTGAAAAATATTTAATTGAAGTTGAAATAAAACTAAAGGTTTGAATAACTTATTGAAATTGTTTATTTTATTTTGTCTTAAAAAAAGATTTGTTAAAAGATGAATTAAATTAATTATTTAAGTTGAAAAACTACCCTCATAGCAAACCAAATGTAACCCCCTATAACGATGCTATAATCAGGTCCTGAACTATTTTAAAAACATAATTATTTTAAGTAACATGAGGCTCACAAAACAAAGCTGATACCATCCTAATTTCAATAGCAAAATGCAGTAGCAGCAATCCTTTGAGATTTCCAACAGGCTATAACAAAACGCAGAGTTATCAAATCCAAATGTTACCGAGTCGTAAAAAAAATACACGATACCGATTCTTGATTATAAAACTCTTTGAATCAATATACCAGGGCATACAGAACTGTGATTTTAATAAAATGACAACCATTTAAATTATGCAGCTTATATGCTGATATTGTGACAAAACTAAAAAAAGTCATACAATAAAACTCTAAGATATGCTTAACATTAAACCATGACAGAACAATCCAAATATTTACGACGTCACGTCGGATATTTGGCGGAGTTTCAGAACAATAAACCAAACACGAAATGTCTTAAAAACAATGATCAATACATTGGATCATCAATAACAATCAAGCCTAAACAGGTGCTGATATACGTTCAAACCAAAAAGAGATTCAAAGATTTACCGACGTCGACTCCGGATACTGAACTTGTCCTGAGCTAAAACAATGACACCTCGAGCCTGCAGCGGTGTAATCGATACCTTTCCTCCTGTTGCCAATGGTGTTGTTCTACGAATCCATGTCGCGTTTACTCGACCTTCTGCTGCGGGATCCAAGTATTATTTCTTCCACGTGCTGTAACCAGTGTGCTTCCCATGACAGGAACACAATCATGCCAGCAACATCCCTGCGAACACATTTCACAACAGCAAACTAACAGGAGAAGAAAAATCAAACAACCTCGAAGTGGCCTCGGCCGTACAATGCACCCTTCACAAAACAAATTAGATCCAGCAGAGAAAAACTGTATTCGAATTCATGAGGCTGCATAAACTATTTCACTTTTACAAGTTAATGGGTAATGTTGGGAACTCCAAACCAACAATTGTAAACAAAGCATACTGATTTGAATTTTCCTTTCATATATATACCAATTGCTGCAACCTACACACATATATATTATACAAACACTTCCAGTATGAATCAATAAATCAATCTTAAACTAGAATTACACCAGTAATTTTATGACAGGAACATAGTCACCATCAACCCCCGATAATCTGAAGATGCAGCACATATATAAACAAAGTCTTAAACTGGATAGTTGTTAGATTAAGGCAAATAAACTGCAGCAAACACATTAAGGAAATAGAGGAGTAATCGTAACAACCACAGCTCAGACATGATTATGATTTTTACCGCTGACCCGAACTAGAAACCAAGTTAATCTAATCCTGCTTGAAGCCAACAAGCACAGAAGAAAAAAAACACAATAGCTTTCACGATTGCCAAATTACTTATATAAAAATTTGTTTATAGTTCATTTGAGTGGTCTTTATCAGCAAATAGCACGGCATGTCAGTTAAATAGGCCATCTTAATCGAAGTAAAATCTGTCTCAATCAAAACACGCTACAGAAATGTCACGACCCTGCTCAAGAAAACTGCACTGCGTAATCTCAACACAAACACAAACAGACAATGTAAATAAATTGGGCAGGACATTAAATACACGCAGAAAGTAATGTTACTGAAACCAAACTTGTAACGTGAATGATGCTACATAACCACAACTTTTGACATTCGTTCATAATCAGCAGGAAAAAAAAGTTAATAAAAGGGAACAACTGGACCAAAATCTAAATACAGGTAGGACACCAATAATCAACAATTGTTCCTAAAATGCAAACATTCAACGAAAACAGGGATAAGATGTATGAAACCTCCAATTCGAAACATTACCCCAAATGCTCTCAATGTCTTGTTGTATGCTGCGTGTTGTTTGATGCTTTGAATGGAACCTGACTAAGGAGGCTATTCTTCGGGAAAGATTCAGACGCCTTGTAATATCCCTCATGCCCCTATAACTTTGATCAAATGGAAGTTCATCAGTAGGCATGCCCGCTTGCGTATCACGTCCTCCCAAAAGCAGCAAAACAACTTGAACCTTCTGGGGTGTGACAGCGGGAAAGACGTGAACCTCACCCTCAAAAGAAAGAGTGAGCACACCAGTACGGGTTATAAGCAAAACGACGCCGTCGTGATTCGCACTAGCTGAAGCGTTCATTGGATTGACATGCGTCTCCTCTTCCAATTCATCCCTAGTATCATCGCCACCAGTGTAGTCTTCTTCGTCGTCGACGGCCGGAAATGCATGATCCTCGAACGGGAGAGGTGGTTCCGCCATCAGCTTCGCCACTTGGTTGTCTCTGTCGGAGAGTAGAAACCCTAACTTCGAAAACTGAAACGTAGATCAAACTCTGAAACGAAATTGGGGGATTAAGATGACGATGATTTTGATGGATGTGAAGTGATTTTGACGAAGAAAATGGAGCTTCGGCGGCCGCTCTGGGAGAGAAGAGGGATAGGGTTAGGGGCGGCGGCCATTTTTGATTATCTGGGAAGGATGAACAGTTGATTTTTCTTCCCTCTTTCAATCGGTCCTCCCTCCTCTAAATAACATGCTGAAACCAAAAAAAACCCTAATGGGCCGCATGGAATGGGCCCTCTCTCTTTCTTGTTCTCCTTTTTTTCTTTTCAATTAATTTGTTAATATTAAAAACTAACATAACTCTAATAAATAAAATGACAAATAGATAAATATTAACAATAAACATTAAATAAAAACTAAAAAATATATATATATATATATATATATATATATATATATATATATATATATATATATATATATATATATATATATATACAAAAGACTTAAAAAAAATAATTACTAAAGACGTTAGTAATATTTTAAAATAGAAAAAACTTAAGAAGATAATATTTACAAAGAAAAGTTGTTAGGCCACGTGTCATGCCTTAATTGGTCAGAAAGAGATTTTTTGAAAAACGCCCAATTTCGGTTGGACACGTGTCTAAATGGCATGAAACGACAAATGCGAAAATATTTATAAAAAGGGTAGGACAAATTTTGGGTATGACAGATGCCCCTATCTAATAGGCTTAAACCTAGGAGGATGAATCGCATCGGCGTTCACATTCCTGAGGTAGAAGTCTATTAGATATAAAAAGACCCTGAATTTGTCCGAAAGGAAAAGAGATTCTTGAGAATCGAAAACACTGGATGATGTAAACCTCTGAGTAAGCTGGCACAAGTCGTCATCACCAAAAGGATGATGGGATGAAACACACACAGCTATTACCACCGAAAGGATGGTAAAGCAAAGCATATTCGCAAAATCTGACATTAATGACTATGACAGACCCCTCATCAAAAGGATGACGGAGCGAAGCTCAAACACTATTGCACAATCTATCATCAATGACCATGATAGACCCCCCACCAAAAGAATGACGGAGCGAGACACACGCCAAACAATATCGCACAATCTATCATTAATTCCCATGATAGACCCTCACCAAAAGGATGACGGGGCGAAACACACGCCAAACAATATCGCACAATCTATCATTAATGACCATGATAGACCCTCATCAAAAGGAAGATGGAGCGAGACAAACAAAATTCGCACAATCCATCATTAATGACCATGATAGACCCCCCACCAAAAGGATGACGGAGCGAGACAAACAAAATTCGCACAATCCATCATTAATGACCATGATAGACCCCCCACCAAAAGGATGACGGAGCGAGACACACGCCAAACAATATTGCACAATCTATCATTAATGACCATGATAGACCCAACACCAAAAGGATGATGGAGCGAAACACAAAGCAAAACGCACAATCTATCATTAATGACCATGATAGACCCCTCCATCAAAAGGATGATGGAGCGAAACACAAATAAACACAATCTATCACTAATGACCATGATAGACCCCTCCATCAAAAGGATGACGGAGCGAGACAAACAAAATTCGCACAATCCATCATTAATGACCATGATAGACCCCCCACCAAAAGGATGACGGAGCGAGACAAACAAAATTCGCACAATCCATCATTAATGACCATGATAGACCCCCCACCAAAAGGATGACGGAGCGAGACACACGCCAAACAATATTGCACAATCTATCATTAATGACCATGATAGACCCAACACCAAAAGGATGATGGAGCGAAACACAAAGCAAAACGCACAATCTATCATTAATGACCATGATAGACCCCTCCATCAAAAGGATGATGGAGCAAAACACAAATAAACACAATCTATCACTAATGACCATGATAGACCCCTCCATCAAAAGGATGACGGAGCGAGACACACGCCAAACAATATCGCACAATCTATCATTAATGACCATGATAGACCCAACACCAAAAGGATGATGGAGCGAAACACAAATAAACACAATCTATCACTAATGACCATGATAGACCCCTCCATCAAAAAGGATGATGGAGTGGAACACAACTCAAATCGCACAATCTATCACTAATGACCATGATAGACCCCCCACCAAAAGGATGACGGAGCGAGACACAAACGAACATAGTCGTTATCACCAAAAGGATGATAGGACAACACAGATTTGAAGTTTACCAACATCAAAAGGATGCAGGCTAGGTTGAACTGACGGAGTTCGACTATCACCAAAAGGATGATAGTAAGGCAATTGACAACGGTCACGCTTGCTGGGTACAACTCACTGGGGAACCCCTGAGAGGAATATTGAATTTGAAATGAGTCGATGGGGTACGCCCACCGTTTTTGCTTGGAAATCATAATTTGCTGAAACGATTTCATGGTTACGCCCATGAATTCTGAAGAGGATACCCCTGACTGGGCTGAATTTGTCTTGATGCCTTGTCTTGCTCAACAAAAGGTTGAACAACTTCATGAGGGACGCTCATGGTCTTGTTGAAGATGCCCCCGTTCGGGTTGGATCTTGCTTTGAACTTCTTGGATTTGCCCAACAAAAGGTTGAACGACTTCGCGGAGAACTCCCACGGTCTTGAATGGTATGCCCCTGGCTGGGCCGAATGTTGATTTGCATATTTGATCGACCACGAGGTTGAAATTCTTCACAGGAGACGCCCATGGTATTGAAAAAGATGCCCCTGACTGGGCTGAATCTTGCTTTGAATAACTTCGAATTTAATGGGAGAAACACCCAATTGCGGAAGATTGCCCCTGCCTGGGCTGGTGATTGCTTTGAAGCTCTTGAAAATCGTGGGACAAACCCACCATCTTGCGGAAGATGCCCCTGACTGGGCGATCGATGGTCTTGGAAATCTTCGGGATTGATCCTGGACCTTGACTTGCATATATGAATGCTTGATGATATGATGTTCCATATGAGTGGAAGTTCAAATGCAAATGCTGACGCGCGGAGACGCAAGAGCTGGGGAAGTATGATATGACTGGTTATGCAAAATGGTGTAAAATGCTTATGACAATGAGTGCAATGCGTATGATGCAGACAGGTGTTTAGAAATGTAGGTGGAGACGCCAGCGTAGTGGGCTTTGGGTAGTTGCCAATGCATATTGGACTTCGGGTGGTGGGAGGGATTGACTTCCTCGACACGCAGTTTGTTGAAGACGTCACTATTGAAGCGTGAGATGATGCTCTGGATGCCTCAAGTCTGGGTACTTGGTGACTTGTTGTAAATTTTCTTCAGAGAAGGTCGCAACTCTGCTTGTTGGTCAGGGCGACCTGTTCTTGCCCCAGTCTGAACATGGTAATGGTCTGTCCCAGTTTAACCAGTTCTGACATATGGAAGCTGAACTCGGATAACCTGCCCTTGCTCAAGCTGTTGAGTGATTTGCCCCAGCCTGTGGGCTTTGAAATAATCTTGCTTCGTGTACGCCACTGAAAGTCAAGTTTCTCCTCGATTGGGCTTTGTTGAGATGTCCTTGAATACCTAGCACTGATTTGCAATTACAATTGTACATTCATAGATGGTAACATTAATGCAAAGTTCAAGGTAAGTTTTGAAAAAGTGTCCTTTATTGAAGTGTCGTGATAGTGAGACGAATGGACCGCTAGCCCAGACGTTGTGCTGTTTGATTGGTGCGAAAAGATGTTTGCACCAATGTTAACGATTAACAATCATGTAAGGAGTCAGGTTACACAACCTTGCGATGACATGCTTTCAGAATAAACCTCGTCTCAATTAGGTCTTTCAAGGGTTGTAACGTGGTCTGGTTCACGGTTATGAAACAAAGGATATTAGGCTCAAAATATGATTTATACCCACCCCTTCTTCGTAATGATCTCCAGTCCTACGCTCAGTTAATCCTACACTTGTCTTGACGGTATAAACTTGATGGTTCAAGGTTTGCTCGACGCGGCAGTCACCTTATTTTGGTTTTTGATGGATGTTAGTGCCCCTTTGATCTGGGTGGCCACTGAATCCTATTTTGTTTTTGTTGAGGGTTTCGGGGTCCTCTTTTGCTTTTGTTTTGATCCCTAACTTTTGCATGGATTGACTTCGTTTGTCAGATCCATCGGGATTGCCTTAATTTTGCCTAAGTCCCCTCTAAGGTGTCTGACTTAGCAGGCTTTTGATTTTTTTTGATTTTGTTGTGACTGCCATAGCATGGGTTATTGATGGACAACCGTCTTTTAGATATTGATTCGAATACGGGATTGGATTAACTGAACACTACCCTGCCCCAGGTTAAGTGTAAGGTTTTGAATATCCAAAGAAAACTGCTACTTCTAGGCTCGAAGTGGTTCACTAGGGATTAACTCCTTATATCTCCGGTGTTTGGGGAATTGAAGCAATGCCTGTACATCATTGACGAGATTCGGTCTGAAAGCATACAGTTTGCAATTATGGGTATCTCGTTTTCATCATCCTCCCTCAAATCATGCTAAACAACAGTGAATAAAGTGAAGTGAATAAATGTGTCGGTGATAAGTGAAAATGAGTGAATACGACGTAACTAATTCAAAACATGCATAAACGATACATTAATGAAAACCAAATACGAATGGCAATTGTTCAAAGCATACAATACTTAAATAAACAAAGACAAAACATAAGAAACGACGAATAATGAAATGGCAGCATGACGGCCTTCTTCGGGGTGAACTTGACTTGACTAGATTTGGTCTGATGTTAGCACTAGTTGGCTGGTGGCATAAAGTTGTTGATGTCGTTGAGATACTTTCCATCAAAAGTGAGAGCTTCGTTGTCGATCAGGTCTTGAACTTTGTGCTTGAAAGCCCTGCAATTCTCAATGTTGTGACCTGGAGCGCCCTTATGGAACTCACAATGAGCATTCGCGTCATAATCGGCAGGAAGGATAGTTGGGGGAGCTAGATCTCTTGGGACAATAGCCTTTTGTTCCATTAGTTGAGCAAAGATATCTGCATATGTCATTGGAAGACTATCGAATACTCTCTCCGGCTTCCATGTCCTGTGTTGATTTTGCTGACGCGGTTGTTGAACGGTCTGCCGTTCTGATTCCTTTCCAGTTATGGAGAGGGCTTCGAAGATCTGATCCATCTTCCTGTTGAGGGATTCCAGCTCCTTCCTGATAGCAATTTGTTCTTGCCGAATCTGCTCCATCATACGTCTGGTATTGGCTCTAGTTGCGTATTGGTGTCGAGGAATCAGCTTGATTTACTGGAGAAGAAGGAACGGAGACATAAGATTCTGTTGAAGGACTGGCAATGCAAAATGCACAACATATGAAATGCAATGCAAATGATATGCAAGATGCAATGCAAGATACAAGATCCAGGATCACAGGATCATAGTTCAAACAACTCCTGAAGCTGGTAACTGCGATAGATAAGTAACCATAATTCCTGCTCAAAGGAAAGTTGACAGGTAAATCCTATATGGGAAGATCTAGACACTCTACCCATAAACCCACTCGCGGGATGGTTTCTATGTTTGGTTCCCAGGATCACGGACACTAGTCGTATTAGCGTCACGCAACAGGCTGGCTGCATTACGACGATAATGACGATAAGGTCTCTCCTGAGCGGAGTCCTCGTGCTAGGCACACAAGGAGCGAGTCCTTGGAGACTAACACTACACGACCACCAATATCGGAACTGGTGCTAACAAAAGGTTCCCAGAATCACGGACCCTTCATTAATCAAGTCGTGCAACAGGCTAGCTGCATTACAACGAGATCTACGAATAGGTCTCCTCTGGAGGAGCTTTCATGCTAGGCCCACAAGGAGCGAGTCCTCGGAGACTAACACTACTCGACTACCAATTCTAAACTATGTGTTCTCTCTGCTTTTACCAAAGCTCGGGTGTAGAGCCTTACTCATGATGTCATCCCAGCAACCAACAGGCGACAAAGCACAAATAAAATCTATAAAAGAACAAAAACAAAAAGAAAACAAATAAAAAACAAACACTCCTCACAAACCAAAAGATAGGCTCGACTCTCTCTTTGCATGGAGCAATGCGTCCCCAGCAGAGTCGCCACCTGTCGCACCTCGAAAAATCACGGAGACATTTCGGAAATACGACCCTCGCGCAAAAGGCGCGGAAAATGCGGTTCGACAGAGTCGCCACCGAACTTTATTTTTCCCGAACAAACGGGAGAGGAAAATATCGAGAAAACCTCTTTAAAACGAAAGGACAGGAACAGGGCTGTCGCAACCAAGTTCCGGGTTCGGGAGTCGGTTACGTGAGGGGAAGGTATTAGCACCCCTCACGTCCGTCGTACTCGACGGGAACCTCTTAAGGTAATTGTGGGGAGTGTTGTTTAGGTTTACTGGTTTTCTTCTCGTTGGTAAAGGTAGAATTGGTAGGTTAAAAGGTTAAAGACGCTAAGGAGAGATGGGTGGTTAGAGAATAGGGTGCTCGCCAAGGATTGGGGCCCTTGTGCCTACGTATGCTCATTCGGACGAGAATGAGAAATCAGAGCGTCGTAGTTCGACTACGGGAAGGGATGGGGGAAAACGGAAGATGGATAGAAGTGTGCTCGCCAAGATCATCGCAATCTTGTGCCTACGTATCTTATATTCAAGAATGAATAAAGAATCAGAGCGTCCGTAGTTCGTGGAGACGACCACGAAAAGATGAGGTTGAATGGGTTGGAAGTTTGAGAAAAAAAGACGAAAGAGTGACTGACAAACAACCTAAGGGCGTGCCTCAAGAGCTTGTCATTCAAGAATTCAAGGAATGCGAGATCCCAAGAACTCAGTTCTTTCGGAAATTGAGTTGAATGAGTTGAAGATAAGAGTTGGATATTTTGAAAACGAAAGAATGAACTAATAACAACTCGGGGGCGCGCCCAAGAGTTACTCGTTCGAATATTCAAAGAATGCTAGATTCTAAGAATATCCCTCTTTCGTAAGTTTTTAAAAAAATGTGTTTGTGAAAGGATCAAATCGAAGAATGGCATGCGAGGCCAAAAGGGAATTGTTTTGAACTGGTTCGACGACGTGTCGAAGATTTGATTGAATATGGAACCGGCTTGACGACGTGTCAAGGGTTAAGGTTGTGAGAAACGATATTGGTCCCTAAGGGTGCCTCCAATATCGAAACCACGAGAGGTTGTGAATGTGTGTGAAATGTGGGTTGCGAATGCGTATGAGCACTCGACTTAGGAGAACGTTTAAAAATGATTGAGTTTGAAAAGTTGAAAGAGTGAGTGAATAACAACTCAAAGGGCGTGCCTCGAGAATTATTCACTCGAAGATTCAAGGAATGCTAGACTCCAAGAATCTCCTTCTTTCGAAGTTTGAATCGAAAAAAGATATTTAAAAAGGTCGAAAGATTGAATGAATAATAACTCAAAGGGCGTGCCTCGGGAATTATTCACTCGAAAATTCAAGGAATGCTAGACTCCAAGAACCTCCTTCTTTCGAAGTTTGATCGAGAAAATGTTTGAAAAAGATTTGAAGTGGATAGGAGGGTATGAATATGAGATTGGATTTGAAAATGAGAGAAATGACAATTATTTGATAAATGAGACGTAGGCCTCACAACCAATTAATTGGGGTATTATCGAAATGCTGGATCTCGACGACACCTTTTTCATTTGGAGAATATTTGAATGAACAAAGGAAATATCACAAAGAATGCTAAATTCTCATGACATTTCTTTGTTAGAAAAATATAATTTTTGAAAATGAGAAGTCGAATAATACACTACTTAAGGTGTACACCTTTGTAATGACTATCCAAAAAAAATTCAAGAAGTGCTAGACTTCAAGAACTTAGTTTCTCACGATTTGATTAGAAAATAATTTGAATGAAGATTAGGAAAATTATTAGTTTTGAGGATGGTTTTGATTTAATTTAAAAAATAATGTTTGAATAAACAAAGAAAATATCACAAAGAGTGCTAGACTCCTATGATATATTTTTGTTCAAAATAGTGTATTTAAAACAAAAAGTTGAATAATACATTATTTAAGGTGTACACCTCGCTAATGATCATCCAAAAATCCAAGAAAGGCTGGATTTCAAGAATTTAATTGACAGGTCAATGATAAATTAACATTATTAGATAATGATATTAAATTTAAATAGCAATCTTGTAGAGAAAATAAATATCGAATGCCGGACTCAAATGACATTTCTTTGTCTATATGATTAGAAGATGCGTTTTGAAACAAAAAGTTAAATGTTACTACCCAAGGCGTACGCCCCAATAGTATTCATTCAAAAAAACTCAAAAGATGCTAGATCTTAAAAGTTTATTTTTGTAAATTGATAAAAAAAGTTTTATTTAATCACATTGAAAAATATTTAATTGAAGTTGAAATAAAACTAAAGGTTTGAATAACTTATTGAAATTGTTTATTTTATTTTGTCTTAAAAAAAGATTTGTTAAAAGATGAATTAAATTAATTATTTAAGTTGAAAAACTACCCTCATAGCAAACCAAATGTAACCCCCTATAACGATGCTATAATCAGGTCCTGAACTATTTTAAAAACATAATTATTTTAAGTAACATGAGGCTCACAAAACAAAGCTGATACCATCCTAATTTCAATAGCAAAATGCAGTAGCAGCAATCCTTTGAGATTTCCAACAGGCTATAACAAAACGCAGAGTTATCAAATCCAAATGTTACCGAGTCGTAAAAAAAATACACGATACCGATTCTTGATTATAAAACTCTTTGAATCAATATACCAGGGCATACAGAACTGTGATTTTAATAAAATGACAACCATTTAAATTATGCAGCTTATATGCTGATATTGTGACAAAACTAAAAAAAGTCATACAATAAAACTCTAAGATATGCTTAACATTAAACCATGACAGAACAATCCAAATATTTACGACGTCACGTCGGATATTTGGCGGAGTTTCAGAACAATAAACCAAACACGAAATGTCTTAAAAACAATGATCAATACATTGGATCATCAATAACAATCAAGCCTAAACAGGTGCTGATATACGTTCAAACCAAAAAGAGATTCAAAGATTTACCGATGTCGACTCCGGATACTGAACTTGTCCTGAGCTAAAACAATGACACCTCGAGCCTGCAGCGGTGTAATCGATACCTTTCCTCCTGTTGCCAATGGTGTTGTTCTACGAATCCATGTCGCGTTTACTCGACCTTCTGCTGCGGGATCCAAGTATTATTTCTTCCACGTGCTGTAACCAGTGTGCTTCCCATGACAGGAACACAATCATGCCAGCAACATCCCTGCGAACACATTTCACAACAGCAAACTAACAGGAGAAGAAAAATCAAACAACCTCGAAGTGGCCTCGGCCGTACAATGCACCCTTCACAAAACAAATTAGATCCAGCAGAGAAAAACTGTATTCGAATTCATGAGGCTGCATAAACTATTTCACTTTTACAAGTTAATGGGTAATGTTGGGAACTCCAAACCAACAATTGTAAACAAAGCATACTGATTTGAATTTTCCTTTCATATATATACCAATTGCTGCAACCTACACACATATATATTATACAAACACTTCCAGTATGAATCAATAAATCAATCTTAAACTAGAATTACACCAGTAATTTTATGACAGGAACATAGTCACCATCAACCCCCGATAATCTGAAGATGCAGCACATATATAAACAAAGTCTTAAACTGGATAGTTGTTAGATTAAGGCAAATAAACTGCAGCAAACACATTAAGGAAATAGAGGAGTAATCGTAACAACCACAGCTCAGACATGATTATGATTTTTACCGCTGACCCGAACTAGAAACCAAGTTAATCTAATCCTGCTTGAAGCCAACAAGCACAGAAGAAAAAAAACACAATAGCTTTCACGATTGCCAAATTACTTATATAAAATTTTTTTTATAGTTCATTTGAGTGGTCTTTATCAGCAAATAGCACGGCATGTCAGTTAAATAGGCCATCTTAATCGAAGTAAAATCTGTCTCAATCAAAACACGCTACAGAAATGTCACGACCCTGCTCAAGAAAACTGCACTGCGTAATCTCAACACAAACACAAACAGACAATGTAAATAAATTGGGCAGGACATTAAATACACGCAGAAAGTAATGTTACTGAAACCAAACTTGTAACGTGAATGATGCTACATAACCACAACTTTTGACATTCGTTCATAATCAGCAGGAAAAAAAGTTAATAAAAGGGAACAACTGGACCAAAATCTAAATACAGGTAGGACACCAATAATCAACAATTGTTCCTAAAATGCAAACATTCAACGAAAACAGGGATAAGATGTATGAAACCTCCAAT